>JAHTLZ010003547.1:39583201-39614709 GCA_023846285.1 Phrynocephalus versicolor
TTGTTGTTGTTGTTGTTGTTGTTGTTGTTGTTGTTGTTGTTGTTGTTTAAACTCTGCAGACCATGGGGGCACAATTTTGGAGCTGGTTTATTGGTAAATTAGATCCGGATTTTAAAGACTGTGTGATCTACTTTACCTCATGCACGATGCATATGATACACAATTTCATTATGAAGTGATGAGAACATTACATCATGATACATTAATATTATAACAAGCCAAAATAAATAATGGATTGCGTAATGTATAACATACCATTGGTGAATGAATATTTCATCATCGCAAGGGTTATCCGGCACAAAAAGATCCAGCGAGGAAGGTGATGCTTCACAACATGGCCTGTGAGGGTTGTAGCAGCCTGCCGCCTTCCATGGTTTGGTATCTTAAAAATTCATTTTTATTGGCTTTCAAGGAAATTGACCAGGTGCCTCTAAAGTGCATCCCTGCTTCCTTTGGCATTAATAATAATCTTCTTAAATTAGATTTGCTGCAGCATGAAGGGGAATAACCTTAAATGAGTGATACCAAATAGATGTCTTCCCCTTGGTAACTAATCCACTGTTTTTAATGGGTAGATTTGATTATTGTTCATATGTAAGCTCCTCTGCACCTTGGAGTCCTATAAGGCATTTGAATTATACTTGTTTTAATTAATATTTCTCCTCAAATGCTGTTTAGAGTCTCCCAAACTTTCCAGAATGGACTGGTAATTGCTGTTTTAAATGTGCCAGATGTGCAGACTTATAGCTACAAGAAAATGCAAAAGAACTCTCACAGATGAAGTGTGATGTTAATTGTTTGCCCTCTGCAGCCATCAGTAACCTGTAGGTGCCCTGTTAAAAGTTCCTTTCAATACATATGTGTCTCCCCTTTAACACCATTTGTGGAAGAGGACCTTGGTTAATCCCATCACTAACACCATAGTGTGATGGTTTGCTTTGTTGCTACGCAGAATTGTAGCACTGCTTTGTCCTGTGCCCATATGCAGGTCCTTTCCAAATTTCCACTGCTACAACTTCCTTTAATTCAAAACTAGTTTGCATATATATTAGACCTGGGCGTGGTCATTAAGACAACAAATAGGAGGCATAATAGTAACTAACTAAATATACAGTTAAACTTTAATTATATCACATGTATTTATTGCATTCCCTTACTGGCATTAAATAGACCAATCTTATTATTATGTGGCCTTTGAGAATAATACATTTCCCCTCAAACCAATTAGCCAGCTCAGTCATGTTCCAGGTCAGTTAACTCATAGGATGAGCTATGAGTGTTTAAGAGGCACTCTTTGTGATGACTATGCTTAGCTCTTGAATTTACAGCTACCTTTTTGGACTTCTCCCTCAAGTATTCACTTTGCTCCAGCAAGTATATCCTCAGACCTGAGCCGTCCACTGTCATGCAACTTTCCACACATCCCAAAGGTGGTGGAGATGTTTTTTGATTCATTGCTGTCTTTTCTAGATGACCCGAGCTCGATAAGTGGGCAGGGGTTGAGATGTGATTGGGGAGCACATACTCATTGCCCTCCCACCTGGAATAACGAGACGAGGCAGTAGTATGGGGTGAAACTGGGCCACACTTTTATTAAACACAACTTTAAACCAACAACAACAATAACAAGGAGGGGCCTGGCTTCAGCAATCAAGGTTGGAACCCCGGGGTCATCTCAGACCCCTCCAACCAGGCAGCATGGGGCGGGTTTTGACCCCCAGGTGGTGCGGTCAGCCGACAACACCACCCAGGCCGGTCTGTTACTTACTCTCCCTGCATCTTGTCTCTTAAAGCTGGGTTATCCCCAGCGCAGGGAGGCGTCCCCTTGTACCCCAACCCGGCACTGTGACCTCCCGATCGGCAGTGCCTTGGCTATTGAGTTCTCAGGGACAGATGTTTAAACTACTCACCGCTGCCCTGCATCCGCTTCAGCCGCCAGTGTGACCGAACTTCCATCTGGCTTACCTAACACCCAGGTACCAGTGTGGGATAGGCGAAAAATTCCCGCTCTCATCGGCCAATTTAGAGTGAGGGTCAAAAATTCCTATCCGGCCCCCGCAGGCGACCAGTAACACTCACACTAGTCATTAAAGGGTGGGTGGGCAGGGAACGCTCCAACAAGACTGCTCCTTGGAGGGGGTCGGAGCAGCCCTTTTAAAGGGCGCTCCTCCCCCTCCCCTCTGGACGCTTCAAGCATCCTGCCTGTCTCGCCCTCCAACGAGGAGGGCAAACACGCTCCGCCAGCGGAGGTCCCACCCATGGAGCGACCATTTTGGTGGAACAACAAAAACCAGTTCTATTACAAGAGCTTCATCGAAGGCGGAGAATGTACTTGTGGTGGTGGGGGGGCTACAGGGCTCAAGCTACATACTAGAAAGACAGCTGGAAGAGGATGGAGAACAGATGAAGTTGTCTTCCCTGGGAATGCATGAAAAGGTAGAACCAGCTCATATTAACCCAAGAGAGAATCCTCCTGGTGTTCCTAATCTGACTTCACTGTTACTATCCACTGGAGCCAGAGTTCTTAATAAAACACAATGCAATTTCCTCTTCTATTCCTATCAGTGTTCACTGCCAGAACTATGTGTTATCATTCAGAACTGACTTACAGCGACCCTAATAGGGTTTTCAAGGCAAGTGAGATTTTTAAGGAGTATTTCAACCCTTCCATATGCCCCAGTGAGCTCTCATAGGTGAGCGAAGAAAAATCAGACCAAGGCCTTCACTCCATCCACTACATCACACTGTGTCACTGACTTTCTTCAGGGGAAGGAGAAATTCTCCAAGTTTCATGAAAGTAGGGTTCACCCTTAGCAGTGGCTTTATGCAGCACTGTGAATCTAGACATTAGCCCCACAGCTTTCTACATGGTTTTCTGTCTTTACCCCCACTGCTCTTCTCTGGTATTTCTTTATATTATTTATTTATACATTTTACAACTTATATGCCGCCCACTACCCAAAGGTCTCGGGGCGGCTTCCAATCAAAGAATTAAAACAGTAAAAAAACAGAATTATTTTGGCCAGCAAAATATCCTTAACATCATTTCCAATAAAATCCTCAGGGTAACACTATAGATATTTTGTAGGAACTGATGCCATTCTCTGCAGGGTTCCTCATCAATGCCTAGATAAACTTTAGCTCAGGAATGCCCAAACTTCGGCCCTCCTGATGTTTTGGACCACAACTCCCAGAATTCTAAGTTTAGATTTTTATGCTGGGTTGTGTGAATGACTGACTGGATGGCACTTTTAATCTCGTTGTATTTATACAATGACAATAAATTGCATTCCTATTCCTATTCCTAGATTGCCATTGACAAAAGAGTTGTGTTCCAAAACATCTGGAGGGCCAAAGTTTGGACATGCCTGCTTTAGCTATTTCTAGGTAGGCAAATCATGAATTATGACTCCTAGACAGCACCATGGCAGCTTCCTCTTTTGTACATTAACATCAGGAAACAAGGTCCAAGACAGACATGCAGCCACAGAAGTAGGCCCTGATCTGGTCTGTAGAGGTTTATACATGTGTGTCCATGCTTTGGAGCTCTAAGAATTCTGTATGGGGAATGCTTGGAGAATTCAAGCATTTGGAGTCCAAACAACAAACAAAACTGACTGACACATCCCTACTTAACATTATTGTTGGGGAACTTTGTTGGATCGGTTGTTGCAGATGATTTTTAGTTGCTTTAATGAGAGAGACACCTCTTGTGTTACTATATGAAAAACCTATTTATTCAACTAGAAGGGAAGGGTACACGGGATGTTTCCTAACAATAACTATTCTAACAGCCATCTTGCTAGGCTAGAAACATGCTTCTCTAAGAATACAAGGCACGCACACTAACTAGACTTCTACCAGAACATTCCAAGTGGTGTAATCTCAACCAAAAATATGCTTTGCTCTTCACATTAAATCCGGTCCATAACACTCTACATTCACATTAACCCTGTAATGGCCGAAATGTAAATCTCGCCAAATGTTCCAACAATTATGGTACATGGAGGCATTCCCTCTCTCTTCCTGTTATGTACCTCATCATCACTCTGCAGCTTCCCTGACTGCCCATCCTTATTAATATGAAAAATCCTATGGAAATCCTCTGAAGAAGTTGCTTGAGGCACGGGAAACCCAGAAGGCTGTTTAAGGGGCCCCAGTGGGGAACTGAATTCACAACACCCCTGGCTCCGTAGCCAAATACCTAAGCCTCTGAGCTATGCAAGATAAGGCATGGATACCTACACCACATCATACTAAGTAAGGAAAGTGCTGATGACTACTACACAGATCTTTCTCCAGAATTTCTCCTCCTTTGAAATTATTTTCAAGCATATTTCTATACTGTACTGTCAAACTGTGGGGTGAGCACGAAGTTTCTGAGAGGAATTATTGTGACACCTTCTTGAGTTCCAAATGTAATTCTTCATTTGTATTGTTCTCTATCTAAGCATGTACGTTGATCTATGTTTTTACTTATTGGTTGAAACTTATTTTTTGCTCTCGTAGGTTTGACACCTTGACCCTGGCAGATACCTTCCAAAAATTTTGGAAGAACTTAATGGTTGATTTTCAGACGCTGGGGGTTTCTACAGCAGCTCTTCTAATGATGGGCTTTGACAATGCCAAGGTAGCCATCCAAACTGGGATTTGGAATTCAAAGCTTCAGGAACATCTAGTTGTGAAGACTAAACAGGGTGCATTAAGAAATGACTCATTCAGAATGTCTAATTGTCTGTCTAAAATACTGTAACAATTTCCAAATTTAGGAAAGCTTTTACTCTAGTGCAGTTTAATGTTTTGCTTTCCATGCTTTTGGAAGGAAGATGTGAGGGATACCCCATCAAGAGCACCTATGTCTCTCTGCCACAATGGGGATGTGGAAACTGTGGATCATATTCTTTTATACTGCTTCTTTTATTGGTACCTGCACAAAGAGTTGCTTTTACCTATCTTTTTAAATTTTCCAGGCACATCTGAAAATAAAGTCTTTAACATTGCTATTCT
Organism: Phrynocephalus versicolor; assembly: GCA_023846285.1. NCBI lineage: Eukaryota > Metazoa > Chordata > Lepidosauria > Squamata > Agamidae > Phrynocephalus > Phrynocephalus versicolor. The sequence continues at coordinate 39,588,209 of JAHTLZ010003547.1, forward strand.
CTCACATGTTGCATGTTGTGTATAAAGTGGCCAAACTCTGTGTAGTTGCTATATAGCCTACCTGAGGACCCTAACAAAGTGTCATTTTAACTTGGTCTAATTTTATAAATATATGATTTTATTATGATTATAATTTTTGTTAATTTTATTGTATATCCTAATAAAGTGGTACCTTGTATAAAAGAATTAATTCATTCTAAATGAAATTCTGTTCAGCAAATTTTCCTTTATACAAATTTCCTATAGGAATGCATTGAAAACAGAGTAATCCTAATCATGACCATTTTTATGTTGTACAGATTCGCCCCATAGGCAATTCTGTTAAGCAAATTTCCCCTATCTCTGAAATTTTTGTTGTTGTAAAGATTTTATGTTATACAAACTGTTCGTTACACGAGGGTCCACCGTACAATGTTTGTGAAATTCTGTGCTCTATCTCATGTCATACTGTTCTATATATACTTTTACACTGTAATCTGGGATGCTGGTCCATGACTGTAATAAATAATCATGCAATCATTCATTCACTGTCAAATTGATTTTTTTTTTTTGGCTCTCCTATAGTTTGAACTGATAAGAACAGATACTACACTTGATCTTACTGCTGCCTAAATGCCCTAAGCACATCCAATCTCCCCTGATTTCGGAAGCTAAGCAGGGTCGGCCCTGGTCAGTACTTGGATGGGAGACCACCAGGGAAGACCAGGTGCTGTAGGCGCCTGGAATAGGAACTGGCAAGCCACTCCAGTATTCCTGCGAAGAAAACTCCATGGACATGGGGTCACGAAGGGTCGGTCACGACTATAACGACACAACACACATAGTTTGAACTGTATTCCACCTCTGAATTACTCTGTCTTGGTCGGCTTTAGAATCTCAATGAGACCATTAACCAGACAAGTTCAAAGTGGTCAACATTCACTCATAGCACCTTCCTAGCATCTGCCCTAAGGACATTTATCTTTAGAATGTGTAAGTGTGGTTGAAGCCAGCAATCAATACATTGAGAATCCCCTTTTCAATTTAAATATCTGCAGCTTCCCTTCTTAGTCAAAGTTAATTAGAGCAACAGCAAACCATCGCAAAAAAAAAGAAGATAAACAATGCATCCTTAGATACAAGCATCCAGGAAACACTTTTCCTCCCTTGCTACTGCACTTCCGTGAGCAGCCGCTTTTTATTTTTCATCACCTTATCTCCTCCCACGGTCACGTGGCGGCTACAGCGGTTTGGCAGTCCGCACTTCAGCGGTTGCTTAGCAATCAGCTTCCCCATTCGCACTTGGCTGAAATGCGTTAAACCTAGAGGCTTTAAACATAAAGACAGTTTATGTCCGCAAATACAACCAAATCGCTTTAAAAGGGGGTGCAGGAACCGATTTAAAAAAACACCATCACCCAGTGGTCGTCACAAGAAAAACTGAAACAGTGATCAATAATGGGTATGGCCAAGGGTTTTTTTCAGAAACAGCAATTTATTTTATTTATTTATTTATTTATTTATTTTTATATTTATATCCCGCTTATCTCCAATAAGGACTCTAAGCGGCTAACAACAGATCATAATATACAAAACAAATACAAAAATGGCAAGTTAAAACAGACGATATACTAATCCTAAGATCATAAAACCTAAGGCCTCCAAGACGCGTCCCAGCACGTCAAAGACGTTATTCCTAAAATACATTGGAGACACCAATGGGCGTAATATGAAAATAGTTGCAGCGATGGCGGAGCAAAAAAAAAAAAATAAAAAAATAAAAAAAAAATAAAAAAAAAAAATTAAATTTCGCCAAAGGCCTCTCGAAATAAGAAGGTCTTCAGAGCTTTTCGAAAGGCCTGCAGGGACTCTGCAGAGCGCACTTCGCTGGGGATGGTGTTCCATATAGATGGGGCTGCCACAGAGAAGGCCCGGTTTCGGGTAGCCGTCTTCCGGGCCTCTCGCGGGGTGGCAACCCGAAGCGAGTGCGCTCGCACCTGCCGAACTGGACGGACCGAGGTGGATCGCTGGACGATACGCTCTGACAGGTAGTCCGGTCCCAAGCCATGGAGGGTTTTATAAACTAAAACCAAGACCTTGAATCTAATCCGGGCTGCAACGGGTAACCAATGCAGGCGAGCCAGGACTGGGGTAATATGGTCATAACGACGCACACCAACCACCAGCCTGGCTGCCGCATTCTGCACCCGCTGCAGGCGCCGGAGAAGAGTCAAGGGCAACCCCATGTAGAGTGCGTTACAGTAGTCCAGTCTCGAGATCACCAGTGCTTGGACCACTGTTCTCAGAGAGTCAACATCCAGGTACGGGCGGATCTGGGCGATCTGGCGAAGATGGAAATAAGCGGCCCTGGTCACCGACGCCACCTGAGCCTCCATGGTCAGCGCCGGGTCCAGGACCACGCCCAGATTCCGCACCCTCTCCACAGGCTGGAGAGAAACTCCCCCCAGCTGCGGAAGAGGGCCACCGTACCCAGATGGTGAGCTCCCAAAGAACATCACCTCCGTCTTCTCGGGGTTGAGCTTAAGCCTGTTCGCCCCGGTCCAGGTCAGGACGGCGTCCAAGCACTCATCAAGGATCCTCACAGCTTCCACTGCAGAGGTGGAAAAGGAGAGATAGAGCTGTGTGTCATCAGCGTACTGATGACAGCAGACTCCAAATCTCCTAATGACCCCAGCCAGCGGCCTTACGTAGATGTTAAACAGCATGGGGGACAGCGACGACCCCTGTGGAACCCCACAAGGGAGTATCCAAGGAGCCGACAACTCCCCCCCATGCAGCACGTACTGTGGACGGTCCTCCAGGAAGGATCGGAGCCAACTGCAAGCAGTGCCTCCGATACCAACCTCGGAGAGCCGATCCAACAGGATACCGTGGTCGACGGTATCAAAGGCCGCTGACAAATCCAGGAGAACCAACAGGGTAGAGCAACCCCTGTCGGCCGCCCGGATTAGGTCATCTTGCAGCGCGACCAAAGCTGTTTCGGTCCCCCGACGAGGCCTGAACCCGGACTGGCATGAATCGAGGCACTGCCGATCCTCCAGGTATGACTGTAACCGAACCGCCGCCACCCTCTCGATCACCTTGCCCATAAACGGGACGTTGGCAATAGGACGATAGTTGGTTAAATCGTCCGGGGAAAGGCCTGGTTTTTTGAGAATGGGCTTAACCACCGTCTCCTTCAAACGAGAGGGAAAAACCCCCTCGCTGAAGGAGGCGGTAGCAATAGCCGAAGCCCATTCGGCCATGGTCCCGCTGGCAGATTTAATGAGCCAGGCTGGGCAGGGATCGAAAGGAGTGGACGCCGGTCGGCAGTGAGCCATAGCCTTGGAGGCCTCGACAGCAGAAACAGGCCCAAGCACATCCAACCGAGGCGACGAAGGCGGCCCAGCATCTGGGGGTGCCGGGGCAGTACTACTGCAACCGGAGTCGAAGCCGGCCCGGATGGCCTCTATTTTAGAACAAAAAAAGGCTGCGAAATTCTCGCTACTGAACTCAGTAGGAGGAGGCCCAACCAGACTAGGATTGGTGAGGTCCCGAACCACACGGAAAAGCTCCGCTTGACGGTTCGAGGCCTCACCAATTCTCAGGGAGACAAAGGATCTTTGGGCCTCCCTGATCGCGTTGGAATAGCGTCTAGTCTGGGAAACAACAGCAGCCTTGCTAATAACCGTCCGGGTTCTTCTCCAGCTGCGCTCTAGTCTTCTCCTCTCCTGCTTCATCGCTCGGAGCTCAGATGTAAACCACGGAGAGGCCCGAGCTCGGCACCGGAGCAGACGCTTAGGGGCGATCCGGTCGATGGTCTGGGCAGCTGTATCAAACCAATGGTTAGCCACAACCTCGGCCGGCGCGCCAGTCAGTTCTCCAGGAAACGCCCCGAAGACTTCCTGGAACCGAGAGGGGTCCATGAGTCTTCGGGGACGGGCCAGAACAGGAGGCCGGTGGTCCCCGCGAGGAGGGGCCGGGACCGCCACAGGGAAGGTAAGCAGGTGATGGTCTGACCATGACACAGGAAGGGGGACAATGCCCCCAACCTCCAGACTCGAAATCCCCGACATGGAGGAAAAAACCAGATCCAGGGTGTGGCCGGACCTGTGGGTGGGGCATACAACATGCTGGGACAGACCCATGGACGCCATGGATTCCATGAACTCCAGAGCTGCCCCAGAAAGTTCACCGCCGGCATGCACATTGAAGTCACCCGCAACCAAAAGGCGCGGGGACTTCAGAAGTGCAGCCCCGATGAACTCGGAGAGCTCCGGGAGGGATTGTGCTGGGTTGCGGGGAGCACGGTAACCGAGCACAATGCCAAATCTGTCCCGCTGTCCCACCAACAGGTGGAGGCACTCTAACCCCTGGCTAACCAATGTCGAGGCCCTGCAAACATGAAGAGAATCCCGATGGACAATGGCGACCCCTCCTCCCTTCTGACCCTCCAGCCTCCCCACACCCTGAACCAGATACCCGGGCGGGCACAGCAGGGAGAGGGAAGCCCCCCCCTCTGCACCCACCCAGGTCTCGGTAATGAAGGCCAGGTCAGCCCGCCCATCTTGGATGGTATCATATATGATGGGGATTTTATTGTGGACTGACCTGGCATTCAACAGCATGCAGGAAAGGCTGGAGGCGCTGGAGAAGTGACTCCCGGACACGTGGCAGGGAGCCGAGGGGTCAGAACGCGGGACAGGCACAAGATGCCTGACCCGGGTTCTTCTGATCTGACAAACCCCCCGGCTACAAGCGTACCGCCCACGGCCCATCACAGTTGGTATGTGAGTCCCTGCGGACATGGCGAACGGAAAAAAAAAGAATAAAAATAAAAAAAATTAAAAAAAAAAAAACCCTAATATAACCTAATAATATAAGTACTGACAAACAAAATTTACAATATTGCAATAATAAAATACAATCAATAACAAAGCTGTAACAACAATAAATTACAATGATAATAATAAGATAAACAAATCTAATTAACGAAAAATAATAAAAACAAATGGGCAAAGCGCCAGGAGAGATGTAAATCACCTAAGAGTGGAAGGGGGTAGAAGCCAGGAAATCAGACTCGGATGGTAAATGAGAGGTTGCTGAGGTGCAGGGGCTAGCATTGAAGCTGGCAAATGCCAGACCCAGTTGCCCCGAAATCAACAGCAACACGCTGATACCCTCGTCCGGGCTCCAGACCCCCCAGCAAAGAATCCCCCCCATCAAACCCCAGCTCTACTAATGGGCTCGCCATTATAACTCCCGATCCCTAACCCTCCCCAGATAAACTGGAGGGTGATGATATTGTAGACAAATATCCCCCCAGACATGGACACCAATCCTTGAGGAGGGGGGAATCAGGGGCTCCAGCTGCTTCCGGCGTCTCCGATGGAAAGGAGCAAAGGAACTCCAGGCGAGTAAATAGGTGCCGGACACTAAAATCGAAACCCGGCAGTGACAAGGAGCCCTGGACCCTTGAAGCGCCGGCAGCCGGTCTGCTGCCCGAAGACCACCGACCGCCATGGCTACAGCGGGGGATAGAGAGCAACCACCAGCAGCCGACATGCTGCCCAAGTCCCGAAGGAAGACAGCACACCGGCGGCCGAGCCACCGCCCGAGAGCCACCGGGAGGCAACCAAGGACCACTAAAGATATGTAAGAGGGCACCGGCGGCCGGCTTGCCGCCCGAGTTCCAAGCACCGGCGGCCGGCTTGCCGCCCGAGTTCCAAGCACCGGCGGCCAGCTTGCCGCCCGAGTTCCAAGGACCGGCGGCCGGCTTGCCGCCCGAGTTTCCAAACACCGGCGGCCGGCTTGAGTACCCAAACGCCGGCGGCCGGCTTGCCGCCCGAGTTCCCAAGGCGAAAAGCGCACCGTATGGAAGGCGCACAGGACGCCAGCTGGAGCTTCCAAGAGGGCAAGCCATCCGGGCGAGACGGGCGGCAGGCGATGTAAAAGCGGCAGCCGGGGAGGACGAGCAGCCAGTCCCCAAAGGATAATCAGCTCTCACCTCAGGGCTCCAACCCATGGGGGAGAGCCCGAAATGGCGGCCGCCGTCTTGGTCCTCAGGTAAGCCAGATCACCGAGGACGGACGGACCGACCCCACGCCCGGGCTCCCCACAAGGGCGAGCGAGGGAAGGGGGCTAGCCAGGGAGGGGGCTGAGAAGTGAAGAGAGGAGGGGGGAAAGAGGGATAGAGCACGAGGCCGCTCGTTCAAAGGACGCTCGGGCGAGGCAGCCTACCATGTCCACGCGCCTCGTCCTCGTCGGTGTCGGCGTCCAGGCTCAGCTAGTCGAGAAGAGCCTCCGAAGCCTCAACAGAACCCCCCCCCCCCAATGCAAAAGCACCCAAGGTGCTCCTGGCAAGCCCAAAAATAGTTAAAAAAAGATAAGAAAAAGATTAAGGGAACCAGCGGCACAGCAGCAAAAAGAGAAAAAACATAGAAGGCTGGGACGCAAACGCCGAGAGCTGCTGCCGCCCGCCATCTTGACTCCCAAGGCTCAGTTTTCCAATTTGAAAAGTGGACAGTGATTTTTAAGGTGATTTGTCTTCAAGGAAGAGTCATTTCAAATCTAAAGTGCAGTAGCAGTCTCTTAAAGGCATCCATCACAAAAAGTTGCCTGGCCACCCATTCTGTACCAAGAATGCCAGGTAGGAGGTACACGTGGCTTGTACTGAAATCATATCTACTTTTGCAAGCATCCTGTAACTTAAATTAGTTGTTCCTCACACTTCTATTCCATTTTAAAGGGGAGAAAACAACCAATGTAAGTCACAAAATGAATAAAATACAAAAGTGGAACAGGTGATACTTTTGGCTACTAGAAAAATACCAAAAATGTTGCTAATATTTCGGGGGCGAAACCCCCTTCCTCAGAGCAGTACCAAGAGGTTATAAGATGGCAAAAGATGGATTTGCCAGGAGTTATTTCTTAGATGTAAGGTCCTTGGCAAGATGCGGGGAAAAGCCAGGCAGTTTCTTAGTTGAGGCATGGAGCTGGAGTGAAGGGAGGGAGGTGTTTTTATTGTCCCAGTCCTTCCAAAGACATGTAGGCTTTTAAATTATAAATTTTACAAATTTTACATTTTTAATAAAATACATTTTTATTACATCAATAAATGGATACACAACGTGAAACAGATTCTGATCTACGTATTTCTAAGGCATTTTATATGGAGAGCTCTCTCACAGCTTCAGGATTCTATATCAAAAAGGTACCTGCTATCGTGGCTGTATTACAGGAGATTTCTCTAACCTCTCCTCCTGCTATGTCACACTGTTAAGACCCACCATCCATCGCCTGTGCTCTGTTAGGTTGTCAGGAGAACCAGTACAACCCATTTGCATGGCACCAGACTGGAGAAGCCTGTTTTGTATGAACAGTTAATCATTCCCATCTCCATCCTGGTTGACCTTCTTTATATATCTAGTCTAGTTGTAATCAATATGGGATTAGAGTAGAATTAATATCTGGCTAGCTTCTTCTGAAATGCCTGTGTGCTTCCTCCCAGCTAAGTTGTTAGCTGAGAATTGATTTCTTGCTGTAGGGTTGGATATTTAGTATTTGGACTCATTGTCCTTTTCTACTAGTGCTTTTTTCTTGGAAAAAAAAGTTTCACAAGTATGCGTTGGAGTTTTTATTTGCAACCTTGCATGCTGTCTGTAGCTTGTTTGAATGGAAGAGAAATTTCTGAGCTGAGTTGATAATGTTCCTTCAAGCCTTTGAATTCACAGAGATTCCCACTTTCTGCTGAATGATTTCTTCTCTTCTCTTTAATTAGTTGGTGTCAGCTGTTTGAGTGCTGTTGATCGTTTCAGCTGGTTGCTAAGAATGCGTACTAGAGATGGGCATGAAATGAATTTTTTTTCATTCCATTATTCGTTATTTGTTTTGTTACATAACAAAACGAATAACGAACTTGGCGCTGAAAAGGGAACGAACTGAACCGAACCAAGAAAATTAGGTTTATTATGTTTTGTTTTCGTTAATGGCAACGCACAATGAAATGAGCTGTTTTAAATGTTTAAAAAGTCCTGAATATCCATAAAATGATATGATTCTATGATTCTATGATTCTATAAAAACCCAGTGATAATTGTTCATTCTGCCTGATAATACCTACCAGGGGTGTTGGGGTCCTTAAAACGTGCATTTATGTCTTTTCTCAGATCGCTGTATTTTTTTCCTTTAAGGGGAGTTAGGGGACATTGACCCAAAATGGCTGCCACATGCCTAATATTGATTTCTTGGGTATTAAAATGCCCTGGACATGCATAAAAACGCAGAGATAATTATTTATTCTGCCTGATAATACCTACCAGGGGTTTTTAGGGTCCTTAAAATGTTTGTTTTTGTCTTTCTCCCATTGCAATGTATTTTTCTTTTCCCTTTAAGGAAGACACAAGATGGATGCCAGCCACAAAATGGATGCAAGCCATGTGATGGGATCATGTAAATTCTTGGACAACTTCAACCAATAGCATGCCCAGGTTGAAGACTGGGCAGGTTTGGCAGCCACAGAGGGCATAAAAAGCTCTGGCAGCCCCCATCCTCCTTGCAGTCTGTGGTGGGAGTTAGGTTCGGGTGGGATTGCTATCTCTGAAACTCGTTATTTTCACTTTAGGCCAGCCAGGCAGGCATGTGTCTCTGTTTTCCTGCCGGCTGCAGGCTGGCTCTTAGGGGAGAGAAAGAAGAGATTTCTCTCTAGCTTCAGTCTTGCAGCTTCCCTGCATGCGTACCTCTCGGTGAGTACCCTCCCCTGCCCCGCAGTCACTCTGCGGCTGCCTTGCACCCTGGCCAATGCCCGACGCTCCCTTGCACCCTCCCTGTGTACCTAGTCTATACTGTCTCTCTGCCAGCATCTGTTTTTGTTAGTGTTTTCCCTCTGGTCTGGGGCGATGGGGGACGCTCGCGTGCGGAAATGCTTTAAATCGCACAAAGCAGGTAAAAACGAATAATGAATTAACAAACCAATGAGACAATTTTTTGTGAAAAATCACGAAAAATGAAAGCAACCGAACCGAACACCTGAATGAAATGAAATGAAATGGAACGAAACGAAACATCATTTTTTCCCCATTCGTGCCTATCTCTAATGTGTACAATAAAGAAAACAGTGTTCACAAGTCTGTAACTTCAAGTAACTGTAAGTGAAGAAATATTTTTATTCTTTTTCCTACAAAAGTCTCACAGTGAGTTATGAGATGTTAAGTGTCAGAATGATAAAGGAGTGGACTGTGAGAATTGTGTAGCTACTCTCCTCTATGGATCTGTGTACTTCTACTGTGTAGCAAAAAGGGAATTCTACCAGAATTTCAAAATGTTGCAACAGTGTACATTAGTTTCCTGCTACTTATTCTTCATTTCGCAGCAGACTCTAGTTTTAGATGCCACATTAAGAAGTCAAGTGTTGGGATGTCTATATGTCTTAAATTAATACAGAAACCTGAAGTTTCTTGACACAGATGTGACCTGGCTAGTCAATTTCAGCACCTCATTTATAAATCAAGCATAATCCGAAACATCAATCACATTCACTGTATATGAAACTGACATTAGTTTATAACACCTTCAGCCGCTGATTGATAGGGTAGTTTGCGTTTTAGTGATATAATGTCACATCTATGGGTGATGCAGTGTTGGCGGATAACTAAGGACAAAAAAGAATAATCTGTTTTCCATGGGAACCATTATAAATTTGCCTGCACTGTCATATGGAAAGGAATAAATGTAAACATGAATACCAAAACCAACCAGAAAGCAATGAAATGCTTCTACCATGGCAATAATAAAGCTGTAATTGAAGCTGTTGGGGACATTTGATTGGTAGGCATTAAAAGTAATGAAGCAATCTGGCCAAGATCCAGTCATGGACTTTTGCTGGCACAACAGTGGGATCCTATGGAATCAAAGCAAGTGCTTACACTTCCTATTAATCTGGGAAATGCAGGGCCAAAAGAGACTCTGTGGATCAAGTCCAACCCCTGCCAAGGAGGCACAGTGGGGGAACTGAACTCCCAATCTCTAGCTCTGTAGTCTGAAAACTAAGACACTGAGTTATCCGGTAGTTCTCCCCCCTCCCCCACAAATCCAGCTTGTGAGCCCCGAATAAAACACCTAGAGTTGGGTTTGGCTGATACAGAGGGATGAAGAGGAGACAAGAGGGGGGAAAGTCCACTGAGACTTCCAACAGAACATGGGATGTCACCCTATTTAGCAGGGGTCCCCAAACTTTTTAAACAGGGATCCGGTTCATTGTCCCTCAGACACTGTTGGGGGCCGGACCCTGCAGCTCCCTGGTGCAGCTCCAAGGGGGGGAAGAGGGAAGGCCCGACCCACTTTGTCCCCCAAGCCCAACACCACTCTCCTCACCTGCTGGCCCACATGAGAGCCCCGCTTCTCCCACTGCTCCAGCGTGGTGGTGGTAGGGGAGGGCCTGTCCTGCTCGCCCACCCACAGCCCAGCGCCGCTCTCCTTGCCTGCCAGCCCACATGACAACCCCACTTCTCCCATGGCTCAAATGAGGGTAGGATATGACCTGTCCTGCTCATTCCACCAGCTCAATGCCGCTCTCCATGTTTGCCAGCCCACACAGTGGCCCCATTTCTCCTGAGACTCCAAGGGGGTAGGGAAGGGTCCATCCTGCTCACCCCCTAAGATGCTACAGGCAGTGGCTGGCTTTGCCCTTGCGTTGGTGGTTGAGGTGTCGGCAACTGCTGCTGCTGCATGGCAAGTTTTCAGCTCAAGTGAGGGGGCAAGAGGGGGGAGGTTCTGCAGGCTGTAGCCAGGAGCTTGGCAGGCTTATTTCAACCCACAGGCCATAGTTTGAGGATCCCTGCTGAGTGATCCTGAGAATGGGACATGGCTGTACAGTATACCAAACTGCTCGAACATCATATGGGAACTGCTTGAACTCTGGTTTCTGCTGACGGTGGGAGTGCTTAAATGGGTCGCTGTGTAGCCAGTGATCAATTCTTCCAGGTGGAAATGTCACCAGTATTTTTTAAGAATACTTATTCATACACAGAAAAAAAAAAGAATGGGCAAAAGCCTGTTGACAAAGTTATGTCACACAGATTAGTTCTGGAACTAGAAATATTTTGTTTAGCTGAATGGAAAGCTCCCCCCCCCCGAGACTTCAGGTTCTTGGTCTCTCTAGGACTCTGTTTCATTCTGGAGAAGGCTTTGGGAGCCTCGTGATAGTAGAGGCCCTTAATAGGGAAGAAATTATTAAACAATAAGATAGTAAATTCCTACATAATAAATTGTTTTGTTTTGTTTTTAATAAATGCACTTGGCTGTGGTAAAATGGTAGCAATTTTTGACTATTGAAGATTCCCCCCCCCCCTCAATCCTGAGAATTCTCCAGGGCAAAATAAATATTTGAGATCCTCAGAATCTGAAGGAGGAGTGGTAGACAGGAAGCTATCGGTAAGTTTCAAGTAATTATTTCAAGCTATTTATCCCGGTGTCTAAGGAGGTAGAAATGCAGCTGGGAGAACACATGCCTGATTGGTGATTCCCCTCAGAGCAACATTTCTGTTTTGGGGGCCATCACTGCATACCAGTCTCTGCTTAAAGTAGTAGCCCTACAACTGGACCAAAATAGTCCAGCTTCAGCATGGACAGGCTCTGGGCTGGAGCCCAACTGCCCAACTGCTCAACCCTTAGCCGTGTACACCATGGGACCACCCAGAAAAGACTGTACCGGAGCCCCTCCACAAGTGGTCCAAAATGCAGTCCATTTCCCCATGTAACTGCACTCTGATTATGCAACAAGGTTGTTCCCAGTGATCCTTATCATGCCCACAATAACATTAATCTTGTACAGTATTTTAAAAAGTCTAAAATATGTTTAAATGGTAGATTGTCTGAGAAATTCTTCAGATAGGAAGTAAGCTGGAACATGGTGCAGTGTGCATAATATTGCTAAGGAACATCCAGAATGTGAACTAAAAGTACAAGAAATTGTAGGAAAGAAGAATGAGCTAATGAAAGTATGGGAATGTATATGAGGTTTTCTCCTATAGCTAAAAATGCATGATGAAACTTAAATTTATCATAATGTGAATGGAAACTGTAAGGGGTTGGTTGGTTGGTTGGTTTAAAATTGAACATATTTTGCATCAGTTCAGACAGTGTGGTCACTTTAGCTGATATGATGGGTGACCAGAAGCTGGCTCTTGCAGCTTCTTTGTTTAAGATGACGAGAGAGGAAGCCAAAGGCTATTTGTGGGGACTAGAGATGGCACGAATCCAAAAAAATGGCATTTCGTTTGTCATTTGTCGTTTAGGGGGTCCGTTTCGGTTCGTTTCCGTTTTTCATGAATTTTTGCAAAAAATCATTTTCGTTTTCGTTCATTTTGTTACTGTTTTGTTACCATTTATTTCAATTTTTGTGATTTTTTAAAGCTTTTAAAGCAGTTCAATGTATTGCTGTAACGAAAACAAAACGGATGACAAAATTTCTGGTGTTTCTGTTTGTTTCGTTTCATTTTAGAGATAAAATTTGTTTGTAGTTTCATTGCGTAACGAAACAAAAAAATTAAAACGGAAACGAAAAATTGATCGTTTCGTGCCCATCTCCAGTGGGGACATCTGTTCACTACAACTGAGCATCTCTTTGTCTCCAAATCTCTTTTTTCAGCATTAGTGCCAGTGCTGGTGAGCTAGAGCATCTAGTGACCAAAGGGGAGCAGGGAGAGTGAGTGAGGAGGAAATTGGCATCCTGCTTTTGTTTCCAGCTTGTTTAGGTAGCTCTGTGATAACTGTGCCATCAGCAAATCTGGATAGCTGTAATAGAGCCACCCAAAAAAAAAGTGCTAATAAGAACAGATTGGCATTTTACCCTCCTCTCTCTGCTGACTCCGAAAACAAATTTACCCAGGCCCAAATTCTGGGTCTGACTTTACAGCCGAACATGCCACTTCTTTCCTGCTGTGTCATCATACTCTGAGATTGTGACCCAAGTCAAAAATTCACTGCTACTGCTGGGGTATTTGAAAATGTGTGTGGAGGGAGCCATCATTTTAGTTCCTCACTGTCATCCTGCAAACTATTTCAGGGGAATGAGAGAAAAGTACATCGGATTCGTTCTCAAGGAGGTTGTTGGCTGACTGAGACTTGGTTGAACTATCTATCGGAGAAACCTCAAAGACAAGCTGCAGAGCTAGCTGATTTTTATATAGAGAATTTCAACCAAGAAATTATCTTGGACCAGGCCATGCTTTCTTTGGTGCCTTCCTTCATAATCCACCCATAACCCACCTTAAACAATTATCGTCTCTCACACTCTCCTTGTGGGGCTTCTGGTCTGCCTGCCCTGGACTCTGGAGAGAAGCCAGACTAGACTTACAATGTTTGCCTCAGAGTGCACTAGACACCAGCAGGATTAAGAAAACAACACACATAGGGGCACCATCATATCTAGACATGGGCACGACTTGGTGAAATTCTCGTTTCCGTTTCCGTTCCTCGTTTCCGTTATGCAATGGAAACGGTAATGACAATTAAGCCGTCAGAACTCGAACAGATAAACGATAAATTGGGTCTGATTTGTCCTTGTCGTTCATGGCATCGCGGCGATCACGCGATGCCAAGCGGCACAGAAAAAAAGTTGTGTGGTTTTTTTTTAAAAAAAACCCGATTCCTGGCCAAAAAAGCAGGCGAAAATATACCTGCCTGAGTGAGGGCACCTACCAGAGGGGTGGTTTGGGGGGGGGGGGGTCCCAGGCCCCCCTCTCCTGTCCTGGGCTGCTCTGGTGGGGGGCATCCTCGTCGTCTCGCCATGCCATGCGGTGCGGGGGGATCCAAAATGGCGACCACAATATTTTTTTTTGAAATCGTGGTCCAAAAACCCACCAAAGCACCACACAGAAACATGCGAAAATTAGGTATTTTAACTGCCTGAATTTTTACAGTAGCAGCAGTGGGTTTTTCTTGCAATAAACGTCTGTCTCCATTGATTTTATTTTATTTTTATTTTTATTTTTATTTTTACACCTGAGCAATGATGGGCTGGCCATGGGATGGGACCATGCAAATTTTTGGAGCCATTCCACCAATCGCATGGCCACTTGGCCAGGTTTTGACTGAGACTTCTGGGATGTGCCAGTCGGGCATAAAAAGCCCACTAACCCTAGCCCGAACCCTAACCATAACCCAAACCATAACCCATACGCCAGTACACTGTCCTTCTTAGTGGGTCAGAGGCACCTAGAGGTGCAGCCAACTAACTCACCCTAACCTTATCCATAACCCTAAGCCTAGCCCTTGCCCTAACCCCAACCCTAAGCTAGATCTGTACTCGCATTGCACTACGCAAGTACACTTCCCTTCTTAGTGAGCCAGAGGGTGCCCAGCAGAGGAATTCTTCTCTCACCTCGCTCACCAGTCCAAAGTTCCAAAAAACTCCAAACCTGTATGCCAGTATGCTGTCCTTCTTAGTGAGTCGGAGTAGAGGCACCCAAAAGAAAGGTGCCTCTGCCAGTGCCACTTGGTACGCAATGGCTACACGGTCACATACCCTTCCTGTTCCCTTTGTAGCGGGCCAGAGGAGGCACCCACCCCAGAGAGGTGCCTCCAGGAGCCCGCTTAACGCCTTCCCTTCATAGCGGGCCAGAGGAGGCACCCACCCCAGAGAGGTGCCTCCAGGAGCCTGCTACCCTACCCCCACTAAACCAGTACTAATGACAGACGACAAACAAAATGACAAATTTTTGAAAATTTTTGCGACAAACGGAAACGAGCCGAAACGGGGCGGCTCCGACACACGACAACTCGAAACATCATTTTTCCTGGTCGTGCCCATCTCTAATCATATCTATGAATACGCTGGAACCCACTGAAGCTGCTTTCTCAATACAGAAACATGCAGTAGATGAAAGCTTCCAGATACCAAGCAAATTCCAAACTGACTCAAAGCAGGATCATGCTTAATTATCCCTAACCAAAGTTTTGTTAAAGTTTTGTTACATGGAAAGGTAGCATGGCACTACTTTTCGTGGCAGGGAAAAGAAAAACAAATACTTTCTGTTTTGGTGCTGGGTCTGACAACCAGTAGCCAAAATCTGGTTGCATATTTAACCAGGCAGAAGGGAAATGATGTAGCCCCACATTGGCCTTCCTATCTTCCACTGCCTCCCGGAGTTTGGTCAAACCCATATAACATCCAACCATCTCATTCTCTGCTGTCCTCTTTCCCTTTTGTCTTCAATCTTTCCTAACATCAGGGATTTTTCCAAGGAGTCCGCTCTCCTCATGAGGTGGCGAAAGTACTGGAGCCTCAGCTTCAAAATCTATCCTTCCAGTGAACATTTGGGGTTGATTTCTTTCAGGATAGATAGGTTTGATCTCCTTGCAGTCCAGGGGACTCTCAAGACTCTCCTCCAGCACCGCAGCTCAAAAGCATAGATTCTGCGGTGATCAGCCTTCTTTATAGTCCAGCTCTCACTTCCATACATCACTACTGGAAAAACCATAGCTTTGACTATCCGGACCTTTGTTGGCAAAGTAATGTCTCTGCTCTTTAGGATGCTACCTAGGTTTGCCATGGCTTTCCTCCCAAGAAGCAGGCGTCTTTTAATTTCGTTGCTGCAGTCACCATCTGCAGTGATCAAGGAGCCCAAGAAAATAAACTCTGTCATTGCCTCCATTTCTTCCCCTTCTATTTGCCAGGAGGTGATGGGACCGGTGGCCACGATCTTAGTTTTTTTTTTTTTTGTTGAGCTTCAGCCCATTTTTTCACTCTCCTCTTTCACCTTCATTAAGAGATTCTTTAATTCATCCTCACTTTCTGCTATCAGATTAGTATCATCTGCGTATCTGAGGTTGTTGATATTTCTTCTGACAATCTTAATTCCAGCTTGTGATTCATCCAGACCTGCCTTTCACATGATGTAATCTGCATATAAGTTAAATAGGCAAGGTGACAGTATACAGATTTGTCTTACTCCTTTCCCAATTTTAAACCAGTCAATTGTTCCATATCCAGTTCTGACAGTTGCTGTTTGTCCCATATATAGATTTCTTAGAAGACAGATAAGGTGGTCAGGCACTCCCATTCCTTTAAGGACTTGCCGTTAGAGATGGGCACGACCAGAAAAAATGACGTTTCGAGTTGTCGTTTGTCGGAACCGGTCCATTTCAGGTCGTTTCCGTTTGTCGTGAAATTTTTCAAAAAATTGTCGTTTCCCTTTGTCGTTTGTCGTTGGGGTTGGGGTTGGGGTTGACCCACTAAGAAGGGAAGTGTTTAGCGATTAGCGCGTACCGTACATGTTAGGGTTGGGGTAAGTGGTGGAGGCACCTCTCTGGGTGCCTCTGACTCACTAAGAAGGGAAGCGTACTGGCGTACAGGTTAGGGGTAGGGGTAGGGGTAGGGGTAGGGATAGTGGGCTCTGGGAGGCACCTCTCTGGGTGCCTCTGACCCACTAAGAAGGACAGTGTACTGGCGTACAGGTTATGCTTAGGGTTGGGGTTAGGGTAAGGGCTATGCTTATGGTTACGGTTAGGGTTAGGGTGGGTTAGTGGGCTGCACCTCTGGGTGCCTCTGAACCACTAAGAAGGACAGTGTACTGGCATATGGGTTAGGGTTAGGGTTAGGGTTAGTGTTAGTGGGCTTTTTATGCCCTCTGGCAATCCAGAAGTCTCAGTCAAAACCTGGCCATGCGATTGGTGGAATGGGTCAAAAAAATTGCATGGTCCCATCCCATGGCCAGCCCATCATTGCGCATGCGCAGGTGTAAAAAAATAAAAATAAAAATAAAATAAAATCAATGGAGACGTTTTATTGCAAGAAAAACCCACTGCTGCTACTATAAAAATCCAGGCATTTAAAATGCCTTATTTTCACATATTTCTGTTGTGCTTTAGTGGGCTTTTGGACCACGATTTAAAAATAAATATTGCAGTCACCATTTTGGATCCCCCCCCACTGCATGGCATAGAGAGACAGCCCAGGAAAGGAGGGGGGAGGCCAGGGACCCCCCCCCCCAGAAAACACCCCTCTGGTAGGTGCCCTCACTCAGGCAGGCATATTTTCGCCTGCCTTTTTTGGCCGGGAATCATGGTTTTTGTTTTTTTACTTTTAAAAACTTTTTTTCTGTGCTGCTTGTTGGCAATGGCATCGTGCGAGCCCGCGATGCCATGAACAACAACGACAAACCCGACCAAATTTTTCTTTTTTCGGGTTGGGTTCGAGCTGGAGCAGAGTAATTCTCGTTACCGTTTCCGTTACCTAACGGAAACGACAAATGGAAACGGAAACGGAAATTTCGCCGACTCGTGCCCATGTCTACTTGCCATAGTTTGTTGTGGTCCACACAGTCAAAGGCTTTGGCATAGTCAATGAAGGAGAAGTAGATGTTTTTCTGGAACTCTCTGGCTTTCTCCATAATGCAGCACATGTCGGCGATTTGATCTCTAGTTCCTCTGCCCCTTCGAAAACCAGCTTGCACTTCTGGAAGTTCTCTGTCCACATACTGCTGAAGCCTCCTTTGTAGAATTTTGAGCATAACCTTGCTAGCGTGTGAAATGAGTGCAATTGTGCAATAGTTGGAGCATTCTTTGGTGTTGTGTTTCTTTGGGATTGGGATGTAGACTGATCTTTTCCAGTCCTCTGGCCACTGCTGAGTTTCCCAAATTCGCTGGCATATCGCATGCAGCACCATTACAGTATCCTCCTTTAAGATTTTAAAGAGTTCAGCTGGAATGCCGTCACCTCCACTGGCCTTGTTGTTTGCAATGCTTTCTAAGGCCCACTTGACTTCACTTTCCAGGATGTCTGGCTCCAGGTCAGCAACTACACTATCTTGGTTATCAGGGACATCCAGATCTTTCTGATATAATTCCTCTGTATATTCTTGCCATCTCTTCTTGATCTCTTCTGCTTCAGTTAGGTCCCTACCATTTTTGTCCTTTATATCCATCTTTGCACAGAATGCCCCTTTAATATCTCCAATTTTCTTGAATAGATCTCTGGTTTTTCCTTTTCTGTTGTTTCCCTCTATTTCTTTGCACTGTTCATTGAAGAAGGCCGTCCTGTCTCTCCATGCTATTCTTTGGAAGTCTGCATTCAATTTTCTGTATCTTTCCCTTTCTCCCTTGCATTTTGCCTCCCTTCTCTCCTCCACTATTTGTAGGGCCTCATTGGACAACCACTTTGCTTTCCTGCATTTTCTTTTATTTGGAATAGTTTTCATTGCAGCCTCCTGTACAATGTTACAAGCCTCCATCCATAGTTCTTCAGGTCTTCTGTCCACCTAATCTAGTTCATTAAATCTATTCTTGACCTCCACTGTGAATTCATAATGGATTTGACTTAGATTGTACCTGACTGGCTCAGTGGTCTTCCCTACTTTCTTCAGTTTAAGTTTGAATTTTGAAATAAGAAGCTGATGATCTGAGCCACAGTCAGCACCAGGTCTCGTTTTTGCTGACTGTATAGAGCTCCTCCAACTTTGTCTGCAGAGAACATAATCAATCTGATTCCAGAATTGTCCATCTGGTGATGTCCATGTATAGAGTCACCTTTTGTGTTGTTAATTAGTGCCAATTTGCTGCTGCAGGTTACACGGTTTCTCTTCCAACAGCAAAACTACACAACCTGATTTTGAACAGTGTATGGTAACTTTACAGGAGGGGCAGATTGTGGACTGAGCAGGGGAAATTTCATTGTTATGCATATGATACTCAAGAGTGAAAAAGAACACCTGGTTTCTGCCACAGAAATGTGCTGTAAGTGAAGTACTATAACACAAATAAAGCAAACCAATTATTTCCTTCATTTGAGAATGAACTTTCTGAATCAAGAGAGGGCACTGGAGAAAGACGTCCAAGAGGACAAAAATTGAGATTATCAGAAATCTGTCATGAGAGCAGCAGACTTTCTTACCATCATCACAGCAGCTGACAACATAGGCAGCCACGAGAGCAAACAAGGTCAGAAAAGAAAACCATTGCAGACCTAAACAATGCTAGAAAAAATTACATGAAATATAACAACTGTGTTTAAATAACACTCAGGTCATAGTGGGAAGCTGGTGGAGGCTTCTAAATGGAAATTGGAGGCTGATACTTCAACTACATTCACCTTGAGTTATAAAGAAGCTATTTATGTGCCTTTGGGTGTCTTTGAGATATAAGCAATATTAATTGTGGATTGAAATGGTTCTCTCTCTCTCTCTCTCTCTCTCTCTCTTTCTCTCCTTCCTCCACCCTCCTTTCACTTTCAGGAAGTTTTCTTTGGGAAGAAAACTAATGAAATTTCATGGGCAATTTCACTGGATTAATAGCTCTATGAAGGAGATCTGTCCATAGGCTGCATTATATTGACACCCTTGTCTGTGTTCTTAACATCCCAGATCAGAGCCTGGAAAACTTCAGTACTTGGCACTACAGCTCCAAAAATGCTCCAGCCACCCAATTCTGGGAGCTATGTTCCAAAATAATTCAATAAAAGAAATAGAAATAACTTTTCCAAACTGTTTCCAGTCCTGCTATAAGTCCTACTTGCACTCTGTTACAGTGGCTTGGACCCAAATTTAGTCAATGGCACTGAATTGATAGAAGACAGCTCTGCCCTCTGCTCCCTCTCAGCATTATAGTTCCTCTAGGCCATGGGTAGGGAACCTTTGGCCCTCCAGATGTTTTGGACCCCATCTCCCACAGTCCTTCATCATTGGCAATATAGGCTTGGAATTCTGGGAACTGCAGTCCAAAACATCTGGAGGGCTAAAGTTTCCCAACCCCTGCTCTACAGTAGATCTTACCTCCAGTGCTGCACTGAGGGGTAAAAAAAGGCTGCCACATGGGGTGTACCAAATAGGTACACTCCTGACTCATCTCTCTGAAATGGGAATTGGGGGTACTGCATTAAAGTGGCTCTGGTCCTTCCTGCAGGTTAGAACGAAGAAAGTGGTATTAGGTGATTCATGTTTGACACCACGGCCGCTGACCTGTGGAGTCCCCCAGGGTTCTGTTCTGTCTCCTATATTATTTAGCATCTATATGAAACTACTGGGGGAAGAGATTATCAGGTCTTTTGGGTTTAGGTGCCACCAGTATGGGCGATGATACCCAGCTCTACCTCTCATTGCCTCTGGACTCTAAGGGAGCTACTATCTCAACTTTACATGAGTGTTTAGCTGCAGTGATGAACTGGATGAGGATGAACAAAATGAAACTAAACCCAGATGAGACAGTGGAGCTCTTGAACAGTTGAAAGGGAGAACAAGGGATAGGGATACAACCTCCACTGGATGGGGTCACCCTCCAATTGAAAAATCATGTATGCAACTTGGGGGCCTTCTCTCCATCCCACCACCCTCACAGGTATGTCTCGTGGGAACCCATGAATGGGCCTTCTCAACTGCTGTGCCCAGACTCTGGAACTCCCTCCCACTGCCTCATCTCTGTTGTCCTTCCGGAAACAGGCAAAGGCACTTCTCTTCAGGCAAGCCTTCCCTGAATGATGGACTACCATGTGTATTTCATATTAATCTATACGTTCACATAGACTTTGTGCTTATAACTACTTATAACCTTGCAGCTTTAATGCAATGTTGTCTACTAATGCTGTAAGATGTCCCTCAATTCCTTGTTCTCCAATACATGAACATGTCTTAATTGTACTGGACTGTATATTATACCTCATTACTGTAAGCCACCTTGGGTCCTTTTCCAAGGAGAAAGACGGAGTAAAAATACTCTAAAACAAACAAACAAACAAACAAACAAACAAATAATAACTTCTGTACCCCATAGCCAGATACCCAGTACACTGAGTTATTCAACAGTCCTTAAGTTCATAAAGAAACATTTGTAAGATTATCAGGTTTCAGGCTCTGGTCTTGAATTTCATGTTTTGGGGGTTTGTCCACTAGCACTCA
Organism: Phrynocephalus versicolor; assembly: GCA_023846285.1. Lineage (NCBI taxonomy): Eukaryota > Metazoa > Chordata > Lepidosauria > Squamata > Agamidae > Phrynocephalus > Phrynocephalus versicolor. The sequence continues at coordinate 39,609,073 of JAHTLZ010003547.1, forward strand.
GGTTTTGGCCCTAAAACTATCAGGAAATGGGATGCTGCTAACATGGTGACCTTGACCTTGTTGTAAATCAAGGTCACTAGGCATCCTACCATGATACATTTTCTAGGAGTTTGATGACGACATTGTTATCATAAAGTTTAGCTGCTAGTGTTAAATTATAACATTTGGTATGGGGTGAGGCCAGCAGAGAGTGTCACTTAATTTTCAAGTCATTTAGGAAGTCATCTGCAAACACATTGCAGGTCATTGCTATTACTGTGACAGGTAATAGGAAAAATATTTTTCTCTTGAGAAAAGCGAGAGAACAAACACCATTTCTTATGCATCTGCATCTGAATTTTAATGTGGACATCCACTCTGAACTTTACACTTGATATGCAGATAACGCCACCATTTATATTTATGAACTACAAGCATGTAGGAAATTTGAAATTATCACATCATCGCATGATTAAAATTCAATCTTATATAAATAACAATTAAGGGCAAGAGGGATTTTAGTTTTAAGAATGCAATCCATACATAACCTTTCCCTTTTGGAGTTGTCATCTCCATCTTCCATGCCACAGGGAACAAAGGATGGGGGATGTATGGGCCTTCGGATGTCGTGGGACCACACCTCTCAATAGCCCTCATTCTCTGTCTAGGTCAGCCAGCACTGAGGCTGAAACTAAGCTACAAGCTGTTCTCCTTTAAGCAAAATGCACTGTGACCCAATTTTGATGTGCAAGTTGAATAACTAAGTCTCCTGTTTTGGCATCTTTTTTAGTAATACCTTGGTTTACAAGCATAATTCATTCTGGAAACAGGCTTGTAAACCAAAACACTCTTTTATCAAAGCAAATTTTCCCCTAAGAAATAATGGAAACTCATATGATTCATTCTGAGGTCCATAGATCAAATACCGAACACACAAAATGCGCAAACTCACAAAAGAAGTTGGCTAGAAGTCCACATTCACACCGTGGTTTATGTAGCTGGCTGCAGAATCTGCTCTGCGTGGGACCAACAACTGGAGTTTACTCTGTCTTTTTGATGCAACAATAATAAAGTGCAATTTGTAGCACTATACACACTTGACCAGCTGCCCCATGACTAGAAATTGTTTGAAAAAATAAGAAGGAATGTTGAAAACAAATTAAACAAAAATATAAAGAAAAATTAAACTGTAACCTACACTTTGAAAATGTTTCTGGCTGGTGCAAGGGAGACCTCTATCCCTCTCTCCTCCTCTGCTTTGGAGATGGAACATTCCAATCCCCTGCAATCCAGCAGGGGAATGTGGGGGGAAAGATAGCCACCATTGGCTCACTTGTGATCATGTGACCTTCTCCAGTGTTTGTATATCATTGCTTGTTGATCATGGCAAAATTTAGAAGAAATGTTTGCTTGTCTTGCAAAACACTCTTAAAACAAGTTACTCTTAAACCAAGCTATTACTGTGTTTGCAAAGGTTTTCAAATGAGGATGCCCAGATTTTCTCCTTTTCTTTGCTCTAGACAAGCTTGAGCAGCTGCAGATTGTAGAAGGATGCATTTAAAGGATTTATAAAACATGGGCCACATGGGTTGAACACCCCCCCCTTTTGTTTTTTAGATCTGAAACCAGAGGTGCCCAGAAGTCACATCCAGTTTTCCAAAAGGTCTGGTTTTTAAATGATAGGATGTTGGTTCCCTTGGTCTTTAGAAGAATCCATTCCCAGTGGCTTTTGGAAGTACAGGAAAGGTATAATTGAGCAGTTGGTGGGCAATCAGGGACCACATAATAGGCTTTCAGATTGGCTATGCAATTCCCACCCTTCATCTAGATTAAACAGTGTGACTACTCAGTGGAAAAAATATGCATTGATCTGCTGCGATCCACAACTGTGGAAATCAGATTTCTCAAATGTATTTGCCCTAGCTGTCAAAAACTGGAATCAGCAGAGAAAATGGAGGAAATTGTCAATCATCTCTTGTTTGCAGCTTCTTAAGACAGCTTCAGCTGTAGTCATCCATATTTATAAGAGTAAGCAGGGCCAAAGGCACGGCTACAGAAGCTGTATCAACAAGTTGTAAACAAGTGCTGATAGGCAATTTCCTTCTTTCTCTCTCTCATCTTTCTTAATGTTCTTCTAGGTGCTCTAGTGCAACTTTGCTCCACTGCTGACTTGAAACCCTTTTCAAAAAATAAAAATAAAATGTGGGGACAAGGGATGCTTATTTGTGGGGAGCTGAACTGACACTCCTGCAAATACCCCTTTTGCTTCCTATCACTCCATCCTACTAACAACCCTGTGAACAAGTTATTACACCACCTGAACTGGTGGAAACATATGTGTTGAAAGACAAACAAACCAGAATCTCCCAAGGAAAAAAAGTAGAGATTAGGAGAGGGGTAATCGGAACTGATCCAAATTGACTTGCACAACAGGTAGTCAATAGAAAACAACACCAATCTCACTGGTCCAATGTGGGAGCAATTCCCTTCCTGTTTTTCAATGTAGTTGCCCCCCCCCCAGCCTTCAGCTGAGGTCCACCTTTGACCTTTAATAAAGCACCTCCCTCTTTTGGGATCCTCCTCTCACATCGTTACCGTGATGGGAGCTGAACATCCAAAGCCTGAACCAGTCCTCTGATTCATCACAACTTGTATGAGAATCAGCAGAGTAACAATAATTGAGTGATTTGTGTCAAGTTGATATGAGAATTAGCTGCACAACAACAACAATCAGCTGCAGGCAAGGCAGGCTTGCACATTTCAATATGTTGTGTTCCTTAAGTGACGGAGATGGATATTTCAAAGCCTTCCCATTTCTGAAGCGCTTTGCCCTGTTCATTTTCAGAAGACTAAATGAGAACCAGCTGGCACGAATGACATACCTATTTTAGCATAACATGAAAGCTTTGCTGTCGTATTAATTTCCCTGCATTAGTCTTCATTTTCCTTGATGTAATCTAAAAGATGCTAAATCATTTAGCATGAGATTGCTTGCGGGAAATATGATTGTGCTTATTAGCCTTAATAGGAATGGTCTGTATGATTCACCTGCAATAGCCAGCAGGCCAGGAATGGGCCACAAAACAGAAAAGGGTGATACTAAGAGAAATTTGTGAAGCTCCCCACATACAAGAGAGCACCGAAACACCCTTTTTAGGCAGAGCTCTCTCTGGCCACCAGAGGGATTATCAACTGCTGGACTGGGCCAACCCTAGGACTTGATAAATGGGTGTTCGGCCGGGGATCACAGGAGGTCAGCAAACCCTTCCTTGTCACATCCATGGGTGCAGGCCCAAGCAGCTACACAATGATTCTCCTCAACCCACAAGATGTGAGCACCCTTGCTGCAAGGCTTCCTGACTGAGACTTACAAAATAATGCAAGGCATGAGTAAAGTGGATAGAGGGACACTCTTCTCCCTCTCATGAAATACCAGAACTAGGGGACATCCACTCAAATTGGGGGTTGGGAGAGTGAGAACAGACAAAATATTTTTTTTTTACCCAGCATGTTGTTAGCCTGTGGAACTCCCTGCCACAGGATGTGGTGATGGCATCTGGCCTGGATGACTTCAAAAGGGGATTGGACAGATTCCTGGAGGAAAAGTCCATCACAGGTTACAAACCATGATGGGGATGTATAATCTCCAGTCTTAAAACAGGGGTACTTCAAGGGCCAGATGCAGAGGAGTGGTATCAGGAGACAGAGATCTAGTCTCGTGCGCTCCCAGATGCATCTGGTGGGGCCAATGTGAGATACAGGAAGCTGGACTAGATGAGCCTTTGGCCTGATCCAGCATGCCTCTTCTTATGTTCTTATGTTCAAGCTGTGAACAAGATAAAGTTCCGGTCATCCAGTAGTCCTTGGTCCATCAGCCTATGCACAGATCTTGATCCTACAGTCCACCCCCATGCTGCTGGCATGGATCTGTTTAACATGGATTTTAAGAGTGTTGCGGTATCGGTATAGTCTGAAGCAGAGAACAGCAAACAAAACGTGGATGCTGAGTTGATTAGCGCTTAATGCAAAACAAATTGGCCTGCCTCTGCTAGTAATCTGCCCTCCTCCTCATCTTCCTGATGTATGGGTTTTGTTTTGTTTATCAGCTCATTTGCATCACCTCCCTTCATGCAAATGAAGGGATGGGGCAGCACAAACAAAATTAGAGGTAGCAGTTCTTTCTGCCACAAACAATTAGAGAAGGATTGGCAACATGAAACTGCAAAACTTTCGCTTCCTCTCCACAGAAGTGATTGAGTAACAGTTTCTGGTAAGCTCCAATGCTTTTACTTCCAATTGACCAAGCCTTAAACTGTACTTTCTCTCTATTTTATTGATGCTACAATTTATTTCTTCAGCAATCCGTAGCCCACTGGTCTTTTTCCAGACCATGGACGTGGGACAGCTCAGGGTTTTCTCACTCATCACATTTTAAAGGTTCACAATCAAGGCATAGCTATAAATATACCCTGTGGATGCAAACAAAATCTATTTGCCACCACAGGGCATCACTTGTGGAAGGGCCAGAGAGAAGGCACCCATGTATGGCAAGCTATCACCTGCTTGCCATCTTAGGTCAGGATCCAGTTTGATGAATGCACTGATGGAAATAATTCTGCAAGAGATCCAGACAATTCTCCTCCCTATCCCACTCACATATTCTGCAACATATTCATTAAATGAATATGCGACATATTTTCCTTCTCTGTTGCCTTCCTTCAAGCCCTCTAATGCTGTGTAACTCAAACCTGTTACTTTAAAGGCATCATCTTATTGATATCTAGTGAGTGAGGAAATGATTACCTCCACCTAGCTTTGCCACCAGTACATGTATTCAATTGGATCATGGCCAATGAGTAGAGATCAACAAGGAAGGGTCCTGTCTGTTTGCAGCTCTGGTACATCAGTGTTCCCTGGTCATCAGCAGTGACTGGTCAACAGCATCCATCACGAGAGGGATGAAGACCTTGCTCTATCCTTTTGAAATCAATAAGGCAGATGGTAGGCAAGCCATCTGGGTTTGCAACTAGACATGGGCACGGAGTGGCGAAATTGTCATTTCCGTTTTTGGTTATCGTTTCCCTTACATAACGGAAACGGTAACGATAATTACGCCGCTCCAGCTCGAACCCGACCCAAAAAAAGAAAAATTGGGTCGGGTTTTTCGTTGTCGTTAATGGCATTGCGGTGATCGCGCGATGCCAAGCAGCACAGAAAAAAAGTTTTAAAAAGTAAAAAAAAAACCTGACTCCCTGACAAAAAAGCAGGCGAAAATATGCCTGCCTGAGGATACCTACCAGAGGGGTGGTTTCTGGGGTGGGGGGGTTCCTGGCCTCCCCCCCCTCCTGTCCTGGGCTGCTTGCACCAGGCTGGGCGGGTGGTCATCCTCGTCGTCTGTCTCGCATGCCATGCGGTGGGGGGTGGATTCAAAATGGCGACCACAATTTTTCTTTAGAAATCATGGTCAAAAAACAGACCAAATCACCACAGAAACATGTGAAATTTATTTATTTTAAATGCCTGATTTTAATAGTAGCAGCAGTGGGTTTTTATAGCAATAAAACATCGCATTATGTCTGTGAAGATTCTCAGTCATCCAGGTGAGTTTATCTGGAAGTTGAGTCATGGCTACTGGACTTCTTTTTTGAGAGATAGAAA
>JAHTLZ010003547.1:39625151-39647454 GCA_023846285.1 Phrynocephalus versicolor
GCACCACCAAGACTTAGTCCAAAAGTGACATGTGGTGGTGCATCGCAGGCAGTGTGGTGCCAGGCCAAACCCAAGGTGATTGGCCTCCTCCTCCTCCAGTCTTTCCTCTGGGCTGCGAGATGCCGTGTTTCACACAGAAGGGGGGTAATGATTTGAACAGTGTTTGCATCGCAGGCAGTGTGGTGCCAGACCAGACTCAAGGTGATTGGCCTCCTCTGCAACTCTTTCCTCTGGGCTGCAAGACACTGTGACCCAAGGACAATGGCATTTTACTTCCAGTCAGGCAATTCAGCTCCTTTTTATACTGGAGCTGGCAGTGAGCCTCCCGTACTCAGGCTCTGTGCTGTGGTCTCCTACTCTGCCTTGTGGCCTGGCAGGAGTGGCCGCCCTTACTCTGGCCTTGTGGAGTGGACGCGTCGCCCATAGATAGTCCTCCTTGTATAGCCTAGTGGGCTGGGCTGTGGGCTGTAAAACTTAAGTCAGAGCAACCCAGAGCCCTATCCCATTCCCATCCCTACCAAAGCTATTCCGGCTGTACTAGCTACTAGTAGCTAGGTACGAACGTAAAACGTAGCTTTAACCACCTCAGGCTCTAACTGTAGTCTAATGCATTGCTGAATGCTGACCACCAGACCAATCCATGACCAAAAGCAGGATTGCATTGGCTTTGGCTCATTGGCTGTATTGCTTGTCCTTTAAGTGTGTGTGACTTTGACTGTGTGAATGTGAAGTGAAGTGAAGGCAGAAGGACCTTGGAGATGGGGGGGCAATTTGAGAGGAGTAGAGTTGTAGACCCCTCATCCAGATTTGGGGAGGAACGGAATGTCTTTCTCCTGCTGCCTCTGAGAGGTGGAGGGGAGATGGGATGGTATCAAAAAACCAAACAACAAAAAAGTACAACAAACAGGCACGTCAGCCAGACCAAGTAGGGTGGCTGCTGGCTGGTTCAGCATCAGCAGATTCAGCACAGCAGACCAAGAGGGGAAAAAAAGAAATGCAAATTTGTTTCTACCCCACTTGGTTTGCTTAGGATGCACTCTAGCCTTGTTGTGCAGCAGCAAGTCCATCACCCAGGCAACTGTATTTCGCCTGCTCGTTTGCGGGACCCACGCGCGCCCGCGCGCCCGCGCGCCCGCGCGCCCTCCAGCCAATCCCCCTGCCGTTGCCGCTGCCGCCGCCCACGCATGTACCCCCGCGCCCCCGCCGCCCGCGCTACGCCCGCAAGCCGCAAGTCTCGGTCGGACGTCAAAATGCGCGAAATCGCGGTAGAAACGAAAATGAAAAAACGAAAAATGAAACGACTAATTTTTTTGATTTTTCGCGAAAAACGGAAACGAAACGAATCGGACCCTAGCCGAAACCGAAACCGAAAACGAAGTTTTTTTTCTGAGTCGTGCCCATCTCTAGTTGCCATGACTCAGCTTCCAGATCTCTGCACAATAGGAGCTCTCCCATCTAGTTCTCCCTTTGGTAGGTTTGAATGTAGGTCATATGCATCTTTCTTGCTCTCTTTTGATTTGACCAACCTCTGCACCCTAAAGGGTTTAGATTGATCTCCAGCCATCCTGTGGAAATGACGTTCAGCTCCCTGATGTTCCCATGGAATCACAATCATGGGTCATGGAATCACAATCTGAATCTTAAATGCCTCTGCCATTCTGGAGCAAATAAATATATTTCAATATGGAAACCATTGCTTTATTCACATTCCGTTTCCTATTTATAACGCTTGCCATTTCCCTAATGTAATTGTGCCATATCTTTTGGGGAAACTTCTAAAGGGCTGAAAACTGGGAAGATGGCACTTTTCATTTTTGCTCGCAAGTGAGTAGTACTGACACAAACAGCATTTTCTTATGAATAAACAGACTTAGGAATCAGGTGAAGGGATGTATTCATACACTGTGCTGTTTCCACAAATAAAACATAACAGATCCAAAACCAGCTGAAGCAGCCAATATTAGCTTTCTGGCAGCTATAATTCAGAAATACTCCACTATGTGTGTGTTCAGTGCATCTGTCTCTTTTGACGACGATAGTTGGAATTGAAAGCTGAAACGTAAATGGTAAAAGCTTTTCATTCACTACCCCAAGCGTTGCGTTGCAATCTGCAGCTTGCTTTTTCCATAAAAAACATTGCTTCAGCACTAAAAAAAAATTTATTTCAATCATTCACGCAATCGTGATATTCCCTTTCATACCTCAGATCCAAATTTTTATACAACGGGCAAACTAGAAGAGAGATGAAAGTCTGAGATTAGGTCTCCCAACGTGTGTGTGTGTGTGTGTGTGTGTGTGTGTGTGTAGATGTAAAAGCAGTTCAGGATGAGCATATTAAGTCAAGAAGACACAATGAGAAGGGTATTAAGCCTCCACACTTTCCTCCACCCGGAGTGTTTGTGTGTGTTCTATGCCACCAAGTAGAAACCAACTTATAGCGTAGCGACCCTAATAGGGATTTTAAGGTAAGTGGGCTATTTAAGGAGGGGTTTTCTCTGAGTCCCACTTCCCCAGTGAGTTCCATGGCTGAGCCAAGATTCAAACCCAGTTCAGCAGAGTCCTAGTTCATCACTCTATCTACTACACCACACTGGGAATCTCAGTCGCACTCTGTTAATCTTGCAGAGAGAGGAGACAGGGACAATATGGGTCCCTGTCTCATCACATTATAGCTCGGTGGTTCGAATCCTGGGTGCTATGTAGTGGAGTGAGCTCCCACTGTTCCCAGCTCCTGCCAATCTAGCAGTTCAAAAGCATGTAAATGCAAGTAGATAAATAGGTATCTCTGTAAAAAGCAGGAAGGTAAACAGTGTTCTGTGCACAGAAATGTGTTCAGCTATGCTAGCCACATGGCCATGGACTTGCACAACACTGGCTCTTTGGCTCAGAAACAGAGATGAGCACCACCCCTAGAGGTGGACACAACTAGTACGCATAAGGTAAAGGGGAGACCTTTACCTTATTATACTTCACAGCATAATTCATTCCGGAAACATGTTTGTAAACCAAAATATTCTTATATGAAAGCAAATTTCCCCATAGGAAATCGTGGAAACTCAGGTGATTTGTTCTGGGGCTCCGTAGACGACACAGTGTACACACAAAATAACAAAATGCACAAAAGAAGTTGGCTAGAAGTCCACATCCACACCACGGTTTAGGACAACAGGATTTTACTGTGTTTTTAATGTGACAATAATAAAATGCAATTTTGTAGCTCTATACGCACTTGACTATCTGCCCCATGACTAGACATGGCTTGAATAATAAGAAAGAATGTTGAAAAGAAATTAGATAAAAATAAAAATATAAAGAAATATAAAACCCTAACCTCCACTCTCCTTTGAAAACAGTCCTGGCTGGTGCAAGGGAGACCTCCATTCCGCTCTCCTCCTCAGGTTTCGAGGCTACCTGAGACAGAACGTTCCAAACAATCACAGGCAATCCACCAAGGGGATTGAGTGAGCACCATCATTGGCTCATTTGTGATCATGTGACCTTCTTCAGTGCTTGTATTACAAGACATTGCTTGTTGATCAAGGCAAAATTTAGCAGAAATGTTTGCTTGTGTTGCAAAACATTCTTAAACCAAGGTATACTTAAACTAAGAGGACCAAGGTATTGCTGTATTTTTCTTAGGAATATCTGGCCATGCGGCAGCCATTTCATGAAAGCTTCCCATTCTCCCCACCTATCTCTGAGGAGCTCTCGGGATCCCTTCCATTCCAAGGAGTCTTGGAATGGAGTCTTGGAATGGAGCTATGGAATTGGGTAGGGAATGATTTAGGGCTGTAAACCTGCTGCTGTTGCTCTTGGGAGTAAGGCTGGAAGTGGTTCAGTAATGGGGGTGGAGATGTCTCCTACCTGGTGCTGGCCCAGAAGTCCTTCAGAGATGGCGGTGAATCAGCGACCAGGAAGAGGGGGGAAAGCCAACCACCGCGCTACAGCTGTAGCGCGGCCATGTGGTCGTCAAGGCAGTGGGAAAAAAAAACAATTAAAAATGGAGAAAGACCAACCTTCCTGAAAACACCGCCGCTGCCACCGCTGGGACCACCCTCCTCGGGGTGTCTCAGAGGCTTTGCGGGGCACGTGGTACTGGTCAAGGCAAGCTGCTGGCCAGGTGCAGGATGAGCCTTGGGAGGCAGTGGCTGTCCCGAACTCCCAGGTTCCTCTTTGCCCCTGCTCGGGCTGTCTGCTCAAAGATGCTGCCAGCTTGAGGAAGAAAGTAAGAAAAACAAAACAAACGAACAAAGCCCTGTGTAACCCGGAAGTTCGGGTTCACTTCCGGGTTTGGCCCCGCGCAGGCTTTTGTTTGTTTTTCTTACTTTCAGGGTAATTCTTCCTCTAGCTGGCAGCATCTTTAAGCAGACAGCCTGAGCAGGGGTCACTGGAGAGAGGGAGCCACTGTCTTGCCTCTGCATGTGGAGGCAGGATCGTGGCCCCTTCTGCAGCGATCTCCCTGCAGATGAATGACAGCCAGGTCGGCTGTCATGCACTCGAGGTGGAGGGCGGCGAGAGGGAGTTGTGGTCTCGCCTCGATCTCCTCCGCCTGGGGTGACGGCTGGGCAGCTGTCATCCCGGGCGGGGGAGATCAGCTGAGCCTCGCTGTGGTCTCACCTTGATCTCCTCCGCCTGGGGTGACGGACGGGCAGCTGTCATCCTGGGCAGAGGAGATCAGCTGAGCCTCAGCTGTGGTCTTGCCTCCGCGCACGGCGACGGGATCACAGCCCCCTGTCCAGCGATCTCTGCTACAGATGCTTGGCAGCCGCCTTGCTGTCATGCACCTCTGGCAGAGACGGCTGGAGATGGTGCTACGATCCGGCCTCCACATGCTGAGGCCAGATGGCAGCCACCTCCTGGCCCCAATGGCCCCTCTGCGTGCAGAGGGGCAAACGGGGGTCACCAAGGGATCTTCTCCGCCCGGGTCATGACCGTGCCCGCCACTGTCATGATGAGTTGGGAAGCCGAGTCCCCCCTTTGCCCCTCTGCATGAAGGTCTCGGCTTCCCCGTGCCGGGGGCCCTGTCATCTGGCACAGGGAAGATCCCTTTGAGACCCTGTCCCCAGGGAAGGCAGAGGGTGGTGAGAGGGGGCTCTGATCCCGGAGCACAGCCTCTGCCTTGTGAATGACAGCCCGCTGGGCTGCCAGGCACTCAGGCGGGGGGGGGGGGTGGCGAGAGGTGGCTGTGATCTGGCCTTGTGCACTCCCTTCTCCAGCAATCTCTCTTGCACTCTGGCAGTGCCCGGCCCCGGGAGGGCTCCCCGCGGCTGCGGGAATGCTCTCCCAGGCTGCATGCCACCAGCTCCAGAGGTCTCCCTGCAGCCATTCCAAAAACTGAAATAATGGAAATGAAGCGGGCCCCAGGGGCCTGAATAATGGTAACGGAACGAAGCCGGGGCCCAGGGGCTGAATAACGGAAATGACCGCCATTTTGGCATTTCGTGGCCATCTCTACTGGTGACCTGAGTGTAGCAAAGAATTTCAGAACATGTTTAGTCGATGGTGGTTCCTTTGACACTAGACACATCATCTATGGATTGTTCTGAAAGAAACAGATGTGCCTGATGTACTGCTACCTGTATTGTGGAGAGAAAGTTATGCCCCCCCCCACGCTGGAATAACCACGCGAGACAAGTGTTTGGGGTACCACTCCGGGCCACACTTTTATTAATAACTTAAGCTTAAACAGAACATCAAACCTGGGGCCTGCTGTAGTGCGGGTTGTAAGTTGTTACTAGGGGTCTCCCAGGACCCTAACCGTTGACAGTGTACTGGGCAAGTCAATAGCCCCGAGGCCATCCTGTCCTTAAACGGGACGACCTCGGCCAGCCGGTCTCCTTTCCCCAGACAGGCAACCCAGGCTCGTCACCTGTGCCTGTCTGCCCACTGGGCCCTGCCAGGTGCATCCACACCCCCCGGCGTTGTGACCTCAGGTCTGGAACGCCGTGCGGCTGGACAACCCCACAGGGAAATTGAGACCATACTCACCAACTGTCCTTCCGTTATCCGCACTACTGCCACGGTGGGGGCCTAGCCTTGCTATGGCCCACACCCCCACCCCATCAGCCAGACAATACCTCCAGCAGGCCCCGCTTCAAATCAGCCAGGAAGATTTCCATCCCCCGGTCCGAGAGGTGCACACCGTCATCTCAATATAACTCAGCACTTGCAGCCGGAATCCTCGGGTGGCCCACCACGGTACCCAACGCGTGCACCATTGCTCTGCATACATCCCGGTTAATTTCCCTGCGTACCTTGTTCATCAGCTGAACCGCACACCTCGCCTTCCACTGGCGACGTGGTATAATGGTTGACCAAACCAATTTGGTCCCTGGGGCATCCATCTTCCATGCAGTGAGGTCACGCACTATGTCCTGGGCCAGGGATTTACCTGGCTGGCACCCTATGTCATTGCCTCCCAGATGGACCAGCATCACATCCGGTGGGCGCCCCGCGGTCGTCAACCATGCAATCTGCTCAAACTGGCACCACCTCATCCCTCGCAGGCCCTTCCACTCGATAACTGCCCTACCTCCCATCCCCAAATTAACTCCCCAGGCGGTCCAGGCAGCGTACTTTCCTGCCCAATAAACATAACTGTGGCCGATAATGAGGATACGGCTCCTCAACCGGCCCAACCCGAGGCCTGTAAGGAAAGAAAACCAAACCGTTAACACTTAGGCAGGGGACGAACATACGTCTTATAACAGGCAGAGGCCCACCGCCCCAAGGCCTTTATCCGCTGCGGCTCGTAACCCAGGGCCGCCGCCATTGAAGCCGCCCCAATTCGGAACAAATGGGTGCCGAACTTCATTCCCCGCAATCCCAACATGTCCAGCGCCCTCTGTGACAAGGCCCAAAACTGAAATTTCGTGAGTGGTTCTCCTGTCTTGTAGCAAAAGAGATGACTTTCCCCGTCCCCCGTAGGGCCACTTATGCTTCCATAGCACGAACCGGGCAGACTTGCTCTACCGAGCAAGGGCCTAAGACCACTCGTTGCCCCCTAGCTCCCTGGTCAGTCTTTGACCTGCGCACCATGAATACCACCTTACCATCTTGGAAGTGGAAATCCGTCCACCAGAGGGCCGTCCCGGATGAGTCAGTCTTCCCAGCCGCTACCAGCTCGCTCACGCGGAACGCCCCAAAGAAGGCCACCAATGCTGCTGCCCCCATCAGGGCTGCCTCATAATTATCCCTACACAATTGGGCCCACTGCCTGGACATACGGGCTAATATCTCTGGTGTGAGAGGAAAACGGTGGTCCGCCACCCGGCCCCGAGCCTTGCTCCATCCCTCCAGCATCTTCCGTACCCGGAAATCCTGCGTGGAGTCCTGGCAACCCAGAGCCTTGGCGCGGAAAGCCAGGGCAGCAAGGCGGCCCTGCATCGTGCCCGGTGTGAGGCCCTTCCTATGCAGGAATACTAAGTATTGGCGGATATGGTCAACTGGCGCAGGCCAGATGGGCTCAATGTCCATCATGGCTCGGAATGCCGCAAATTATTTGACTGCCCCCCCCATATGCCCTCCGTGTCCTTGGCGCGAGCGCCAGCTCAAGGGCCCCATCAGCCTCCTCCCGCCAATCTGCCATACCTCTTCTGGCAGCTGCTCCGGCAGGTCTGCCGCTTCCGGTGCCAACGCCCTGAAGCGCTTGAATTGCTGGCAGGAAAGAGCATCAGCAATGGAGTTATTGAGCCCCGGCACATGGCGGGCACGCACCACAATGTTGTACTGCAGTGCCCGCAGCGTCATGGCCCGAACCAGCCCCATAACCCTCTCTGACCTAGTTGCGTCGTTGATGGTATAAACGACCGCCATGTTGTCGCACCAGAAGCGGACTGTGGAGTTGGCCCAGTCTGGTGACCAGATCCACAGTGCGCCGACTATGGGAAACAGTTCCAGAAATGTCAAATCCCAGGTAACGCCCGTAGTCACCCACCCTGGGGGCCAGGTGCCCCAGCACCACTTACCCTTCCAGTAAATCCCAAAACCGTGGGCCCCCGCGGCGTCGGTCTGTACCTGAAAGTCGGCCCCTAGGCGCAGCTCGTCACGCCAAAAAGACACCCCATTAAACCCCTGCAAGAATTCCAGCCACATGTGCAAGTCCTCCCGCATCCCCCCGGTGATCTTGGTCCTATGGGTGGGGATCTTGAGGCCCTGCATTGCCTGGCAGAACTGTCTTATGAATGGCCTGCCGGGCGCCACTACCCGCCATGCAAAATTGAGGTGCCCTACGAGGGACTGGAGCTCCTTCAGCGTGGCACTCTTGCGCGGCAGGAGTGCTGCCACCCTTGACGTCAGGTCCCTCAACTTGTCTTCTGGCAACCAGCAGGACTGATTCCAGGTGTCAAGCTCCACCCTGAGGAAGGTAATGCAGGCTGCCGACCCCTCCGTCTTGTCCGCTGCCAACGGCAGGCCCAATTCACGTGCCATCCCTTGGAAGGTCCTAAGCGTGAACCCACAGGTTCCAGATCCCCTCCGCCCACAAAACAGAAAATCGTCAAGATAGTGGGCTATCCCGTCCTCACCTGTCACGTACCGAAGTCACCACTCGATAAATGAACTAAACTTCTTGAAAATGGCGCAAGAGATGGAGCAACCAAACGGCAGCGCCCTATCTAAGTAAAACTTCCCTTTAAACTGGAACCCTAACAAATCAAAATCGTCCAGATGTACTGGGAGGAGCCGAAATGCCGATTGTATATCACACTTCGCCATCTCGGCCCCCGCCCCGCACGCCCGCACCCTGGCCACTGCCGCGTCGAAAGAGGTGTACCTCACCGAACAAAGGTCCGATGGGATCCCATCGTTGACCGACTCCCCCTCAGGGTATGACAGATGGTGTATGAGCCGGTATTCGCCCGGCGCCTTCTTCGGCACCAACCCCAGGGGGGAGACCCTGAAGTTGGGTAGCGGCAGGTTATCAAAGGGGCCCAGGACCCTCCCCTTCGCCACCTCCTTCTCGATCTTGTCCGCGGCCACATGCTCCATACCTCTCAACGAACCCAAGTTGGGCGCCAAAAACGCCCGCCTCGTCCCCACAAACTGAATTCTAAAACCCTTGGCAAAACCTTGTGCCAAAAACTGCGCTCCCTCCCTATCTGGGTAGAGACTCAACCTCCTCCCTAACACCTCACAGTTGATTGGGCTGGGGCCCTTTCGCCTGAGTAGGGGCTCTCCCTTGAGGGGACCGTCTCTGCTGTCCCCTGCCCCCGGACTTACCAAATGTCCCTCTGGCCCTTGGGCAACTGACCGCCGCGTGCTGGGCCCCGCAGACAGAGCACTCGTGCTTAAAATGGCACTGCGTGCGAGTACAGGATCCCTGGCCGTTGAAGTCCCAGTAGACCAGCCGGGGTTGAACCAGCTGACCCGCCGTGGGGTGGGCGGCTGCCACCGGGGTACCCTTCCGGATAATGTGTCTGCTGTCAAACCTATCTCCCAGGGCCAGGCGTGAGGGGGTCATATACTGAAGCCACAATGGGGGGTAGGGCTCATCCCACCTGAGGTGTGGCTGGGTTGCCTCTTTCATCCGAAAACGCTCATCATACGTGAGCCAAGTGTACCCGGGGAAGTCTACGAACGCACGGTAGATCATGTCCCGATACTTGATCAGGGACTGCGCCCTCCAAGGGTGGGCATGCAGAACCACAGACATGTAAATATCAAAGGCAGGCGACCAATTCGCCCAGGATCTCTCCGGCTTGCGGCGAAGCCGCCGCTCCTTATCCTTAGGGTCTTCCTTCTCTAGCTCCTTAGAGTCTAGCTCCCTGTTGAGTAGGCTGAACAGGTCCACATAGTCCCCCCGCCAGATCTTCGTCGCCTGAGCCAGGTGGTCCCCCAATGGCGATGCGTAGTCAGCGTGAGGCAACGCTGTATACGGCACCCCGACATACACCGGGCAGGCTGCCCAGTTACTAGGGTATCCTTGGGGGGGCACCCACCTAGAAACCCCCCTGCCTGTCCGGCGAGCGGGCCAGGGAATGCCGCGGCCGCCCTGCCCACTGCCTGTGGTCCCTGCCCCCAAGGGGCCGCTGGGCCCTGCGCCACAGGCGCCTGTCCCCACTGCCCCCCCGGGGTCGCTGTAGCTGCAGGACTTACCTGTAGTCCCTGTAGTCCAGGTGTCCCCCACGGCACCCCCACGGGCACCCCGCCGGGCGCTCCAACCTGGGCCCACCCCTGGGCCTGGGGCGTGCAAGGTCCCCCCCCCAACTCCACCGGTCCCCCCCGGGTCCCTGCTGCCAGGACCCTGCCTGTCATGGAACCTGAATATGAAGGGTTAAATGCTGAAGAGCAGCAGGAGGAGCCTTGTAGTTCAACTCAGCAGACAGCTGAGTCTGAGGCTGCAGCTGAGGGCACATCTCCTCCTCCTGTAAGGGCTAGGAGCAGGATCCTGCAAAGAAGAACTAATAAGAGGGCTAGAGAGAAGATCTTTAATGACAGACGTAAGATTAGATCTCAAGAGCCCTGAGTTCTAGCAGGAGCCTTGCCAGAGAGATGGGTGTGTTCCCTGTTTTCAGGATAAAGCTAGCCAGGTTACCCTGAGCCCTCTGTGGGAGCAACGCGTCACTTACCTTGCCACCACGTTCCTGTGTGTATCCTGACTTTGTTCCTGACCTTTGGATCAGCTTCTGACTATGGCGTTCCCTGTTTCCTGACCTTTGGACAGGCTTCCTGACTACTCCGTTTCTCTGTTCCCTTTGAACTTGGCATTTGTCTGTGTAAGTTATCCTGGCTTGATTTGGACTGTATTTTGGATTACAACTAAAATTCCTGACAAAGAACTGAACTGGGCTGGTTGTGTGTTTGTGTGCGGGGCTTGACACCTGCTGAGGAGCAGGAGAGGGACGTGCCGGAGGGAGGACAGCAGGCGGCGGAGGGCGGAGCCGCGGCAATAAATTCAGTGTTTGTCACGGTACAAGACTGTGAAGTAACACTTGTTACGAGACAAGTTTTCACAACCATGGGGACACTGAAACAGGGACAAAACCATGTGATCACAACCAACACTGTTATGGTACAAAACTAGTCACGGAACAAAGAAGGATGTGAAGTAACTGCCTAAGATATGCAGACAACATATCTTGATTAGAGATGGGCACGAAATGAAAAATGAAATGCTGGTTCATTGTTTCATTAGGTAATGAATTACTTCATTACCTAACAAAATGTTAGGATGCATTTTGTTTCATCTAGTCACAAAATGCCATTTTTTTCCTCTAGAAAGAAACGATTTGTCCTAGACAAATCAATGGCACAGGGGTTTAAGCTCTTCCCTGAAAGCCCCTGGAATTTGGTGCTGAAACATGGCTGGGATCAGTATTTTCATATCCAGTATCCCAGCCATGTTTCCTCAGGTGATTCTAGGTAACCCCCTGAAATTTGGAAAGGTTAGTGGGGTCAGGGAGCTGAGTTATGAAGCTCCAAAGGGGATCCAGGTGGTTAACTGAGAGAGTGTTTGACACATGCAAGATATGTAAGACGTTCCACAGCCTCAGTCAGTTTCCATGGCCAAGTGTTAAGTTGAGCACTTTGAAAACAAAAAACACACCTACAGGAAAACTACAGAACTTTAACACTGACAATATCAACATTTCAATCATCAATCCAAATGCAAACTACAGCCAAGATACCAGAAGATCGAGCCTTGGGAGAATTAGAATGTCAAGCCTAAAGATGCATCACTGGAGACTAAGGCCAAAATGATTCACCCTGTTGTGTTCTCAGCTACTGTGTGTTGGCTTGAAGATAGTGAAAAAAAGCTTACGGGGTGGGGGAGGAGATTTATTTGAAATACAGGGCCAGAGGAGATCTTTTTGAATACCCTGGGTAAGCCTTCATTTTCTCTGGAGTCCAAAAGACTATCCTACTTTGGGCAGATCATGAGAAGGCAATGACAATAGTGCTGGGACAGGCTGAAGGCAGAAGGAAAAATGGAAGACCAAACATGAGATGGAGCGATCCCATAAAAGAAACCACAGGCTTCACTGAACAAGTGCAGAACAGTGTTCCTGAAGACAGAGCATTTTGGACATCACTCATGGAGATGACCTAACAGAACATGCCAACAATAACATACAGTAGGACCCCAGCATTCGCTGGTGATTGGTTCCAGGAAATCCCATGGATAATGAAAACTGTGGATAAGAGAGAACACCAAAAAGTCCCCAAAACTGCTGTTTTATAACAGTAGCTTGCTTCACGACTGCTGTTTTATGACAGTAGCTTGCTTTGGAGCTGCTGGATTATGTATTTATTTTTTCCTTTGCCAACCGTGGATAACTGAATCAGTGGATAATGAATCAGTGGATACAGGGGCCCTACTGTATTTAAATATGAATCAAACCAATTTTGCCTTATCCTCTAATATAAACCCCTACTTTTGGCTAACCCATGAGTTATAAGATCTCCTGATTAGAAGTACTTACACACATGTGCAAAGGTGTTTCTTACGGGGGCATGGAAGCGTACAAGAGTACCATGTGGTCATTTTCTTTGCATCCAGATGAAACAGTGGGGGATGTTTCACTTCTTGGATACCTATCACGGAAGCATACCCTTTAATGAATAAACAAATACTAAGCCCATTTTAACATTAAGTGGCCATTTAAAAATTCTTAATCCCACATGACCTCACCGGTGGGAGGAAACGACAGAATCAAAGGTGATGCACTGCCAACATCAGATGGGAACAGATGTGAGATCCAATCAAGCTCTCACATCTTTTTTTTGGGGGGGGGCATACAAGAACATCATATTGGCTCTCTAATGCAATCAAGAACTTACGACACATATTTCTGTGATCCTCTCAAGTCTCAAGGTTGCAAACAGTTTAAGCAATAGGGGGGAAATGAAATCTCATTAGTACAAGATTTCAGTTGTAAATGATTAGCTACAGGGTTTTTTTTTAAAAAAAAAAACCTTACCTTTTAAAGTGTAAATTAAAGGCAAACTACCGTAGCAGAAATGCAACCTGGAGACATGTTCAAAAAGTGCAGAAACATTAAAAGAAAAGTTAAAATCAAAGGACAGGCACACCAGATCAAATAATAATAAGAAGCAAAAAGACTGGAAAGAACTAAAACAGGGAAAGAAATAGAAAGATGTCTGTGGAGATTCTCAGTCATCTGGGTGAGGTTATCCGGAAGCTGAGTCATGGCAACTGGACTTCTTGTGAAATTGAAACATTTCGCTCATTATCCAAGTAGGTTCTTGTAGTCCGAGGGAAGTGAAATGTTTCAACCTCAGACTGACAAATGAGTACTTGGATGAGTAGCAAAACATTTTGATCTCACAAGAAAAGAAGTTCAGTTGCCATGTCCCAGCTTCCGGAAAGAAAGAGAAAAAAAGAAAGAAAAACACGGCAGCGGATAACAATTCCGGGAGCTTAGGCGCTAATACCTTGCAATTTCTAAAGGTCATCCCCCAAATCTAACTTTGGTTGTAACAGTGATCAATATTTTCCCTAGATTGTATATGTTATGTGCAGTCAAGTCAGAACCCTAAGAAGCTTTTGAAGGTAAGTGTGATATTTAAGAAGTGGTTTTACCAATTTCAACTCCACCCCAGGAGTTTCCCATTGCTGAGGACTTGAATCCAGACCTCCTGACTCTTACAGCTGCCTAGATGCCCTTAGCACATCCAATCTCACCTGATTTTGGAAGCTAAGCAAGGTCGACCCTGGTTAGTACTTGGATGGGAGACCACCAGGGAATACTAGGTGCTGTAGGATCCTGGAGTAGGTACTGGCAAACCGCTATAATGTTCCTGCCAAGAAAACTCCATGGACATGGGGTCACGAAGAGTCAGTCATGACTGTAATGACACAACACACACACACACACTCCTGACTCCTAGGAATTGACTCTACCCACTCTCCATAATGTCTATCCCAGACAGTATAGCCAGATCTCAATGGTTTACCTATTAAGTGCTTGACACTAAGACCACTATCTCAAGGCAGATTTGAGGCATTTATTTTGAAAAGACATCCTTTTCAGTCATGTGGTAGCATGCCCAAAAAGGCGCTTTTTGTGACTGCACATGGTGCAGTGGTTAAATACCTGTACTGCAGTAAAAACTGTGCTCATGACCTGGGGTTCAATCCCAGGCAGCAGGCTTGTGGTTGACTCAGCCTTCCATCCTTCTGAGGTTGGTAAATTGAGTACCCAGCTTAATTAAATTGTGAACCACCCAGAGAGTGCTTGAAGTGCTATGGAGTGGTATATACGCAGAATACTTTGCTTTTGCTTTGGTTTGTGAATGAAAAGGTGACTAGCCATTAGGACATAAAAAAGGAGTGCCTATAACCATGGGAAAAAGCACCCAAAAGCAAACGTGGGGTGACAGCCTAAGAAATGTGCAATCCACTGTGGCATATGTAAATGCCTCTCTCAGACTAAACTGTGTCTGTGGGGTTGTTTTAAAAGCATTTTATGCTGGGAATCACAGGTTTTGGACAGCAGAATATGCTGTGGTCTGAATTCTCTCCCCCCTCCCCCATATTTCAATTTTGGTGCTGTATCCCCTAAGCAATGGAAACAGCTGTCAGTTTCTTATTCAATGGTTTATCTTACTGTATTTTGCCATTCCCTTTAGCTTCCAGATAATAAAAAAATAGTGACAAGATGCCAACCTGCTTGTAAATGCAACATTCATAAAGCCGATATCCTTTCAGGGGTTCGAATCGCACCAACAGTCCAAAAAGGACACATACACTGCCACAAAGACCATGTACAGTGGTACCTTGTATAAAGGAATTAATTCGTTCCAAATGAAATTCTGTTAAGCAAAATTTCCTCTGTACAAATTTCCCATAGAATGCACTGAAAACAGAGTAATCCCTAATTGCAACCATTTTTATGTTGTACGGATTCGCCCCATAGGCAAATTTCCCCTATCTCCGGAATTTTTTATGTTGTACAGATTTTATGTTATACAAACTGTTTGTTATACGAGGATCCACTGTAATTTGAAATAGATTTTTTAAAAAATAATTTGACTCTACAACCAATACATTTCAACAGTGTAACTGCACCTCTAACTGATAAAAAAACCTAACTTGAGCCCACAACCTGAAGGATCCTGAACTGAAAAACATATTCTCCAAGTAAGGAAACAACACTCACATCCCCCACGAAAAGGATACATTAAGCAAAAATGAAGGCAAAAGAATTGTGGTTTTGTACCATAAAGACTAACAGATGTATTTCATTGTGAGCTTTTACAATGTACTTCCTCAGATATATGCAGCGTCATAGTTTTTGTGTGTGCACAATATGGTGTTTTCTGTCACATGTAACTTTTCTACAGAAAATGCCAACATGGACACAAAAGGATTTCTTGAAAAAATGTCCTGAAGTTTGGAAAATACTTAAAAGCTTACATACATTTTAAAATATTTTGTCCTAACCTGCAAAAACTCAAGATGCCAAGAGTTATGTCCCTTTCTCCTGAGATCTAGAGGTGAACAATAGTGGTTGAACTGTTGCATAGCTTTGCTGATTATCCTGACCCACCAGTGTTTCTTTTATGCTGGAACACACTGAACCAGATAGGATGTAAGGAATATCAGCGGCACTTGTAAGGCCTGGTTTCTGCCATTCGTAAATGCAATACGTAAATGCCCTGGAGTTTGGATTACAGCCATAGCTTCTTCGTTGTAGCAACTGTCACTGGCAATGTGACTACATTCTTAGCAGATACCTCCCTCTTCCTCTCTTCAAGCTGCATAATCAACAGTATTACACAATGAGGTGGATCTTTGCTGTGTTTGATGCTATCCATCCAAGTTACTCTAAGATGTCCAAAAGTTTTGCCCAGCAGTAATTGACAGGCAGACAAATGCACATTTACCAAATCCCCATTTTGAGGCCATCTTCGATCTCCCACCTTGATGACCATGCCAAGATTTTCTAACGGGATGAAATCCAACTCTTCACAAGTATATCTTTTTGAAAGATGTGCATATTTGCATGTGTTTTTGTTGGGGATCTTTGTTGGATCGGTGGTTGCAGATAGACATGGGCACGACTTGGCGAAATTCCCGTTTCCGTTTCCGTTCCTCGTTTCCATTACGTAATGGAATGAAGAACGACAATTACTCCGCCAGAACTCGAACTCGAACCGACTAAAGAAAAATTGGGTCTGATTTGTCGTGTTGTCGTTCCTGGCATTGCAGCAATCGCACGATGCCAAGCGGCACAGAAAAAAAGTTTTAAAATATAAAACCCACCCCAATTCCCAATCCAGGCCAAAAAAAGCAGGCGAAAATATGCCTGCCTGAGAGTGCACCGCACCTACCCGAGGGGTGGTTTCGGGGGGGGTCCCCGGCCTCCCCCCCTCTCCTGTCCTGGGCTGCTCTGGTGGGGGCTGGGGGGCATTTTATTTATTTATTTATTTATTTATTTATTTATTTATTTATACCCCGCTTATCTTCCTTGCAGAACTCTAAGCGGCTTACAGTGGGCGACATGCGCCAGTTAGACAAAAAATTACAATCAAATATAAAACAACAGAACATAGAACAAACATTAAAACCCGGGAGCCCCCAGCGGGCCAAATTGGCATCATAAAACTTAAAGACCAAGTGAGCACAAATAAACGACAATATTAAGCAAATAATCAGGTAAACACAAACATTGGTCGCTTGGTCATAAGAGATGGCGGGGGGGAAGGAATAATTAATTAGGGCTCGCCAAAGGCCTCTCGAAACAGATAAGTTTTAAAAGCTTTTCAAAAGGCCAGCAGGGACTCTGCAGAGCGCACTTCGCTTGGGATGGAATTCCAAAGGGAAGGGGCTGCCACCAAGAAAGCCCGGTTCCGGGTAACCAATTTCCGGGCTTCTCGTGGGGTGGCAACCCGGAGCGAGTGCGCTCACACCTGCCGAACAGGTCGGGCCGAGATGGATCGCTGGGCGATTCGCTCCGACAGGTAGTCCGGTCCCAAGCCATGGAGGGTTTTATACACTAAAACCAAGACCTTGAATCTAATCCGGGCTGCAATGGGCAGCCAATGCAGGCGGGCCAGGACTGGGGAGATGTGGTCGTAACGACGCACACCAGCCACCAGCCTGGCCGCCGCATTCTGTACCCGCTGCAGTCCCTGGAGAAGAGTCAAGGGCAACCCCATGTAGAGGGCGTTACAGTAGTCCAGCCTTGAGATCACCAGAGCTTGGACCACTGTTCTCAGAGAGTCACCATCCAGGTACTGGTGGATCTGGGCGATCTGGCGAAGATGGTAATACGCGGCCCTGGTCACCGACGCCACCTGGGCCTCCATGGTAAGCGCCGGGTCCAGGACCACGCCCAGATTCTGCGCCCTCTCCACAGGCCGGAGGGAAACTCCCCCCTGGCAGGGGAAGGGGCCACCGTACCCAGACGGCGAACTCCCAAAGAACATGACCTCCGTCTTCTCGGGGTTGAGCTTAAGCCTGTTCACCCCGGTCCAAGTCAGCACGGCGTCCAGGCACCCATCAAGGATCCTCACAGCTTCCTCTGCAGAGGTGGAAAAGGAGAGATAGAGCTGCGTGTCATCAGCGTACTGATGACAGCACACTCCAAATCTCCTAATGACCCCAGCCAGCGGCCTTACATAGATGTTAAACAGCATGGGGGACAGCGACGACCCCTGAGGGACTCCACAAGGGAGAACCCACGGGGCCGACAACTCCCCCCCATACTGAACATACTGGGGACGGCCCTCCAGGAAGGATCGGAGCCAACTGCAAGCAGTGCCCCCGATTCCGACCTCAGAGAGCCGATCCAGCAGGATACCGTGGTCGACGGTATTGAAGGCCGCTGACAGATCCAGGAGAACCAACAGGGTAGAGCAACCCCTGTCGGCCGCCCGGATCAGGTCATCTTGCAGGGCGACCAAAGCTGTTTCGGTCCCCCGACGGGGCCTGAACCCTGACTGGCATGGATCGAGGCACTGCTGATCCTCAAGGTATGACTGCAGCCGGACCACCGCCACCCTCTCGATGACCTTGCCCATGAACAGGACATTAGCGATCGGACGATAGTTACCTAGATCGTCTGACGCCAGGCCGGGCTTCTTCAGGATGGGCTTAACCACCGTCTCCTTCAGCCGGGAGGGGAAAAAACCCTCAGCGAAAGAGGCGGTGGCAATTACAGAAGCCCATTCAGCCATAGTCCCGCTGGCAGCTTTAATTAGCCAGGCAGGGCAAGGGTCGAAAGGAGTGGACGCCGGCCGGCAGTGCGCCATAGCCCGAGAGGCCTCGACAGCAGAAACAGGCCCAAGCGCATCCAGCCGAGGCGACGAAGGTGGACCAGCAACTGGGGGTGCCGGGGCAGTGCTACTGCAACCAGAGTCGAATCCGGCCCGGATGGCCTCTATCTTAGATCGAAAAAAGGCTGCGAAATTCTCACTACTGAAATCAGTAGGAGGAGGCCTGACCAGACTAGGATTGGAGAGGTCCCGAACCATCCGGAAGAGCTCCGCCTGGCGGTTGGAGGCCTCTCCAATTCTCTGGGAGTAAAACGATGACTTAGCCTCCCAGATCGCGTTGGAATAGCGACTAGTCTGGGAATCAACAGCAGCCTTACTAATAACCATCCGGGTTCTTCTCCAGCTGCACTCTAGCCTTCTCCTCACCTGCTTCATTGCTCAGAGCTCCGCTGTGAACCATGGTGAAGACCGAGCTTGGCACCGGAGAAGGCGCTTGGGGGCAATCCGGTCTATGGTATGGACAGCTGTTTCAAACCAATGGTTAGCCACAACCTCGGCCGGAGCGCCGGTAGGTCCACCAGGAAGCTCCCCGAAGACCTCCTGGAACCGGTTAGGGTCCATAAGTCTTCGAGGGCGGGCCAATACAGGAGGCCGAGGCATCCTCTTCGTCTTGCAGCAACTTCGCATTCGCAAGTCGACTCGCATCGCAACTCACTGGCCACCATCCAAGCGGCACAGGAAAAAAGTTTTTAAAATATAAACCCACCACCGGCCAAAAAAGCAGGCGGAAATATGCCTGCCTGAGAGTGCACCTACCCGAGGGGTGGTTTCGGGGGGGGGGTCCCCGGCCTCCCCCCCTCTCCTGTCCTGGGCTGCTCTGGTGGGGGCTGGGGGGCATCCTCGTCGTCTCGCCAACTCGCCATGCCATGCGGTGCGGGCGGGGGATCCAAAATGGGGCGACCGCAATATTTATTGAAATCATTGTGGTCCAAAAACACACCAAAGCACCACAGAAACATGCGAAAATTGCTATTTTAAAACTGCCAGAATTTTTACAGTAGCACTAGCAGCAGTGGGTTTTTCTTGCAACAAAATGTCTCCTCTCCATTGATTTTATTTTTTTATTTTTATTTTTTTACACCTGCGCAATGATGGGCTGGCCATAGGAGGGACCATGCAAATTTTTGGAGCCATTCCACCAATCGCATGGCCACTTGGCCAGGTTTTGACCAAGACTTCTGGGATGTGTCAGTCGGGCATAAAAAGCCCACTAACCCTAGCCCGAACCTGAACCCTAACCCTAACCCTAACCCATACACCAGTACAGTGTCCTTCTAAGTGGGTCAGAGAGGCACCCAGAGGTGCACCCCACTAACTCACCGTAACCTTACCCGTAACCCTAAGCCTAGCCCTTGTGCTAACCCTAACCCTAAGCCAGATCTGTGTACTTGCATTGCACTACACATGCAAGTACGCTTCCCTTCTTAGTGAGCCACAGAGCGCCCGACTGAGGGAGCCTTCCCCCAGTGTGCACCGTGACACTGCACTTAGCAGTGGGCCTGTGGTCACACAGAGGCACCCAAAAAAGAGGTGCCTCTGCCACTGCAAGGCTATGAGTCGAGGGGCACCCACCCAAAAGAGAGGTGCCTCTGCCAGTGCCACTGCAACTTGGTATGCATATCCAATTGGCTATGCATGCCATTTTGTAGCGGGCCAGAGGAGGCACCCACCCCAGAGAGGTGCCTCCAGGAGCCCGCTACCCCCCCAAACCAGTACTAACGACAGACAAAAAAACGACAAATGACAAATTTTTGAAAATTTTCGCGAAAAACGGAAACGAGCCGAAACGGGCCGGCTCTGACACACGACAACTTGAAAACGTCATTTTCCCTGGCCGTGCCCATCTCTAGTTGCAGATGATTTTTAGTTGCTTTAATGAGAGACACCTCTTGTGTTACTACAGTGGTACCTTGTAAAAAGGAATTAATTCGTTCCAAATGAAATTATGTTAAGCAAATTTCCTTTATACAAATAGCCATAGGAATGCATTGAAAACAGAGTGATCCCATTTTTATGTTGTACGGATTCTCCCCATAGGCAATTATGTTAAGCAAATTTCCCCTATCTCCAGAATTTTTTATGTTGTACAAATTTTATGTTATTCAAGCTGTTTGTTATACAAGGGTCCACTGTATATGAAAAACTATTTATTTAACTAGAAGGGAAGGGTACACGGGAGGTTTTCTAACAATAACTATTCTAACAGCCATCTTGCTAGGCTAGGAACATGCTTCTCCAAGAATACAAGGCACACACACTAACTAGACTTCTACCAGAACATTCCAGGTGGTGTAATCTCAACAACCAATTAGCTTCTCTCTTCACATTAAATCTAGCCCATAATATTCTACAGTCACATTAACTCTGTAAGGACTGAAATGTAAATCTTGCTAAATATTCCAATAGTTTTTATAGTGTGCATATCATTTCACCCCTTGTACTGTTTAAAGAGTATTTTGTACATCTTAGGAATGCACCACTTTGTGCCCATGTTTCAAGTGTGTGCATTTTGTTTAGACACCACCATCCACCCATGTCAAGATTCTTCTTCTTCTTCAAGTGCCATGTGCTCGTAGAATGTTGGTGATCAGTAGCCTGAACTGGTTTCTATCTAAGGCTATTCTAAACAGAGCAGCTGTGCTAACTGAGAACCATTTGCTTACGCTCTTAAGACAGAATGTTCTTCTACACCACGGGCCATGCTTCCCATCTATTTTTCCTTGAAGGATAACTTGCAGCAGACGATGTCTCTGATTGTGCATTATGTGTCTGAAATACTGCAATTTTCTTTTCTTTACAGTATTGAGGATTTCTAACTTTTTATCCATGTGGTGTAAACAGTATCCACTTCATGTGTCATTCTGGAAGTGCAGGGTGAGTTGAGCTCATTAAGCCATGGACTGGATTCAGGTTCTGGAGAATTATCAATTTCGAAATACAAGGAATTGGACCAGTCTACTTACACATATAGCATACCACACGGTGTATCTCTTAGGAATCTGTACAAGTATCATCAGACATTGGCTGATAAGGTGAATACAGGTCAGGGAACAGGGACCCCACCTAGATCCTAGATGACTCATTGATTGCTTGGTAAATTCCAGACCCCCATCTGTTCCGGCAGCTATCTCTCTTCCAGGCTGAAAATCAGCACCTGCTCAAGGTGAGCAGATGAGTTGTGGTCTTTTGCTCACATGCCGCTTCATATCATCAATCCTGATTTGATGCCTCTTGAACTCTATGGAATGCACAATGGTAATTTAAAGAAACGGGGCTCAGAGTTCTGCCTCTGTAAAAGCCACTGCTGAGTATCATCTGGCATACAAACCAAAGCCCTCAATTTGAAATGCCCTGCTTTTGAATGCCATGGTTCTTCCTTAGAAGATGAGAAGAGGATGAAGCACGGAACAAAACAACTCAATCTATTTTTGCTGCTAAAACCAAGGAAACTACAGAAGCCCATTTTCAATCGCCTTTATCTTTCCACATGTTGTAAAGCAAGTGGGGCGGGGAGGTGAAGCTCACAGGGCCATTTGATACAGAATGGCCAGTTTATATCATTTTTATATCATCATTTGTAATATTAGTCTCCAGTCATGCATTCCAAAGCCGTCCAGCTTTTAACTGATCACTGCCAAGAGTCTTTCCCGTTGGTTGGGTTGTAAGCCTGCTCTTCATTATTCCAAAATTAATTATGTCATAAATTCCATATTGATGAAAGTAAGGAAGTGAGCAAACGGGGGCAGGGTGTGCTTCTAAATTCACTTGGGGCTTAATGCAGAAAGCAGCTGGGAAACAGGCTCAAGAAAGAACTAAAAACACATGCCACAGGGACTTGAATGTGACTAAGACAGTTACTTCACGTCCTTCCTCATTCCCAGTTGACGTTTGTTTTGTGATCACATCACTCGCGGTCACGTGGTCTTGTCCTGATACTGTCCCTGTTCCCATGTACCCACGGGTGTGCTTGATGGTACCGTGACGACTGTTACTGCATGTCCTTGTTTTGTTTTTGTCATTTAAGTAATTTTATTGAGGGGTTTTTTTTGGGGGGGGGGAT
>JAHTLZ010003547.1:39647954-39658687 GCA_023846285.1 Phrynocephalus versicolor
CCAGCTGAAGAATTATGATTTTGGTAATGCAGAGACACCTCATGTGTCTCTCTTTCACACACTGGTTCTTCATCTTACTCGAGATCAAGCATGCATCCATTTCACATTCCTTACATAACTGTGTGGCATTGAGACCATTCTGAATTATGGCAGCACTGTTCAGGGTTTTCTAGGCACTGAATATTCAGTATACCCATACTACTCTTTTCTTGGGATCAAAAGAATCTGCAGCTGACCCGAGGCAGGATCTTTTGGGTACCATGGTGAGGAGTAACTCTGAACTCTGTAGTCAAAGACACAGATTACTGAATTATCTAGCTAACTAGGGCCCTAACTACACTGGAATCCTAGAGAAGTGGAATGCTAGGAACAGGCCCAGGAACTAGAAGGGAGTAGAGTTAAGGACATCTGCTTATTGCAGACATGTCTCTAGTGTGATGCCATTAGCTGACATCTCCAAAAGTCCAAAACATCTAAGCAGAAATCTTTTATTCTACCCCCTCCCCCAGCAATCGGCTGCATTCATATTTCCCCAAACAAACCTGAGATGCACCTCCTGTACAAGCCACTTAGAGACTCAGTCAAAGTACAATGACATGCATTATGTCTGATCTACAAAATGATATCCAAAGGAAGCTGACACAAGTCTTTTTGTTAAGGCAGTTTCTCTGAATGGAAGCAAAAGCGCTCTTTGCTAGCTACAAAAAGAATGCACAATACATCAGTACATGGCTGAATACAAATTTAAGCAATTGTCTGCTATACAATGAAACAAAATTGGATACTACGGGAGGACACTTCAGCAAAGGCAGTTTTGATGAGGGGTCCATTTTCCTTTTAATGTTAAAAGGAAGGAAGAATGTTAAACCAAAGTGGTTATGAATGATGCAGGGAGTAACAGACACAACAGGGAGTGGGACAGAAAGTAGGTAGGGAATACAGACAGCTGTTAAGACTTACCGTTTTAATACAAAATGGAAAATTAGTAGGACAAGGCAAAAGTATCATGTAATGTAACTTAAACTGATAGTTGAAATGCTTCTCTTATTTTATTGGTGGGGAGAAGGCTTCCTGACTGAACAATCATTCAGCCTTGCTCTGCCCGCTTGCTGTTGCTTGGTTGTATAAAAATGTGGGAATTCAGTTCTTCAAAAGACAAAACAAACTCTTCAAATTTTCTTTAAGAGAAAGTTTTTCCTCCTGCTAGATAAGCAGGCCAAATTCTTCTGTCATTTGGCAAGAAGCTTGCAGCTGAACTCAAGCAGGGCTTAGGTGGCCCAGGTACTGCACAATTCAAAGTGCTGCCCTTAACCTACCAAGCACAAAATGGCCTGGCTATAAGCTACCTCAAAGATCAAATCTCGCAGTAAGAACCGGCTCAGGAGCTAAGGTGACCAGAAGAGGCCTATCTCTCCATCCTATCACCTTCACAGGTGCATCTCATAAGAACATATGAAAGGGCCTTCTCTGTTGCTGCTGCCAGATTTTGGAACTCCCTCCCACTAAAGGCCAGGACTGCCCCATATCTGCTGTGTTTCTGGAACCAGGCAAAGACCTTCCTCTTCAGGCAAGCTTCCCCTGAATGAGGAACTATTTACTATGAGACTTTTATATTGATTACCATAAATGATTGCATTCACTGATTTCATAAGAACGACAGTGTTTTCCATGTTTACTTTCTGCCCTTCATAATGGATTTTTCTTTCTTTTGGCAGGCTGTTTGTAGCTTTAATGTTATAAGATGCCTCTTCTAATTCCCTTCTCTTATCTTGAATATGTCTTAAATGTTCTGGGTAGAGATGGGCACGACTCAAAAAAATTGTTTTTCGTTTTTCGTTTGGTCGTTTAGGGGTCCGTTTCGGTTCATTTTCGTTTTCGTTGGGTTTTTCCGCAAATGTTTTGTTTTCATTTCGTTACCTAATGAAAACGAAAAATGAAAACAAAAACGAAAAATTTCTGTTTCGTTAGCATTCTTTTCAGTTCAATGTGTTTGCCGCAATGAAAACGAAAAACACGGCAAAAAAAATTCATTTCGTTTCCATTTTCATTTTGTTTTTGAAAATTTTTTGTTTTCGTTTCGTTACCTAAAGAAAACGAAAAAAATGAAAACGGAAACGAAAATTTCACTGAGTCGTGCCCATCTCTAGTTCTGGGTGGTATATTGTCCCTCATTATTGTAAGCCACCTTGGATCCTTTTCCAAGGAGAATGGTGGGGTAAAAATATTCTGAATAAATGAATAAATGATTAAATAAATAAATAAAAACCTATATAAAACTTATAAGCCTTGACTGGTGGGTGCATTTCATGGGAGACATGCCCCAGCACCCCAGCTTTTGATCGCCTTGTATCCTTTGTTTCTGACTCTTTGCTGGGTATGACTTGTAGGTTCTCCTTTCTCCTTGCGTGACTTCTGAAGTGGATTGAGGTGTGAGGTTTTTGGATCCTGGTTCTGCATGTCCCACACATGCTTTGCCCTATGCTGTAGTAAGCTTCTGTTTGTTGTCCCTGGAACTAGTTACACTCCAGGAATGGGAGTCAGACCCATCACCTCCGTCCTAAATAAAGGCTTGCTCGATCTGGCTGTCCCACCTTTGCCTTTATTCAGTTGAATCAGATGAGTGATTTGGCTGAATTAAGTGCTGTTTGCATTACCCCTGTGTGGATTGGGTTCTCCTTATTTTTCTATGGGACTGCACACAATGTTAGCCTTTGCAACCTCAGCCCACTAATGTATCTGAAGTTTCATTCTTAAGATCTAGAGTGGGTGGTCTCGAAGGAAACCAAATCATTCCTTTTCCTGATCGTTCTGGTTAATATACTGATACCTTACCAACACTGTAATGTTGCTGGTTTTGTGAAAAATGCATCACATCCTATTCTTTTGGGGAGTAAATTAGGAAAAGAGAGAGAGAGAGAGAGACGAAAATCCCCATAAATGCTTAATAAGCTTTTCAGCAACATGTTTAATCTCCGTTACCAATGTAAATGCAAAGCAGCTGAAGAAAAATTAGCCATTTGGTAGCATGTTGGGCGTCAACTAGCGATGATTATTTAGTGTTGTAAAATTAATGCATTTTTAATCAACACATTATTAGGACATCCATTTACATGCAATTATTTTCATAAAGAATTACGTGCAGAGAATGAAGGCCACGGTGCCCGGGAAACAAAAGTGTGGTAATAGCAAGCCTTTGTTTTCAAGCAAGATAGATTTTACTTAATTTGAGAAACTTTGTCCCTGTGACATATCCAGCTCTTTGTTTCTTCAATTAAAGGATGGCGGCTGAGGGCCAATATTTAAGCATTCACTTCCGTGTTGTAGGGATTTTTCACTTCCTTGTCAAATGGGCCAGTGTCTGGCCCAACAAAACTACCTGGAGTCCCTTGGGGGGGGGAATTTGGGGGTATAAATAATATAATACCTGTTCTTAAAGCTCAAAGCACCTCTGGCACTCTGACCCAATCGAAGCTGGAGACTGCTAAGCCTGCTGTGTGTGTGTGTGTGTGTGTGTGTGTTGTGTCATTACAGTCGTGACCAACCCTTTGTGACCCCATGTCCATGGAGTCTTCTTGGCAGGAATACCAGAGTGGTTTGCCAGTTCCTACTCCAGATGCCTACAGCACCTGGTATTCCCTGGTGGTCTCCCACCCAAATACTAACCTGGGACGACCCTGCTTAGCTTCCGAAATCAGGCGAGATCAGATGTGCTTAGGGCATCAACGCAGCTGCTAAGCTTGGTGGAGGCATCCAAAGAATAAAGCAGATAAAGGAGACACAGCCATGTGCTCTAGCCCAGTGCCTGCACATACCAGTTCAACCCATTCCTGTATCTTGTTTTGAGGAAGAAACTCTGCCAAGCAGCCATGTTGGGTTGGGCAGGCTTGTGATCCATTGTGAGATCAGAAGCCCTGTGCAGGCAGAGATCCACCTGGGCAGGCCGAGGGCAGGCTGCAAAGGACAGCTACATGCTCCCTATGGACCATGAACTGGGGCACTAGAATGCTGGGGAAAAGCCTGCTCATCCTTTCTGTGGTTCCCTCTCCTGTCCTTGCATCACACCCCACTACACTTAATAGAGAGATTTAGAGGCTCATGGCTGCCTCGAAGACCAGTAAGGTTGCTTTCTGCCCAGTTTTCTGCATGATCGGATGCATGCCTGCACTGGCTGTTCCCCACTATCGACATGTATATTATAGCATTGTCTCACGGGTGAGAGGCTCCGGAGTGGTCATCAGATTGATGTTTGGAGGAAGATTAACCGTGGTGTGATTTTGAAAGATGCTGCTGCTGACAGGAAGAGATCCAGGCTGAAAGTCTGACTGACAGCCCCCTCCCCTTTTGTACTTCTTCATAAGTTCCAAGGTGGAGGCTCACAGATCTCCTGCATGAGAAGGATTATTTTTAAAAAGTTCAGCAATGAGGAATATTATCATTGGATGGCACAGCCTACTGGAACTACCTATAATTCATATCATTCTCTGCCATGGCATATCAAACTAACAAAGGCTGGTTTTCCCATTCGTGAAATAGCCTGAGTTTACTATTGCCGAGAGATGTCACGAGGCATGTTTCTTACAGTTCTGTGGTAACATAAGGCACTAGACAGATACTACATAACATTTCTCTTATTTTAGCAAATTAACATTATTTTACTTTTTCTCTATATATTATTTATAAGTTAAAGCCCTCCAGGAATAAGCATAAACAGATGCGTGGAGGCTTCCCCCCAATTTATGCATGATATTCCCGGTCTGTTTGTGTTGTTAGTAGGATTAAATATTAACACTAAATGGCTCAGATTGGCAGGGAAAACTTCTAAATACCCCTGCTTGCAAAGGAATATTATGCATATATGTGATATGTGTGTTTAATTTTAAAGTAGCAAATGACACTTCAAACAAGTCTTTGCTAAATCCAAGGACAATGCAGTCAATCACTTAAAATGCAAGTTTAGGGCAGTAATTACAGAAAAAATAGCAGAAAAAAATGAAATAGCATAGTAAGATATTCTAATTATTCAGTATCCCTCAGTAAAAGTGTACTCTTTCTCAGGTGGCAAATGGAAACCAAAGGACAATGTATTCCAAAATGGACAGATGATTTAGGTCAGGCATGTCCAAAGTCCAGCCTGGGGGCCAAATGTGGACCGATTTAAAATTTTGAGTGGCTCTCAGACTTTCCCCCCTGCCGGCTCAGCCTGTCACTCATCCCCACCAGCTGGCCCTTCCCTGTGCTGGCTAGAGACGTCAGCTTGCAGTTTTATGGTTTGCCTGCCCTCCCTGCCTCCGTCCGTCCCCTCAGCCACCTGTCCTGCCTACCCACCCCTGGCTCCATTGCTGTACTGTGTTCCCCACCTCCTTGTGAGGGAGGATACGATATGCAAGTAGTGGTGCATCTTGGGTGTGTGTGGGCCAATTCCCAGGCTGTGCAACAGCTACTGGGCCCTTGGGCACCTTGAAACCAGAGCATTTGCAGCTGTTGCGGATGCGCACAGATCACGCCCTTTCTCCCTCCTTCAGGCTGAATAGTCATCCCCCACACATTTTCACCTCACCAAATCTGGCCCTCCTTGCAAAAAGTTTGGACACCCCAGATGTAGGTGATCTTCTCAAGATTTGGGCCATGAGTTGCTAAGGTCTCAAGGCTAACATCCAGACATTCTCCATCCATGTTCTGCCTGTCCTTTCTGATTCTACCTTGGATGCAGCACATTGGGATTCAGAGCAACTGAGGAAGAATGTTGTGCCATATTATTTCAGTTGTTCTGTTTGGTTTACAAGCTGGCTCAACAACTGTTGCTACTTGAGGCAAGGCAAATGGTTCTCTCCCTGTCACCTACATTAAGCCAGTCAAGTTATTTTGGAAGATGGGGGGGGGGGGGAATTCCCCAAGAGCCTCTCCCACACTCATATGGGAAAATTGTATTTGTATAGTAATATTGAAATTAGTATTGACTAAATAAAGTAAAGGAAATTTCTATTTCATTTCTGCCCTTCCATGACTCCTAAATTCTGTCACCGTTTGAGCTGCCGGCTCCACTCTGTCTAGTGGCAAGAGTCATGTTTGACATCTATTTTTACCATGTTTTACATACCCATCAAAATGATGGTGGTTCCTATACTGTATAATTCCACACTGCTCATTGTCTCATGAATAAAAATAGGTAAAAGCAGTGGCAAGTTGGCCACCTTCATTGCCCCTTTGCAAGGCATACCGGCTCATTCTACACTCACAGCCATCTCGCCAAGATATGTGGAAACATAATATTCAAAGCGAATACATTTCAGGCTAAAAATATGCACACTTGTCATTCAAAAAGATCTGTACCCCAGGTGGCTGAACAGACAAAACAAGGTAGAGTTAACTCAGAAGGAAAAAAGAATTAAAGCTGACATAACCAAGGCCAAAACAAAAAGCTTCGTGACAAATATTAAATTAAATGCCCACTGTGGTAATAGGTGCAAAATCAGGTGTGGTCGGATTAAATGTTGTTAGTTGAACATGACAGGATTGTGAAGAAAACCTCAGAGTATAAAAATAAGGAACTTTCTTTCAGCCACATCTGTCTGAGCCTGAAGGTAGAGCTGGTCCTTTAGGCTGATTGTGTGCCATGGCCCTTTCCTTCTGAATTATGCCAGCAAGGTATCCATCTTGTCAACATTTTGTCATGATGCTGTCTTGTTATGCTAAAGGTGAAGCAACAGGTACATAGTGGGATCCTTATGTCCATGAACTAACTTTGATTTTAAAAAGATCGACTGAGTTATAAGTGTAGAGAATAATGTGCTTCTGTCTATTTCCACGCTGGGCCTCCTGCACTTTCTCTCTGCTTTTTGCTCAAAGAATGACTTGTCCATTAACACTGAGAAACCAAAGATTCTGATAGTCTCCAAAACTTGGAAACCCACTTCATAGAACATAGACGGGAAGCCTGTTGAACAAGTGAGATCCTTCAGATATGTGAGCCTCCTTTTTCATCATCAACTCAATTGGTCCCCCCATCGGAAGGCAACTAGGAACCATCTCCTTGTTGTTTCTCATTTCCACGTCCACAATGGGAACCAATACATACCAGCCGCTCTCCAGAACTTCCAGGTGACTTTTTAAAACCATCTTCAATATGGGATTCTGATTTGGATTGTGGCTGCCAACCTAGAAGTAGACTGGATTACATCCATCTTCCCACATCACATCCTATGTGTGCCAAATATAATTAAGCTTTTCACAACCATCAACAAACTTGGCCTCCACCTGTCATCAACCACAGCCTGGACGCTTACTATTAAGTACTAGTTGCACCTCCAATTCTGTATTGACTCTGATTCCCTACTATACGATCTATTGAGGGATCCCTACATCTCCAGCTGGTGTCAATACCTCAAGCTCAAAACTGACCATATTGGAATTAATTTTGATTCCTTAACTAATTGTGAAGAATCCCAACTAGAGATGGGCACGAATTGGAAAAAAAATGATGTTCCGTTTTGTTTCGTTTCGTTGAGGGGCTCGGTTTGGTTCAGTTTTTTTTTTGCATGAATTTTTTAAAAAAAATCATTTTGTGGGTTTGTTAATTTGTTATTCATTCTTACCCACGTTGCACAATTTTAAAGCATTTCTGCACGCAGGCGTCCCCCAACGCCCCAGACCAGGGGGATGACAATAAAGATTCCCATCCTAAAAAAAAAACAAAAAACCTTGATGCCGGCAGAGACACAGTATAGACTAGGTACACAGTGAGTCTGCAAGGCAGTGGCGGGTGTTGTCCAGGGTGCAGGGCAGCCACAGAGTGACTGCACAGCAGGTGAGGGTACTAACTGAGAGGTATGCAGTACGCAAGCAGTGAGGCTGCAAGACTGAAGCTAGAGAGAAATCTCTTCTTTCTCTCGCCTAAGAGCCAGGCTGCAGCCGGCAGGAACACAGAGACACACGCCTGCCTGGCTGGCCTAAAGTGAAAATAACCAGTCGCAGAGACAGCAATCCCACCCCAACCTAACTCCCACCGCAGACTGCAAGGATGATAGGGGCTGCCAGAGCTTTTTATGCCCGCTGTGGCTGCCAGACCTGCCCAGTCTGCAACCTCGGCATGCTTTTGGTTGAAGTTGTCCAAGAATTTACATGATCCCATCACATGGCCTGCCTCCATGTTGTGGCTGGAGTGGCGACATACATTTTGTCATCCTTAAAGGGAAAAGAAAAATACATTGCAATGGGAGAAAGACAAAAAGAAACATTTTAAGGACCCCAGCCCCCCCGGTGGGTATTATCAGGCAGAATAAATAATTATGGCTGCATTTTTATGGATGTCCAGGGCGTTTAAATACCCAAGAAATCAATATTAGGCAGCCATTTTGGGTCGATGTCCCCTAACACCCCTTAAAGGAAAAAAATACAGCGATCTGAGAAAAGACATAAATGCATGTTAAAAGGACCCCCCCCCCCCGTAGGTATTATCAGGAAGAATAAACAATTATTGCTGGGTTTTTACAGATATCCAGGATGTTTTTAACATTTAGAACAGCTCTTTTCATCACGCGTCGCCATTAACGAAAACAAAACATAACAAACCTAATTTTCTTGGTTCGGTTTGGTTTGTCCCAATTTCCCCACAAGGTTTGTTATTCGTTTCGTTATGTAACGAAACAAAAAACATTCATTTCATGCCCATCTCTAACCCCAACTATTTAACATTGTTCGCAAAAGGGATATTGAGAGTCAGATATTGATATTGAGAGGGGATATTGAGAGTCAGACCATCGCTGCAGGTCTTAACTCAATCTGTTCCCCTTGCTGCCCACGCTAGGGCTAGGGGCCAATTATATGAAAAATCTTACTAATGCTCCACAGCACCAGGCTTTTATGATCTCCAGACTGAATATCTTTCCCTCAGCTGTCCTCTCAGGTAGACAACACAGCATACCATTCAAGAACAGACTGTTGTAATGCACTTTATGTGGGGCTGCCTTTGAAGACAATACGGCGATTGCAACTGGTACAGAACCAGGCCGCATGGCTAGTGAGTGGTGTCACTGTGTAAATTTATATTATGCCAGTTCTAAAAAATTTACACAAGCTGCCAGTTGCTGCCCGGGCCCAATTCAAAGTGCTCATGCTTACATTTAAAGCCCTAAACAGTTTAGGACCTAGTTACCTAAAGGAGTGTCTTCTTCCATATGAGCCTGCCCAGAGGATCAGGTCAGGAGGCCCTCCTGAAGGCACCACCCCTCAAAGAGGTAAGGGGGTGGCATGTTGAAACAGGGACTTCTCGGCAGTTGCCCCCCCCCCAACTCAGGAAAGCCCTCCCTACAGAGGTTTGCCTGGTGCCAACATTTTTGGCTTTTCAGTGCCAGGCAAAGACCTTCCTGTTTGGCCAGCTCCCTAGTATAACCAGTTCCTGTGCAGAGGTATATGGTGCCTGGAGCTGAAATATATTCACCTACCCCCCAATACTCCTACCCCCACTCACACTCACACTAACAAACATCATCCTTCCCGCTCTCTGGACCAGATCAACATACTCATCCTGGTTCAAGTCATAAATGGTTATTATTTTGCTGATTCACTGGCCTGACATTCATCAGCAGCATTTTC
Organism: Phrynocephalus versicolor; assembly: GCA_023846285.1. Taxonomy (NCBI): domain Eukaryota; kingdom Metazoa; phylum Chordata; class Lepidosauria; order Squamata; family Agamidae; genus Phrynocephalus; species Phrynocephalus versicolor. The sequence continues at coordinate 39,657,546 of JAHTLZ010003547.1, forward strand.
CAGCTGAGGTGAGGTCTCTCTGCTACCTAGGCTATTCAGGCTATTTAATCTGGGAGACAGCTTGGAGGCTACAAATATCATATTCCCCCCTTCCTTCTCTATGTAGTCCCTCCACTGCTGCCTCCCCTCCCTTATCCGCTCCTGCTCTATGTAGTTCTCATGGCCACTTCCTGCTTCCCTTCCATACACTTTCTCTTCTGGAAACACATCCAGCTCTCAGCCAACAGCACCCTTAAACCGGAACAGCTCTTCAAATGTGCAGGCATGTCAATGGCATCCACCACTCGATGCCTATAAACTGGCAGTAGAGAGTGGAAGGTCAAAGTGGCAGATGCTGAGAAAGTTCTTACTTTCTTTTGTGTTCAGCAGGAGAGAGAAATAAATGCAATACATAACTTTCCATCAAACCTGTGCTACGGTCTAAATGACTGCCCACAATTGTTAAGCGCCTATGCTTGGGACAAGTAACTGAGACCATAATGAGCAAGGGGAAAGCAAGCACACAACCGGTGCCAAAGAGAACAACATTCTTAAACAAGGCCCTTCCAGTTTCACTCTTAATAATTGGCAGACTGATGCTGAAGGCAATACTGTGTGGCATAGCTAGGTGAACAAATGTTCTTCCAGATTATACGACAATGCTCTGCCTTTGATAAACAACACACTTGTTCATTTGTCCTTATGCTCCAGAGTGAGTCACTGCCTGGGATAACATTGGTTTGTCCCACTTGGAGCTTTGGCCACTCTAATAGACTGAATAGATGTCGACTGGACAGAGGTCTTAAATTAAATCTAGGCAATTGTGTAGCCCTGAAGTGTACCTTCCACTCAAGATACATTTGCTGTTAGGAAAGATGAATGCAATTTTCATGCCCGCCATTCTGAAAACACTCATAGATTCAAGCACTAAAATACTTGGCTGTAGAATTAAAGCGGATGCACGTAAATGGATATTTTTGATGTGAGGACTTAACTAACAGAGCCTGTGATGATTTTTCCTCTTAATCTTATATTTGCCCTCTCCCACATCATATTAAAATTCCTCTTTCTTAGCAAAACCTCCAGCACTATTTTACCACCACTGCTTCTTTCACCATAATAATAATAATAATAATAATAATAATAATAATAATAATAATAAT
>JAHTLZ010003547.1:39675147-39688498 GCA_023846285.1 Phrynocephalus versicolor
ACAAACAAACAAACAAACAAACAAACAAACAAACAAACAAACAAACATGCATCCTGGTTAGTTAAACACCAACTGCCAAACTAACCCATCATTGATTTACTACACTAGTGGTTTGGGGAAAGACAAGAAAATAGAGTCAAGGGTGTAGGCATCAATGGTTCCGTCCATATATTTGCCACAATTTGAATGTTCAGAGGAAAAGAAAATATATAATTTAATGTATCTGAAGAGAAAGGTTAACAGACCTTGGAGATCTTATAGGGAGTTACTTGACGAAAAAGACAAACGCTAAGATCAGGAGGCAGATCTAATTTCTGCACAAATAAATTGAATGGATGAGATTTGAAAAGGTGCCTCTCTGAACCGAATCAGTGATGGAAAGTCACTCTTTGTGCTATTGATACAATGGAAGCTGCACCAAGACTGAAGAAAGGTAGAATAATAATCTAAAAGACAGAAAATACAGGATTTCCAGTCCAGGCTGGTTTTGCAAAAGACAATGCTTCGTTAGGGACGCGCAATGGATAAAAGATTAGTAGAGAGGGGACAAGTCAGAGCTTCTCACTGAGTGGATAATGCCCATGTCTTGCGTAGGCACCAAGAGCAGATCATTCAAGCAGGTACTGATTATTACACCATCTGAAACAAAAAGTAAGATGTTACTGAAACTTCAAATATTTGCAGTGATTGTTCTTGGACCTTGGCTCTGTGGCTGGTGGTGTGACACACACAATTCTTTTTAAAAAGTCAAACCATCATCATTTTCATCTCCGGGTAAATTCTCTAGAAAAGGAAAACAATTTAAACAATTAAATTAATTAAATACATTACATAATTTGCATTCAGATCCCCCATAACTCCATTACTCACATATATCCTATTATAATGGTTCATGCCTTTATAACCCGTCTGGCTTTTTTGGGAGGGGGTAAATTAGATGCAGTTTGTCTACACCTCTCAAATGAGATACAACAACATATCCTTTTTTTTGTTTGTTTTTGCTGTGCCAACAAAATGCCCTTGCTGGCCACATACTGATCTGGGCCATTTATTCAAATGTCCATGCTGATGATCCTCTTTGGGGGGAAACCCACAGAAGTGGTCAAACCACAGCAGAGGGACATCTAGCCGTATCTGTCAGAAACATATCAACATGGTGGCATTCCCATTTGAAAATGAATACTTTAAAAGGAATAATAAGGGAATGCCAGCAGGTTAGGGAGGCGGGACTGCACACCATATGTAAAGGAAATGAATCTCACACACACACACACAGGAATGTCAATTGTACCACACCATGCAACACAGCGCAAATACAGTAGCAGCCTCCCAGCTGGATGGATCTGCTGCAGAGATAGCACAGAGGGGGAACAAAAGAATTGGTAATAGACATGTTTAATCTGATTGCCTCCCACAAAAAGAGTCAAAATTCACAAGGAGCAACATTTTGTGGGTGTGACCGCAGCCACATACAAACTCATTCCTTTGATGTGACCATCTTCTTTTTTCTCTGGGGCTCCTATGTCCCCCTATTCCCTGCCCTGTCCATAATTCACTCTAGGGATACCACCAAAGGGATGAACAACCCTGACTAGATGTATGTGCTGTGCCTCTAAAGTCTTTTACAGTAGCGGAACAAAAGCCTCCAGTTCCCACATTCATTCACAGAGAGGAAACTAGTAACATGCCAACGATTTATTTATTGGGTTCTACTAGGAACGTATACCATCCATGTTGGGTAGAACTCTTGGTTGTAGTTTCTTTTGTGGGCACATTTGTACCCAGGCACACAAGTCTCCTCAATTTTAACACCTTGATGCACACAGCACATCCTAGCCACTAGTTTTTTTTTTTAATTACCTTCTTCTCACCCTCCGCACTTAAATGAAGGGAGTGAAAGCAAGAGTGAAAGCAAGAGTTTCTGCCTGTAAGTGTCCTGGGAAGGGTGACGATAAAAGACCGATACCTGCTTCTAGAGAAGCTTGGGTAACCTTATTACTCAATCCTCTTTCATGACAGTAGAAGCATAACTTCAGTAGCCAGGATTTTAATCTCGCTTGTGTCATGCCCTAGAGTAATTTAATAATAATAATAATAATAATGCCATCTAGGAAATGCTGATTGATAACAGCAGCTGTAACTTTGATCCCCCCAGTAAGTACACACGTGCATGTGTGCATGCACACACAAACACACTGTTGTGTTGCCTTGATGAGGTATTAAATCAACCTTTCGACAGTCTTGGCATTGCCTTTTCTTGAGGTTTTCTGTGGCTTCCGTTTATTCAGCCATTTTATTTCGATGCCAGCATTTTGGGAAAAGATCCAGAAACCAGCAAATCCTGATTGTTTCCTCCCATATAAAACTGGCTGGTTTACTGAGCTAAAAGATCCATTTCCATTTAAATTGTTTCTTTTAAACAGGGGTCGAAGGCCAAAAGGAAATAATAAAATAACCAGGGGATAAACTAACATGCTAGATTTGTTGCTTTTAATACCTCTTATACATGCCCATATTTTATTCACTCATTACATTCCAAGGTCACAAAAAAAAAAATCTGAAGGAGCAGAAGGGAGTCTTGGCTGTAGAGTCCCAACCTGCAGCGGTGGTGTGAAATTGCACCCACATGACCTGGGAATTGCTCTGATCTCTGTGTCTTTAAAAAGGCTTGTCGCTGCTCTCTCACCCTCCTTTTGATCCTTTTACAGGCACCCTCCCCCCCACTTGTATAGAGAATGAGAGTAGCTGGTCGCTTCGGGGCCAGATGGGAATTTTTTACCACTACTCTTATTGGAAGAGGGGTGGTGGTGAGTTTTCGCCCATCCCATTTCTCGTTATAGGGTTTTAGACAGGGTGCTTTTTCCAATTTGGTCGCAACAGCAGGTAGTGCAAGGCGGCTCTCTTAGGTGAGTTTCAGGATATAGTCCCGGTAAGGGGATGGGGCAGCCTTGTAATTGAATAGCATAGAGTTCAGGTAAGTTATAAATTAATACGATGATAGGTTTCTTTAAAGTTCTCTATGGCTGCCTTTGGGGGAATCTAATCTCCCTGAATTGGAAAAATGTGCAGAATAAGAAAATTAGCACATTTTCAGGAGTAACTAACCATAGCCTTACTTGCACTAGGGCAGGCCCCTCAATATATTTTGATTAATTCAATAAAGTTGTGGCCCTTGTCAGGCTCCATTAATTTGTGTCAGCTATTTATTTAGGGTCTGGGAGTGCAAAGATGATTCTTGGAATGGGAAGTTGTTGTTGTTGTTGTTGTTGTTGTTTTAGTTGATGATGATGATGATGATGATGATGGTGGTGGTGGTGGTGGTGGTGGTGGTGGTGGTGGTGGTGGTGGTGGTGGTGGTTTTAAAAGGGCATGACTTGCTGATAAGATGAGTGAATCCAGGCTCTTTGGCAATGTATCCCATGGATTTCTGACTTTCTTTCCGGATGAGTGTGCTTAAAATTAGTTCTTTAGATGGGTCTCTACTTTTCTGGCCATGGACATTATCAGGAATGGAGCAATGTTGTCAAAAACTGCAAAGTTCATCATCACATGCATTCTGGGAATCCAACAAATCATAATAGTGGTCATCGTAACTTGAAGAAGGCTCAGAATTCAGTAGGACTCACATGATGTTGGCATATTTCATACAGCTCCACCATGCTTAATGGTGGCCTAAAGATTATTCTGACTGAGCAAGAGAGGAAGGGGAAAAGAGAATGTGTGCACTGAAAAGGAAAGGAAAAACATCAGCAGAAAATAAAACAGGGCAAAGGGCTAAGAACACCACATCGGTTTTCTGACGTGCCTAGGAAAATGACATACAGTGGTGCCTCTAATTACAAGTTTAATCCATTCTGAATGCATGCTCTTAAGTTGAAAAACTCTAAAGTAGAGCAGCCCTATCTAAAAAATAAAAAAATAAAACAAAAAAAATTAATTGTAAGTAGAGCAGACCACATCTAAAATTTGTAAGGCAGCAGTTAAAACACCAACTGTTTTTTGCTCTTAAGTTGAGCTGCTTGTAAGTAGAGGAACCACTGTAGTTTTCACCTGGGGCCAAAAGACCATGATACCAGACACCGGACCTTACCTCGAGGGAGAAGATTCCACCAACAGGGTGTCAACTATGTCTCCTAAACTTCCATCTCACCTGAATTGGCAGGACTGTTTGGAGAAAGGCCTTGGACACACTAGGAATCAACAGATAATTGTGGGTGATGTCCCATCAAATAAGGTGATCACGAGCCATTAGACAAATTCATCCATCTGTTGACATTCATAGCCCCATCCATGGCAAATAGCTAGATCAGACTTTTTCTGCAGATGCAGAGGAAAACACTCTTGATGCCTGGCATGTAAGCTATAATTTTATTCAGAAAAAACCACATGTCTTAAGAACATTCACTTTGACACACACATACCCCACTACATCTTATAAAAGGCTATCCAGTTGGTTATATGTCTAATGTCACAATAAAAATATGAAAGGGGCCTGCTGGAGTAGACTTCGCAGACTCTCCGTCTGCACCTTGTCGCTTCACCAGGATTCTGGCCTGTATGTCTTGCTGCTCTTGGGATTGAGAAGCTAGAAAAGACAGACTTTATTCCAGCAAGGCACTCCTCATGTACTCCGTTCTTGTGACATGAGTGATTGTTGAGATGCAGTACTGGGTCAAGGAGCACTCCAAGCTATAAGCCTAAGCACTCAAGCAATCATCAAGGACAGGCCTCCCGCTCTCCAGGATTTGTCATCCATCACAACATTCGGTCTTACATTCACAGAGATGTAATCAACCTGTTTGCATCTGGCTCCATGGGTGGGCCAAGGGCAGTCTCTAGAGGCTGTTTTGGCAGCTCCAAATCAGCAGCAGCAACAACAACAATAAAAACAACATGGCGTGTTGTCGTTCCTGGAAATGCTCTGGAATTGTGCCTCGCCTTCACAATAGTTTGAAGCCCTCCCTGTGCTTTTAAAACACTCAAAACAGATTCTTCAAAACCTGAAGATTCAGAACAGAATCCTGGGGTCGAAAACTGGCTTCTGGATTGGCCAAAGAGGTCTTTCCCTGATCTAGTCTCTTACCAGTCCCAGGAAAAGTCAAGGTGTGTTGAAAAAAAAAGGCTTTGAACGTGTGTTTCTTGAACAACTCTACACCTTATGTGTCGAAGTAGTTGCTGCAGCCACTTATGAGATGTCATAAGGTCTGTTATTTGAAGAGGGGGAAGAAATTTGAACAGGGAGAATAGGGAGAAAAGAGAAGTAATGTTGAGCAAAAAGGAGGAATCTGGACATCAACCCCAGGGAAAATTCTAGAGCAGAGTATAAAGTGGTCATCCAAGTGAATTGGGATGATTTCGTTCACAGTCATCCCAGACAGCAGGACCCATAATGAAGGGTTCAAGATACAGGAAGGCCCTGAAAATCAGCATAAACCATTGAGTGCTGCAAGGATTCAGATTTCCGCATTTGGATTTGGATCAGACTGTGCACAAATCAGTCTGAGCCTTATTGAGGAAGGACCTGAATTCTCACATCATGACTGGTGGACATGAATTAGGAAGGAAGGCCATGTGCTGCCCTAGACCTAGGTATGGGGAGAGGCAAAGACAAGAGAATCCTGTATGAAGGCATGGAAAAGATGAGAAAGTTCGTAATAAAGGACTCCAGGGTCAGAGCCTCAATTAATTTCAATTATTCAGCAGGATGCCTATTCTAGTTCCTTTTCAGTGCTATCATTAAAGCTAAACTTTGATTACTTAAAAGTTATTAATCCTACTCCATAGCAGTGATCAAGATCCCATAATGCTCTCTTGAACATCCTGCTTTAGTGTAGATTAGAGGGACTGCCATCCAGAAGACCCATGTCCCACAGGCAGTCCCATTACTCCAAAGTCATCAGTCTGAGGATTGCCTTTCTAAATCCGTCATACAATTCACGGATGGATCCTGGCATCCTGAATATAATCCGCTTTCTTGTTCTTTTACAAAGTGTTGGTTTTGAGCTTGACAACCCTGGTGGCTGCTATTTTATTTTGCTTTATTTCTGTAAAAAACACACACACACACACATTGGGAGTTGGTGGTATTAACATATTTTTGAGGATGTCAGTTGTCTGGGTTGTGTCACAGAAATAAGCCACTCGTGCATTTTAAGAGCTTTTCCCGCAACCCCCCCCCCAAAAAAAGCTGCACGTTTTCCTACATAAAGCACAGCCGTTACAGTCTTTGAAATGTATTGCTGTTGGAAATTATCTTTCACCCACAGCTGGGTCAAAGTATCATCCAGTAGGAGTCTGGACACAAAGCATGGCCCACGTTTTAACCATCCCATCCAAAAGTCTCTCATTAGTCCATCGGATGGAACCTGTGACACTTTGCTTCCCGAAATAAATTGGGAAGACCCTCTTGCTCCCCAGTTGATGGGCATAGCACCCAACCCTGGTCAATTATGTCTTATGACTCGGGGGGGGGGCGACCCACAAGCATTAGAAGGTGGGAGCATTATGAATGCAACAATGAAAAGTGGGCTGGCGTCCACCAATGGAAACACTGGTGCCAAATAAAAACTCGCTAGTCATTAAGGCATCACAAGACTCTTGACAGGTTTTGTTGCAGAGGACTGGAGACCAGCAGGACTCTTTCTCTAAAAGGAGAAAGAAATTGCTGGCAACTTCCTTCCTTTCATTATGTGACACCTCGGTTCAGAAACCTGACGTGGCCACTACAGAAGGACTGGTCTATGGATTTCTACCAATTTCCTTTTTTATTACTGCCATGCCGGTTCAAAGCTGGTTCTGAACAAAGGTGTTTGTTTCCTCTTTTTTTTGTTAATGGAAAGCAAAGTCTATTCTTTCTATGTATTTTTAAAAGTGTGCTTGTGGGATGTGTGTGCGTTTTTTTTTCTTTCAAGTTTAGAAAATTGTGTGCCTCTAAGCCAGCTGAGTGGATAACTACACTAGCAAAAATTCAGGAAGTCACTACCTACTGGGAGGCTAACAGGTAAAAGAGGACCAAAACCCAAGACCTGAAAGCATATAGCTGCAGACCCAGAGGTTGGGAGTTTGATTCATTCCTGTGCCCCCCTCCCCTAGCAGAGGTTGGACATGAGATGAACCACTCAGCCCCTTTCAGCTCTACGATTCTTAAATTATAGAAGATTTGATAAGAATATTATTAATTTTAAATATTATTATGACCCATTCTCCCATTACAAAAGCCAAGGTCAGGAAGCCACACCGTTTTGTGATTAGGAAGCCTGTATAAATATCTTTAATAACATTTTTAAAAAATAACTTGGGCTTAGCTTCACCTCAGAACGCATGCTCAGTGTCTGGCACTGCGGCTGTTGTTACTGCTGCTTAATAACCCTGTTTGTAGATTTTGTTCTATTTTTATTTATAATAAATTATTCATTGACCTTATCCTAGAGGAGGCAAAGCACTGTGAAGGTCATTGCAATGGTCAGGTGGAAAAGAAGAAAACGGTGAGAGTTAGGAAGAGGAAGAGGAAGAGGAATCTTTATTGTCATTGCTCCCTTGCAGGAACAACCAAATTTTACGGTTGCTATATTCAATTCATATAACACATTCCACATAGATTTAAAAATAATTCTTCAAACCCTGGAGGGGCACATATTTCCCATCCTTATAATTAGTAGTGTAGAAGTTTTGTAATCAGAGTGCTGAAAATGGCAGCCAGTGAGCTCGGATCATGTATACCCACCTACGCAAGTTACGCCCCTTTCTAGAGAAACCAGCTCTGGCCACAGTGACATATGCCCTAGTGACATCCTGGCTAGACTACTGTAATGCACTCTATGTGGGGCTACCAATGAAAAGTCTCAGGAAACTTCAACGGATCCAAAATGCAGCAGCCAGACTGCTGACTGGGGCGGGGTACAGAGATCACATTACATCCCTATTAAAACAGTTCCACTGGCTACCAATCAGCTATCAAACACAATTCAAGGTGCTGACCTTGACCTACAAAGTACTATACGACCTGGGTCCTAGCTACCACAAAGATCAAATCTCACAGTATGAACTGACTTGGGTGTTAAGATCATCAGGAGAGGCCCTTCTCTCCATCCCGCCACCCTCACAGGTACGTCTTGTGGGAACCCATGAAAGGGCTTTCTCAACTGTTGCATCCAGACTCTGTAACTCCCCCCCCCACACACACTAGAGGCCAGGACTGCCACATTTTTGTTGTCCTTCCAGAAACAGGCAAAGACCTTTCTCTTCAGGCAAGCTTTCCCTGAATGATGGACTACCATATGTATTTTACTGTATATGAATTTATGGGTTCACATACACTTTGTGTTTATGATTACTTATAACCGTCTAGTCTATTGTAACATTGTCTATTAATGCTCTAAGGTGTCCCTCAATTCCTTGTTGTCAAATACTTGAACATGTCTTAAGCACTATAAAAGCAGTAATATCTATCATGAGATGGCTTGACTCAATAAAGGACACCATAGCTGTCAATGTGCAAGACCCAAAAAGAACTTACTGGAAAATGCAATATTGCTAGGAGGGGGCAGTAGGAAGAGAGAATAGCCTAACATGAGAAGCTGTTAGCTGCAAGATAAGTGCAGAGTGCTTAGTGATGGGACATTTTGTAGGCCATTAACTCATATGGCAACCACACATCTAGATGGGACAATTGCATAGTGACAAGATGGTAGGAATGACTGTACTAAGATTGAAGGAGACTGTCCCCAGCCACAAAGCAAAAACGCAGTAATCTCAGAGCTTAAATGAGTGAGTGCCTGAATATTTATTCTCTATTCTTTTTTAGAATATCTTTTAAAATGTTTTTACAACCAAATTACCTCTTCAAGAATTAATCCTTGTTTGACCAGGAAAGAGATAAAATTCCTAATTGACAGGTTCCAAAGTTCTGATTTTCCCTGAGCTGAGTTCACCTTTGAAAAAGTTGTGTCAGGACTCAGAGCCTGGGGAAAAGAACACTGCTCTTTGCTTTTGTTATGCTGAACTGCTTTTAATAGTACATATAAAATGATGTGCTAATTCCCTGGAGAGAGATGGAAAAATGTTCCCCTCTCTAGAGGACTGTCACTCCATTACTTTCTTTAAAGCAAATCTGTGAGGGTAGTTTGTTTGTTTGTTTGTTTGTTTCTGGCATGACTCTTCAAAAGAAGCCTACCTTTTGTTTTTATCTGGGACCTTTAATTGTTTTAAATGGTTTTTCAAATGATTCTACATGTTTTAGACTCATATGATTTGATAAGTTGATTGACAAATTACTAGTACTGCTATAATCCATTCCTCGCCCCTCAGTGCAATTTGTGCTAACAGATATTTCTCCCCAGACACTGGGCAGAAAATTATCATGACTATGCAGAATGGTTCTTTTCCCTCTCTTTTGTATGGCTAGGGATCAGCGTGATGGTTCACACAATGGACTGCCCATGTTGCCAAGACCCTTGGAAATGTGCTGTTTATGTTCCCTAAGGAAAATTACCCACAGTCTTCCTCCCACATATTTTATTACATAATTATTTATTTGCTTCCTTAATTGGCTAATTATGTCTGCATTGTGGCAACTTAAAAGCAAACTGTTCAGTGTAATTGCTAATGAGTAGGTTTTGTGTTTTCTTCCAGAGACTTCATATGCATTCCCTGCTTAGTGTTGTGAGGTTTCTAATGGGTTTAGTGTGCTAATTATTAGCTATTTTGACATACTGTGAACACTCTAAGAAGACAGAAAAACTAGACTTTAGGCTTGAAATTAACAATGTGCCCCAAATATTTCAGATCCTTCGTACAACGGTACTAAGATGCTATTCTGGCAGTTGTATATATTGCAAGTAGAGATGGGCATGGAAGGAACATTTTTTTGTTTCTGTTATTCATAGAATCATAGAATCATAGAATTATAGAGTTGGAAGAGAACTCATGGGCCATCGAGTCCAACCCCCTGCCAAGCAGGAACCCTTTCACAATATTTCCGACAGATGGCCATCCAGCCTCTGCTTAAATACCGTCAAAGAAGGAGACTCTACCACCCTCCGTGGCAGCATATTCCACTGCCGAATAGCTCTAACTGTCATGAAGTTCTTCCGAATGTTCAAATGGAATCTCTTTTCCTGTAGTTTGAAACCATTGTCCCGAGTCCTAGTCTCTGAAGCCATGGAGAACAAACCTGTTCCCTCTTCAATATGACATCCTTTCAGATACTTAAATATAGCTATCATATCCCCTCTCAGTCTTCTGTCATTCCGTTACGTAATGAAACGTAATGAAACGACAAACGAAAATTGTGATGAAAATGCAACAAAACGAAGAGAACCACAAAAAATGTGGTCATTACGTTTCGTTTCTGTTAATGGGGACGTGCAATAAAATGAGCTGTTTTAAATGTTAAAAAATGCCCTGGACATCTGTAAAAATGCAGCAATAATTATTTATATTGTCTGATAATACCTACCAGGGGGGTTGGGGTCCTTAAAAGGTACACTTATGTCTTTTCTCAGATCGCTGTATTTTCTTCCCTTAAAGAGAAGTTAGGGGACATCGACCCAAAATGGCTCCCAGATGCCTAATATTGATTGATTTCTTGGGTATTAAAACACCCTGGACATCTGTAAAAACGCAGCGATAATGTGATAATTATTTGAAATTATTACCTACCAGGGTGGTGGGGTCCTTAAAACGTTTGTTTTTGTCTTCTCCCATTGCGATGTATTTTCCTTTTCCCTTTAAAATGGATGTCACCACCAGCCACAAAATGGAGGCAAGCCATGTGATGGGATCATGTTCAACCAATAGCATGCCCAGGTTGCAGACTGGGCAGGTCTGGCAGCCCCCGTCCTCCTTGCAGTCTCTGGTGGGAGTTAGGGTGGGATTGCTGTCTCTGCGACTCTAGCTTCAGTCCTGTAGCCTCCCTGTGTGTGTGTGTGCGTGCGTACCTCTCAGTGAGTACGCTCCCTTGCCCCGCAGTACAGTCACTCTGTGGCTGCCTTGCACCCTGGGCAACTGCCACCGCTGCCTTTGCAGCCTCCCTGCGTACCTAGTCTACACTGTGTCTCTGTCAGCATCCATTTTTTTTAGTGTTTTCCCTCTGGTCTGGGGAATTGGGGGATGCCTGCGCACGGAAATGCTTTAAAAATCGCGCAAAAAGTGGGTAGAAATGACAAATGAAAAATGGAAATGAAATTTTTCCAAAAATTTGTGACAAACAGAAATGAACCGAAACAGACCTCTCAACACCAAACAGAAAACCAAAACGCCATTTTTTTTTGTTTCGTGCCCATCTCTAATTGCAAGAACTCATCAATGTTTGTGGGATGAGTTTCCTGGTTTTAATTCTAGCATTTAAAGCATAAACAGAGAACCCTTTACAGACACTGAAAGACGCAAGATTAATTTGGATAAAATGTGGGCACACATGAGAGATGTATGGGTTCTTGTGACTTTGGCCACAGAATCTTCCATATGTAAATGCTATTTCTGTAGATATATATACAGATCATGAGATAAGGCCATGGACATATTCCAATGGTTGGCAAAGCACAGCCCACTGGGAACAAGCAGATCCTGGAGCCCGCCCATGTGTCCATCCATCCATCCATCCATCCATCCATCCATCCATCCATCCATCCACCCAAAACCTTCTTTTGTAATTTTGAAGGTAAATTTATTACATTTCTGGCTGCTTTCAGGACTGTCCACCCGTCTCCCTCAAAGCTGGAAATGACCAGAAATAACAACTGTGGAAGAGGTAGGACTTACCAAGGCAATTCTCCATGTTTGTCAGTTATTCTTTCCCTACATACCATTGGAATAGCTATACAGTACTTCTGCCTCTGTTAGATCTTTCAGCTAGTTAGTTAATTAATCACTGTATTTATCAAATGCCTTGTAAAATACATTTGCTAAAAGATTGTACAACACCATTTCATACAATGCAACACCAAGAGCTCTCTTCTTAATGCCGTGAAATGGCAAACAATCTCCGTTGGGATCTAACATCTTGCCTTTTCTTTAGGCCACTGATGTTTCACTCCAAAGCTGAATAATTAAGTGCTTCGACCAAGAGATCTTACCAGCACTCTTCTGCAAACCATGTTGCTAGCTTCAGTTTCGAGGAAACATTATCGGCACATTTCTGAACACGCAAATCATCATGTTTTGGAAGGCTAATTTGTCTGAAGAAGTTCAGCTGACCGGAAAGGCCTCCTGGCCCTTGGAACGTTTGTTCAATTAGGCTATCGGTCACAATTTGTGTGCCTCTTGTCAAGCAATAAACCTTGCAAAGCAGTTTTGCAGGAAGGGGGGGGATTAAGGATGCTACAGAAGCTCCAGATAATTGTACATCCATCTAACTGAGAAGGGGAAGAGACCGATTGAAATTAGGGAAGTAGGGATGATATCCTGGCTATAGAGGTTTGCAGTCAGGCAGTCCAGCTTTATACATCTTTCCTCAGAAATAAACCCTATGGAGGACAACGGCAACTGCTCCTGAGTAATTGAGGAGAGGGTTGACGCCTTGGTGTGCTTGCAGATTTATCGGTATGTCTGAAGCTTTAGGCAAAAGAAGTGGCCATAAGCACTTTTCACTGACAGTGGGTACAATGGGAAGGGTCTCTGGCACTTCCTTTCAGATATAGATGTGGCAACTTTCATCTGATGTCCTTTGAAGCCTGGAGGCAGAGCTGGAATTATAAGCTGTGCCTCAGGCTGCTCTTATTAATTTGTTGGAAGTTGCAGCTGGTGCAATAAAAATTTGGCAGCTTATTTCTAAACACGAACGACTTCATTAACACATGTGACTGGGGATGGAAAATGAAAAATAAAATGCTGTTTCGTCATTTGATTGGCTAACAAAATGAAACAAAATGAGGAAGCAGCATTTCATTAAAATGAACTCTTTCGTTTCTCTGTAAAATGGCTCCTTTACCTGCTGGGTAGACATGGGCACGACTCGACGAAATCCTCATTTCCATTTCCATTCCTCGTTTCCGTTACGCAACGGAAACGGTAAAGACAATTACTCCGCCAGAACTCGAACTCGAACCGACTAAAGAAAAATTGGGTCTGATTTGTCGTGTTGTCGTTCCTGGCATTGCAGCGATCGCGCGATGCCAAGCGGCACAGAAAAAACTTTTAAAAAGTAAAAAAAAAAAACCCGATTCCCAGCCAAAAACCAGGCGAAAATATGCCTGCCTCTGAGAGTGCACCTACCAGAGGGGTGGTTTATGGGGGGGGTCCCCGGCCTCCCCCCTCTCCTCTCCTGGGCTGTGCATCCTCGTCGTCTCGCCAACTTGCCAAGCGGCGCGGCACAGAAAAAAAGTTTTTAAAAGTAAAAAAAAAAAAACCCAAT
>JAHTLZ010003547.1:39688508-39725502 GCA_023846285.1 Phrynocephalus versicolor
AAAAGTTTTTAAAAGTAAAAAAAAAAAAACCCAATGATTCCCAGCCAAAAAAGCAGGCAAAAATATGCCTGCCTCTGAGAGTGCACCTACCAGAGGGGTGGTTTATGGGGGGAGGGTTCACCGGCCTCTCCCCCACTCCTCTCCTGGGCTGCGCATCCTCGTCGTCTCACGAACTCGCCAAGCGGCGCAGCACAGAAAAAAAGTTTTTAAAAGTACAAAAATCCCCGATTCCCGGCCAAAAAAGCAGGCAAAAATATGCCTGCCTGCCTGAGGGCACCTACCAGAGGGGTGGTTTCTGGGGGGGAGTCCCCAGCCTCCCCCCCTCTCCTGTCCTGAGCTGCACATCCTTGTCATCTCGCCAACTCGCCATGCCATGTGCGCGGTGCGGGCGGGGGATCCAAAATGGGGCGACCGCAAGCAAATTATTTTGAAATTGTGGGTGGTCCAAAAACATACCAAAGCACCACAGAAACATGCAAAAATAGCTATTTTAAAACTGCCTGATTTTTTTACAGTAGCAGCAATGGGTTTTTCTTGCAACAAAACGTCTCCATTGATTTTATTTTATTTTATTTTTATTTTTATTTTTTTACACCTGTGCAGTGCGCAATGATGGGCTGGCCATGGGAGTGGACCATGCAAATTTTTGGAGCCATTCCACCAATCTCATGGCCACTTGACCAGGTCTTGACCGAGACTTCTGGGATGTGCCTGTCGGGCATAAAAAAGCCCACTAACCATAGCCCGAACCAGAACCCGAAGCCGAACCCTAACCCATACACCAGTACACTGTCCTTCTTAGTGGGTCAGAGAGGCACCCAGAGGTGCACCCCACTAACTCACCCTAACCTTACACGTAACTCTAAACCTAGCCCCTGCGCTAACCCTAACCCTAAGCCAGATCTGTGTACTCGCATTGCACTACACACGCAAGTACACTTCCCTTCTTGGTGGACCACAGTGCACCCAGATGCAATATCAGCAGTGGGCCTGCGGTCTACAGAGAGGCACCCAAAAGAGGTGCCTCTGCCACTCAACTTGGTATGCATATCCAATTGGCTATGCATGCCATTTTGTAGCAGGTTTGGAGAGGAGGCACCCACGAGGTGCCTCCAGGAGCCCGCTTTCCCTTCATAGCGGGCCAGAGGAGGCACCCACCCCACAGAGGTGCCTCCAGGAGCCCGCTACCTCCCCAAACCAGTACTAACGACAGATGAAAAAACAACACACGACATGACAAATTTTTGGAAAATTTCGCAAAAAACGGAAACAAGCTGAAACGGGCCAGCTCCGACACACGACAACTCGAAAACGTCATTTTCCCTGGTCGTGCCCATCTCTACTGCTGGGCTCAGAGGTCCTGTTGCCTCTGCCGCCACCACTGAAGAGCCGTGGCCGCGGCCAGAGAGGGCGAGCAGGCACAGTGGGAGGCCTTGCCACTGTGCTGCCAACAAAGACAAGAGGGTGAGCGGGGCCTGCGAGAGGCCTTCCCACTGCCACCATAACTGGAGAGGAGAGGGTGAAAGTGGGCCCAGCAGGCAGGCCTAGGCCCACCACCACCACCACTGGACCCCAAAAGGTAACAAAGCGTTTTTTTTTTTTTTTACATTTTGTACATTTTTTGTACATTTTGTACATTTTTGTAAAAATTTGTATGAAATGAAACAAAACAAATCCAGGTAATGAAATTGAATGAAACAAAACACCATTTTTCCATGCCCATGCTTGGAGGTCAGCAGTGTTTCACCTGCTTTTGATAGCCTTCCAGTCATTGACTTAGATTATGGAATTCTGAGGGCCTCCAAACTCACGTAACTACGACTTCCTTCCATTGCCTCTTTGATTGTAATCGCTAAATAAATTGAAACCTGTTGAGGTTGCCAAATTATTTATGGTGGTTGGCATACAAATAGATCACAAAGAACTCAAAAAGGAACTCTCTGAACTGGCTGAACAGGCAATGAAGTGGCAAGTGAAATTCTATAAAATTCCATATAAGCAAAATGCTAATTAGGCCACCAAAAATCCTAGCTTCACATCTTGGCTGACATCCTTGCTTAGTTGCAGCTAGAAGAGACCCACTGAATGACTAGGGATTTGGTAAATTAACTCTTCAGAGTTAGCAGCACCAGACTAAGAAAGTGGCCTAGGGTAGTGCAGGTCGATCGGGTGAAAATGTTGACCCAATATGTGGCTGTTTTTTTTTTTAAAAAGGCAAAGCGCAAAACATAATTAGAAAAAGAAACTCTCCTCATTACAAATCTAAGGTGTAACACCACACCTGGAGGACTATGACCAGTTTGAGTCATCATTTCTGAAAAAAGACATTTCACAACTGGACAAGATGCAGAAAACAGAAATCCCAGTGACCAAGGAGTCATAAATCAGGGGCTGTTATACTCAGAACAAGGGTGAACAAAGGGAGGCATGAGAGAGGTGTGAAATTATTCCTGGCATGGAGAAAACAGACAAGCAGAATTTGGTATCTTTCTCTCATAATGCAAAATAAAAGGGGGATCATCAACTGAAGATGAACGATGAGAGATGTGGGAAAGATGAATTTGTTAAACTATGGAATTCACAGATACTGGATACGATACATTTATGGCTATCAGTTCAGAGACCCTTGAGTGGAGGTTGGACAAATACATGTAAAGGCAGTAGTCGCTAGTCATGACCGATACATAAGAGATTTGGCCTCTTAAGGACTTGATGAATGCTTGCTGAATTCCAAGTACTCTTAAGTGAAGTTGGCTCAACACTTGATGGGACACTTGATGGGCAAGTGATTTTAATCACCACCACCCCAAAGTTCCTTGTTTCCCAGGAGCAGCAAAAGAGGAGCACTTGTCACAGTGCCCACCTCACTGGCACCTCTGTCCAAAATGTGTGTCTTTTCCTTTGAAAAGCAGAAAACACACACTCACAGAAAGCACAGAATAACTGACATTGTGTAAGTGGATACAAGCTCTGTCTCCTGTGCTCCCAGTCTTTAAAACTCCATATTGTAGCCATCATTATTTCCCACAATTTGCATTTCTCTTAAAATGCTATTTGTGCAAATTTTCCAGTTTGAATTGCTCAAAAATTGCTCTCGTTCTTGTTCTCACCTCTTGCCAACAGCCCTCTGCTTCTTGCAGGGGTAGGAAAAAGTCTGGTGTCTTCTCATCTTCCCTTGGTGAGTTTCTTGGAATCCTTTGGTCTAGTTTGGCAACAACATGAAATCACTCTAATTCTGAATACTATATCCGATCATGGATCCCAGAACTCTGGAGCCATTCTGCTTTGAAAGGTTATACAGAGGTGCTGTCAACCAGAACAAAGTCTGTTGCTTTAAAAGCCAGAACGCAACTGCAGAAACCATGGAATTTGTGAGGGAACTCCTAGAATTTTTATTTTTTCCAGAAATGTTCCTGCAAGATTCCCCCCTCCTTCCCAGTGTAAGTAATTTGTTTCCTAATTCAGTGGATACAAGTGTTCCTGGTTTCTTCTCAGAACCCGTAGAAAACAATTTTTCACCAAACCAAAACAAATATTTAGTAGCTTCTTTCCTCTTGAAAACTTTATCAGATCTTACCCAAACTCAGAAAACATGAACATTTTAACACACACACACACACACACACACACCAGAAGCCAATTAGAATTACAATGGCACAGTGAATGTTGAATTACCTGTTTTAATTCAAAAGCACTTTGAACACTTGACTTTATCCATTGATGTTTCACCTTTACTTCGACGATACCTGTGCACTGCAAGAAAATAAAATACGGTAAGGACTTAAGCAGGAGAGCATTTTAAATATTTAAAAGTAATTTGAGTAGGCATTATTCATATTAATGGCTATATTTTTAGTGCAAGCCAGGGCCTGGAAATTTTGAGATGACAAATATTAGCATTAAAATTCCGTAATGAATGAATTTTTAATAAGGTAGTGATCTTGTTAGCTTTAGAAGTGATTTGTTGTTTTCTTTCTTCTTAGCGCACCTCAAATCTGAATAAAGCTCATCAGATAATTACCCGGCATTAATTACTTCCTACAAGAAAGAGTTCTTATTTTATAATTAGGGGATCTGCTGACATTATCCTCTCCCCTCCGCTTTCCTGCAGGTGTCTTATGCAGAGGGTGCTACAGATATTGTTAATGTGTGGTGTTAGGAGAACTACGCTAATTAGGAAGATGTTAGACAGCAATTTCTACAAGAATCCTATGGTTCACATCTCAGTGGTTTCCAATTATACATAGAATTTCCACACATTCCTTCCCTGTATAGGGATTCCGTGTTATTGGGATTCCCATGAGAGTGTTACATGGGCGTGGCAACCCGCTTGGTCTGCCTAGCAACATCTGTCCTGCCACTGATTGGCTGACACCTGAGAGAACCAATAAGAGGTTGCCAGATGAAAATATATTGGAGAGGGAGCACCTGAGCAGGAGAGAGAGAGTTAAATGACTGTAGAGGAAGAAGGGTAACGTTAACTGACTTTCCAACCAAATGCTTGAATTCTAACCTTTGCAACAGAGAGTATTTGTTCTGAATAGAGATGGGCATGAATCAAAAAATTGTGTTTCGGTTTTTCATTTGTCGTTGAGAGGTCTGTTTTGGTTCGTTTCCATTTGTCGCGAATTTTTGGAAAAATTTCGTTACCGTTTTTGTTTTTTCATTTGTCGTTTCTACCCACTTTTTGAGCGATTTTTAAAGCATTTCCGTGCACAGGCATTCCCCAATGCCCCAGACCAGAGGGAAAACACTAAAAAAAATGGATGCTGGCAGAGACACAGTATAGACTAGGCACGCAGGGAGGCTGCAAAGGCAGTGGCGGGCATTGCCCAGGGTGCAAGGCAGCCGCAGAGTGACTGTACGGTGGGGCAAGGGAGGGTACTCACCGAGAGGTACATAGCATGCACGCATACAGGGAGGCTGCAGCACTGAAGCTAGAGTCGCAGAGACAGCAATCCCACCCTAACTCCCACCAGAGACTGCAAGGAGGACGGGGCCTGCCAGAGCTTTTTATGCCCTCTGTGGCTGCCGGACCTGCCCGCCCAGTCTGCAACATGGGCATGCTATTGGTTAAACATGATCCCATCACATGGCTTGCCTCCATTTTGTGGTTGGTGGTGACGTCCATTTTAAAGGGAAAAGGAAAATACATCACGATGGGAGAAGACAAAAACAAACGTTGCAATTAACAGAAATGAAATGTAACAACCACAACTTTCGTGGTTCTGTTCGTTTCGTTTCATTTTCATCATAATTTTTGTTTGTCGTTTCGTTACGTAATGGAAACGACAAATGGTCACGGAAACGAAAAAATGTTCGTTCTGTGCCCATCTCTAGTTCTGAACCATAGAAAGCTAATTCAAGTGTTAACTGCAACCACAAGTTGGATGATGTAAAGTAACCGTTATGCTATTTATATAGATGTCACAATTTATGGTTCACTTGATGCTACCACTCGGTTTTAATTAAGCTGGGTTTAGGGAAAGTCTAGGGAAATAAGGGTTGGGTAAAAGCCTGGGCAGGAATGGTCACAATGGGATATGTGAGATTTTTAAATACAGTGGTACGTCGGTTTATGAACAACTTATGAAAAATTCAACTTATGAATAGAAATCTGTGGGTATAGGAAAACTTTGAGTTACAGAAAAGCCCATTTTTTCGAGTTATGAATTCCCCCCCCCAAAAAAAAAACATGCTTGTAAAGGCATGTTCCTTTACAGTGTGCCTGCCTTTAAAGTGCACAGTATTGTCTGCAACATATTCAAAACTGTGATGTGTAAGGCTTAAAAATGCTACCTCAAGGTGAGGAATGTCCCTGTACAGTGTGCCTGCCCTTAAAGTGCACTGAATTGTTCTGTTACATGTTCAAAAATTTTGATATGTGCTGTTTGAAATGTTTAATCTGGATTAATCATGTTCCTGTGCTGTGTGCATGTCTTTAAAGTGTACCTTATAAAGAGTTTTGCGCAAAAAAGGGTGTTTCTATCTTTTTTTTCTAGCCTCTGGAATGAATCAATCCCTTTCCAATGCATTCCTATGGGAAACTGCATTTCAACTTATGAAAATATCAACTTATGAAAATTTAATCTTATGAAAATGCATTCGGAACAAATTAATTTTGTCAGTTGAGGTACCACTGTATTAATTTGCAAATTGCCTAGGGTAGTGCTTGCACAAATGGGGAAGTTTATAAATCAAATAAACAAATACAATAGAATACAATACCGTATTTTTCCATACATAAGATGCCCCCATGTATAAGACGAGTCCCACTTTAATACCCCAAATTTATAGCTTCAGAACAGTGTGGTTCTCTTCTCAGCTGACGTCCATGTATAAGATGACCCTCAAGTTTTAGGTTTGTTAAGACAAAAATGTAGTCTTATACAAAGAAAATACTGTATATGGGCTTGGAGACGTTTTCATAGAAGCCCTCTGTTGTGAGGGATGCTTGATCTGAGGTGAACAAGGATGGAAATACCTGAGAAGGTGACCCGTTTTATGTTCTGGGCAGCCACCACACCTGAGAGATCAGGTTTCCCTGGTCAAAGAGTATGGCTTATAGATGTTGGTGAGTTCTAAAAATGTGTTTCTATAAATAAAGGACTGCCTCCTCCCTTCCTTGGGCTTTTCAAGATAACTCTCAAAGACAGCCCAATTATTAAATGACCTTCTTAGAAGCCATTAGAAAGGCTGCATATACAGAATTTCATGCAAAATGAAAATTAGTTGACCTTTTCTCAACTCATATGCAAGATATACTGCGCAAGACTCAGCTCTCATAAATGGGAAGCATAATAAGCTGAAACAATATTTGCTGAATAGTGAATTTCTCTCATCTATAATGCCACCTCTGGACTTTTTGCTCCCTCTCCCAAAATTATGACTGGTTCATATTTAAAAATACCCAAGTTCTGTAGTTTTGCATTCACGGAAGTATGTTGGAATTCCACTTGCAATACCTTGGTATACATAAAGCTTCCAAGTAACCTTAAAAAAAATCAGTCACACTATCTATTAAAGGATCATTGTAAATCTGCTAAACTCTCTCTGTTAAAACATGCTAAGCAGAAAAGCTTCTTCGTTGTGTATGCTCTAGATTAAAATAGTGCATCCAGAAAGATATGATGGTAGTTGGCAGGGGTATAAATCAGTTACATAAAATAATAAACACGTATTTTTGTCCCATCAGTATCAAAATCTAATTTCAGCCATAGTAAATTTTGCTGGTTATCTAGTAGAGTTATTCAAGGTGGTTTCTTGTGCTTAAGTGGCAGTACTTATGAAACTTCTGTAGAGAAAAGAGAGGAGAGATGTCACATGAAAATACATTTGTCATGTAGATAATAATGTCAATAATAGCAATAATAGCCAGTCTGAAGACAGAGAGGCTGAAATCTTGGGCAGGAAGTCACAGGCAGCATATACTCATTTAATCAGTGGATATTTGGTGAATCAACTGCTCCATGAGATCCAATGGGCTGATTCCAGTTGCAGCTTACTGCGATAAGCAAGAGAATGTCAGCTGGTGCATACCTTGTCTTACAATGCATTATATGTAAGACAAGGTATGCACCATACATTGAGATCTGTCATGGGGAAATACTCAGTGCCATCATTTCTCTTGAGTTATACTGAACCAGCCATTGCTATGAAGGATGAATCACAGAGTCTCTGTACCTCTTGTACAGAGCCAGCCCTACTATTGGGGAATGTGAGATTGACAGCTAAGATGAAGGCAGGATAGGCAGATACACATCGCAGACCTCATTCAGCAGAAGGTTTAGAAGACACCTTCTGAAATATGTTGTCAGTCATCTTTTTAAGTAAGTGAATTGTGTCTTTTGACCTAAAAGGTGGTATGTCTGTGATACATATTGTTTATAGTTGCTGGACTGTAAACCATTGCAAACAGGAGGGTTGAACTGGACCAGTAGTTCTCAACCTGTGGGTCCCCAGATGTTCCTGGACTACAACTCCCAGAAGCCTCCAGCACTTGCTGTGCTAGAAGGGATTTCTGGGAGTTGCAGTCCAGGAACATCTGGGGACCCACAGGTTGAGAACCACTGAACCGGACAATGCACTTGTCAGCCATAAAATGGCTTTGACAACATCCTCGGTTCAGTTCCACAAATTTGGCTCTGCAGAAAGTTGCACCATCAGCATTCCTGGTTCAGTCCGAGATGATGTCTTTGGTTTCCTCAGGCTTGCCCTAAAGCCTGAATCTGTACTGCAATGCTGCTGCTGTGTGCTGCTATCGTTCCAGTGAAAATATACTGGGATATCCAAAGTAATGGCAGAAGCAAAGAGAACTAGTTTGCTCCATGCAAACCAAACTGAACCGAAATGTACAGGGGGGCAATGCCTTCATTAGCAACAGCATCAAGAACCTGCAGAGCTTTGGTGGAGTTTTAGTGGCTCCCAGTAGATCTATATGTCCACTAGAGATGGGCACGAAACGAGCGATTTCTCGTTTTCAGTTTCATTTTTTTGTTTTGTTACGTAACAAAACGAAAAATGAATTTTGACTCCGAAATGAAACAAAATGACTCGAAACACGAAAAATTTTGTCAACCGCTTTGTTTTCATTACGGCAAATACATTGAATTGTGCTAAATGGTAATGAAACAGCAATTTTTCATTTTCATTTTCATTTTTTGTTTCATTACATAACGAAATGAAAACAAAATTTTTTGCAAAAAACTCACGAAAACGAAAACAAACCGAAACGGACCCCTAAACGACCAAACGACAAACGAAACACCATTTTTTTTTTTAGTTGTGCCCATCTCTAATGTCCACCCATTGTTTTCTGTCTGGCAAATAATAGGATATCTCCACCAAACCAACACTCAGGGATGCTCATAACAACTTCTCATCTCTAGACTGGCCTCTTCTTGGTTCAACCAGGTAAAAAAGCTCTGGGATCTAGCCTGCATCACCCAGCTGGCCCTTTGATATATCTTTTTGATGTACCTAGGAGGGAGACCGTGGATCCTTCCTGGTCTTTTTGATTAGGGCATCCTCAGCCATTTCCCAAAGGCTTCCCTATATCTTTGGAGCTTTGCTGAAACCTTCACCATAGCTCAGGGAACAGCTGACACTGCCACCAGCGATGCCACATTATAAGCTGTTCACGTGATGATGAAAAATATTTCGGTATGGCTTGAATGCACTGTGAAGTTTTACAAAAGTCCTCCCCTGGCAGAGATTAAAATGGCCGGAGCTGCTTTGCGGATATGGTTGAAAACACCCGCTCACTTTTTCTGGATTCTTTTCCAAGTTGTAGCTGTTGGGACACAGAGGGCAGGTGAACACATTCCAGTCCCGTCCCGTCCCCATACCGCTCTTGCTAAATGCTTGGTTAGGACTTTTGAAAAGGCACTAATGGGAGAAGAGAACTTGCCTTTGGGAATTTTCCCGTGTGGCTCAATATAGTAATTCCTATGAACATGGTGGGATCGTTTATTCCCGACATAGCTCACCTTAAAAAAATATATCAAGAAATATTCTTTATTTCCCATGGGCAGCATCTCCTAAAATGCCAAACGCTCTCTAACTCCACCCTGACATCTCAAAGAGGCAAAATAATAAAATGGAGATGAAAAAGGTGGTGCAGAGAAACAAAGAAGCAGAACAGCCAGCCTCCTGTTCCTGGGCATGCCACATGTCCTTTCTTGGCAGTCTTGAAGGGAGCAAGCATTCGACCATGGCACCGTCAGCAGAAAGAGGAACCTGGCCAAGGATGTGTGTGCCACATGAGACCATGTTGCAAGAAATGTACATGAAGAAAAAGGGCTTTCCGGAAAGAAAAATATGTTGGGCTTAAGAGGAACACACTGGTCCTTTTAAGGAGAAAGGTGGGATACAAATATTTGAATAAATGAATAAATAATAACAGATGAAAGACGAGACCTGCAATCAATTCGCAAATCTTCTTCAGGCACTCTTCAGGCAAATCTTCTTCAGGCACGTCCCATGGCAGAGAATAAGATTCCAAGTCTACAATTGGAGCAGCCCATGATGGCATCCCTTGTACTTAACAAGACACATTATATATACCTTAATGCATACATTTTTAGCAAACATCCCCCCCATACACACAAGGAATTGCTGAATTCTTTACCAGCTTCAAAATAATAGCATTTTTTTAAAAAAAAAAAGTACAGACATGCCAGTTTTGTGTTGTCAGTTTTCAGGGAATATTGCTAAAAAAATAAGAACACGTTTGTAATTTAATTTGACATTTTTTTCCTTTGGGAGCTGGTCATTCCTTTTTTTCCCAGTTCAAAAGACAAAAGCTGGAATTCAAAACACCCCTATCTTCAGCATTCCCCTACATCTCCTCCCCTCAAGAGTCAAGAGTCCACCAAACTTTGTCCATCGTCCGGTTATTTATTTATTTAAAGTATTAAGATGCTGCATGTCTCCCCATAGGGGAGAAGCAACGAAGAAATCAAAATTATCTTAATAAGAGACAGTATTTAACAAATAATGGGTAAGCCATAAAGACCATTCAACATGAAGCTTAAAGCATAATGTTGCATTGTGTTGTGATGGTACAGCATTATGCTCTTTGTTAAGACTCAAACTATGTAACATGTAGCATTGATTGCTTGTTTTGTTGTATTTGATAAACTTGCAATTAGTGCAAAGCACTATTCAAGTTAGTATATAACATAACTGAATAAATAAAACCACAAGCAGGCAACAATAAGATAATATATAAAACAAATAGACAAAGCAAGTTAAATCAACCACTCAGTCAGGATAGTGTATTTTTTCCATAAACAAAGGTAGGGCACAAGACAAGGTTGCATTGGAAGGCCTCTCTGAAGAACAGTGTCTTCAGGAGCCTTCCAAAGGTTGGGCGTGAGGGTGCCAACAAGCAGAGCTCAACTGAGAAGTGGTTCCAAAATGCTGGGCCCACCACCAAAAAGGCCAAACATTTTGTAGATGATTTTCTTGCCTCCTTCTGTGTGGCCACCCAGAGGCGCATAGCCTGGGAGGATCTGGTGGTGTAGGCAGATGGTCTTGAAAAAATATGCTCCAACAAGTAATGTGGTTCCAAACTACGGAGGGCTTTAGAAGATTCCTGTTAATGGATTAAATCCTGTTTGTGAAACTATGCCTGTGGAAGGCTGGTGACATTAACAACAGAAAACAATTTCGCATAATAAAACACTTCCTGGCCTATGGCTCCCATAGGTTCCACACAATGCAAGAAATTATTCTACAGGAACACCTGGGCAAACAGGATTTCAGCCAGTGTGTTACTTCCAAATAGAGATGGGCATTTTGTTTTGGAAGAGGTATGTTATGAAACGAAGCACGCGAGCCCAGGTAGTCCTCGGAACCGGCTGATAGAGGCAGATCCAATTGCTTTTCCTTTCTCTGTCTCGTGCGGGGTTAAAATCCAACAAGGAAGCATGCTACGACATCATATTTCCTGCTTCGTGCTGTTGGCCAATCAGAGAGGGAGGCAGGATGATTCCTGTCCCTGCACAACTCCTGATTGGCCAGCATCAGAGATATAGCACAGATGATGTCGCAGTGTGTTTCCTCATTGGATTTTAACTCTGGTGATTTAAACCCATTGGCTGAAATCCCATTGCTTAGTATAGTAGGTTGCAACTAGACTGAGCCCATTTGAATTGATGTATATGTATAGAAGAGCTGACTACCGAAATTCTCACTCATTTAGTGGGCCTACTCTAATGCTATTTACTGTTCTAAGCAATCAAATTTCAGCCATTATGTACACCAATAAGCAGCATGGAAATTAATATACAGTATGTAATTGGTTTCTGTTGAGTGGTCTACACGATGAATGAAGAGGCATATGTGCCTACAATCATGTCTATATGTTTTGGAAAGTGGAGTCATATGGCAGCATTAGAAAAATCAAATTCCATAAGAGCCCCCCACCAAGACTTTTGTTTTGTTGGCTGTCCGTAGCTAACAATTTGAGACCCAGTTAAAGAACCATTGTTTTTATTATCTCATTAGCAACAGTAAGTAGCAAACAGCCAAATCTATGAAATATATTATGTGTCATAAATGGTGTTAAATTGCTTTCCTTCTTCACAGTTGGCAAATATCTCCTTAAATAGCCTTAACAGCGATCCAAATATTAGAAAAATATGACTATGGATTGCCCAAGAGAATTTGTTTATTACAATCTGATCCTTGTGTCATTCCATGCACTTTATGAATACTAAGTAACTGAAAAGTTACATGCCACAGAACGGACCATGGATTACATTAGTAGCTAGTGCCTAGATCCTGTTCATGGTACATTTTATTTATTTATTTATTTATTTATTTATTTATTTATTTATTTATTTATTTATAGGGAACTCTGGGCGGTGTACAGCACGTCGCCAAGGCTCACGAACAAAATTCAGCTCATTCCACCTTGCAACAGGAAATAAAATGAAAAGAAGAACCCAGCTGTGGTATCCAAAGGCTATCTAGCACAAGACTCTCTTTCTCTAATGGCCAAAAGGAATCCTACAAGGAGAACATAAGCTCAACTTCACCCTTGTTCTTTCATTCTCCAGCTGCTATTATTCAGAAACACACCATCTCAGTATTGGAGGGAGCATTGCAAGCAGTAAGTGAAATGTTTGGACTGCCGACTTTCCAAAGTGCTAAGGAGATGCCAGGAAGGGTCTCAGATGATGGAACCCATCCCAATGGATACTGAAACATTGAGGGACAAGATCATGTAAGGCATCTTGCCATGTCTTTGAGGACAACTAAAAGGTCACAGAGTTGCCCCTATGATTAGATGTGCTCAAGCAGTCACCGTTAGTGGCAGAGCCCTAGGGACAGAAAAAATGAGTTAGCCCCATCCCCCCCCCCATCTGCAGTGAATCACACACACTCAATCCAGAAAGAAAAAGGTGTTCAATAGGAATGGGAATGAAACAAAAATATAGCATTTCATTTTGTTGCATTCTGTTTCGTTAATTATTTTTAAAAGAATTTCTGAAATGAAACAAACCAAAATGAAATGATCTGTTATGCTGTGAAATGGCTCGCCAGAGTCCTAGAGGCACCAGATTTGGTGAGTAGCTTCTTTGGGCTCTTCCCTTTAAGCCTGCCAAATTTGGAGAGGCTGAGGTTCTGTAATTCAACTCCAAATTGGGTCCCTCCAAGAAAAAATCATTTGTAATTGGAAAGTTATGTACTCAAAAATAGTGATGCCAGGAACCTAGCAGCATGGAAATTACAGCAGAGCTTCCTCAAGCTCTTCCCTGTAAGCAGCCCAAAAATGGAGAGCTTTGGGGTTCAGGGGGCCAAGTTATTCAACTCCAAAGAGGGTCCCTCCAGGAATCTATCTGTAATTGGAAAAGCAAGTGCTTTTTATTTTTTTAAGGAGAGGTTTGGTTTTGGTTTGGTTTCTGTTTTGCTTCTCCTCCAAATTTGTAGGGAAGAATCCAAGGAAGCTACCCACCAAATCCGGTGCCTCTAGAACAGTGGTGGCAAACCTTCGGCACTCCAGGTGTTTTGGACCACAACTCCCAGAATTCCGTTCCTAGATTGCCAATGGCAAAGGACTCTGGGAGTTGTGGTCCAAAACATCTGGAGTGCCAAAGGTTCACCACCACTGTTCTAGAAGGTTCATTTCATTTTATCACAAACTGCATTCCACCCTTTCGTTTCATAACAAATCGATTTGTTACATAACAAAACGATAAAACAGCATTTCGTTTTTCATTCGGTGCGCATCTCTAGTGTTCAGCCATTGGAGGAAGTAGCTCCTTTGTGCAATTCTCTGTGCACTGTCCCTGTCATCAGAGAAGAAAGAGACAAGCAGTGTTCCAGCAGTGCTGCTGCTGTTGTTTCAATGCTTAGCTACAAGGGGTCTCACTGAAGCCAAGGCGCAGTGGGAAGAATACCCAGAAGCACTGCCACCATCTTAGGCCACAGACTTACCAGAGTTTTCTTTGTATATAAATTCCCTGCATATATTTTGGGGGGGGGGGGCGGTTACGTGGTTTTTAATGTGCAGTTAGTGTCCTCTCTTATGTGTCGTATTTTTGTATTCTGGTTCGTCCTTCTTTCCGGCTCTAGTTTCCAAGCCTCCGTGGTGTTAAAGGGGAACAACTGATTTTACTGCATATTTTCAGGTCCTGTCGTGGTTACAGAAGCAAATAAGTAAGCATTTTCGAGTGAAGTTTCTAAATCCAGCCCCTGGTGGTGGTTTAGGAAACTGCTGAAACTGCTGCTCCAGGGGCGTGGTCGGCCAGGACCAGAATTTACTTCTCTTCCCGGTTAGCATGCAATCTTTTACTGTGCAGATCACTGCTGGGAAACTACGCAGAAAACGCTGGTAGGACCGCAGCCCTAGGCAACTTTTTTCTGAATATATTTCTCATAATTCATTGGTCCCTGGGGTGGGGGTTGGGGGGATGCCTGCAGCCAAACTTTTAGGTGGAAATGATTGCCATGCCACTTCCCTCTTCAGTCATGGTCAGGTGGAGAAGAGGGCAGAAGTCCTTTGGCCTTCCACAGGAGATCTTTTTTGTTTCTAGCTTACTGGTGTGAATGATAGCCCCTTGCTTCCCACCTCATGTGGCCAGAGAGTTTGGGTGGACCCTGAGTCAGTGCCTAGCCAGCTAACAAACAGATGTGAGGACAAACTCTGCCTCTGCTTAAAAACCTCCAAAGAAGGAGACTCAACCACCCTCTGCGGCAGCATATTCCACTGCCGAATAGCTCTAACTGTCATGAAGTTCTTCCTAAAGAGATTCCATTTGAACATTAGGAAGAACTTCATGACAGTTTTTTTATATCATTTTTATTAAGAAATTTTAATATACAGAAGAAAGTTATATTCAAAACATTAACAATACAAAATCAATCTATCACTAAGGTTAGGCTTCCCTCTGTTCTTCACGTGGTTTTAGCGTTATTCATCTCCTAGCCTTCCTTTCTAACAAACCCCTTTTATATACTTATAAAAAAGATTCTCAAAACAGAAGTAATCCTTCGAGTTCTACCCTAGTCCGGTTAGAGTCTTTAATTCCTTACAATAAGTCTCCATGTAGATCTTAAATTTTTGCCAGTCTTTTTGGAACCTCTGGTTATCTTGATCCCTCAGTCTGCACGTCAGTCTGGCCATCTCAGCAAAGTCCAATATCTTCGCCCTCCATTCATCCAAAGATGGTATATATGTTGTCTTCCAGTTCTGTGCAAGGAGCATTCGTGCCGCTGTAGTTACATATAAAAATAAAGTCCTATCTGCTCCTTTAATTTCATTGTCCACCAACCCTAACAAAAAAAATTCGGGTCGTTTTGAGAATGTACACTTTAACATCTTCTTGAGTTCATCATATATCAGTGCCCAATACTCTCTCACCTTCTCACAAGTCCACCACATATGGTAGAAGTCACCTTGTTTCTCTTTACATTTCCAACAGTGATCATCTTTCATCCTATACATCTTTGCTAATTTCGTTGGAGTAATATACCACCTGTACATCATTTTCAACAAATTTTCTTTTATCAAAATACATGCGGTAAATTTCATGTTCTTTTTCCACAATCTTTCCCACAAATCTAACTCAATATTGTGACCCAGATCCATAGCCCATTTTATCATACATTCTTTGACTTGTTCATCTTTTAGGTTCAACTCCAACAAAAAATTATATAATCTAGTTAACAATTTCTTTTTTGGGCCCATGATTATGGTTTGAAACTTAGATTCCTTCTCTCCAAACCCAGACATCCTTCTATCTTTGAAAAATGTCATGTAGCTGATGGTACTGGAACCAACCTGTTAACTTCTCTTTTAACATTTCATAAGATTTCAGTCTAGGACCTTTTTCTGAAAAAAATAACACATCCCCATATGTGATCCCCACCCCTTCTATATCTTTCATCTTGATCGCCGATGCTTCAATCGGGGATAACCACCTCGGAGTGTGTCTTTCTAATAAAGGTTTCAGACGTTCCCAGACCTGAAGTAGTGACTTTCTAATTACATGATTCATAAAACTTTTATGTACTTTCACTTTATCATACCAAAGATAAGCATGCCAACCAAATCTATTATCATGACCTTCTAAATTCAAAAGATCCTCATCAGCTAAAGTAATCCAATCTTTTATCCAACCGAGACAGGCCGCTTCATAATACAATCTCAAGTCTGGCATGGCAAATCCACCCCTTTCCCTGGCATCTGTTAATAATTTGAACCTTATTCTGGGTCTTTTACCTTGCCAGACAAATTTAGACAATGTCTTCTGCCATTCCTTAAAATGGCCTGTCCCTCTGATTATTGGGATCATTTGAAATAAAAATAGCAGCCTTGGCAACACGTTCATCTTTATCACGGAAATTCTTCCCATCAACGACAAATTCAATCTATTCCAGGTTTCCAAATCTCTCTTAATCATATTCCAAACCATATTGTAATTATCCTCAAAGAGATTTAAATTCGTAAGAGATAAATTAATTCCCAAATATTTAACTTTTTTCACAACTGAGAGAGCGGACAGTTTTTCAAATTCTTCACAGTCTTTCTTTGTTACATTTTTCAATAAGACCTTCGTCTTGTTCTTATTCAATTTAAAACCGGCTAGATTACCAAATTCTTCAATTACCTTCATCACCTCAATAATACTTTCTTTTGGATTCTCTAACGTCAAAACCAAATCATCAGCAAACGCTTTTAATTTATGTTCCTTATCCCCCACACTTATACCTTTAATTACCACCATGTCTCTAAGTTTAACTAACAATACTTCCAGTATACTTATAAATAACAATGGAGACAATGGACACCCTTGTCTTGTACCTTTCCCAATCGGGAAACTTTCTGTTATCACATTATTAATCAATAAACTTGCTTTCTGTTCTTCATATATTGCGTTAACACCATTCCAAAACTTTGTTCCCACTCCCATATGTTCCAAATTCTTCTTCATGAATTGCCAAGAAACATTATCAAAAGCTTTTTCCGCATCGATATATATCAAGGCAGCTTGTTTCTCCTTCCTGACTTCTAGATATTCTATCATATCAATTATATTTCTCATATTATCTTTCATCTGTCGGCCAGGAAGAAACCCCGCTTGGTCTTTGTGTAGCAATTCATTTAAAATCCTTTTTAATCTGTTCGCCAAAACGTCGGCAAATAATTTATAATCTCCATTCAAAAGGGAAATAGGTCTATAATTTTTGACATCTGTCACATCTGAATTCTCCTTTGGGATCAGTGTTATATACGCCTCCTTCCAAGTATTAGGTATAACTCCTTTTTCTAAAACTTCATTCATCACCTCCACCATTATTGGTAACATTTCTTCTGATAATTTTTTATAATATTTTGCGGTTAAACCATCTGGACCTGGTGATTTTCCAGTTTTCGCCCTTTCTATTGCACTTTGTACTTCATGTGGGGTAATTTTCTCACTCAAAATCGACAATTGGTCTGCTGAGATTTTTTTCAATCCATTCTCTCTTAAATATCTATCAATCCGCTCCAGATCCTCTTTTTTCTTCATATATAAATCTCTGTAAAAATTCCGAAACACCTTTACAATTTCTCTTGGGTCTTCCACTAGTTTCTTATCCACCACTAATTTGTTCACAACCTTTTGTTTTTGCTTCCATTTAAGCTGCCAAGCCAGCAGTTTCCCTACTTTATTTGCCGATTCAAAATTTCTTTGTCTCATCATCTTAACCTTCCACTCAATTTCTTGATTAATAACCATTGACAACTGAGTTTGGAGCATCTTTAGTTTTTTAAATCCATTTCTGTTCCTTTGGCTTTTCCACCAATTTCTTCTCTGTCTCCATCATTTCTTTTAAGATCTCATGTTTCTTTTTTTCTTTCTGTTTCTTCTGGTATGAATTTCTCTGGATAAAGAGGCCTCGCATAACAGCTTTGCTCGCGTCCCATACAAGCTTTGTTGGTGTTTCTCTTATCCAATTATTTTTCAAATAATCTCTAAAGGTTTTTTTCGCTATTTGCAAAGTCTCTGTCTCGTCCAATAAACTTTCATTCAATCTCCAGCGGTATAATCCTTGCAACTTTGTTTTAACTTCCATCATGATTGCATTATGATCTGAGATCGTTTTAGGTAGAATTTCCACTTTCGTCACTCTATGTGAAATATCATTAGGAACAAATATATAATCTATTCTTCCCCACTTCTGATTCGGTTCAGAAAAAAAGGTAAACTGTTTCTCCATTGGGTGTCTCAATCTCCAAATATCGGTCCATCCAAAATTTTCAACTAAATCAAGAAAAGATTTCGGTAACTTCCCTTCTGAGCCTTTCTTCTTCTGGGATCTATCCAGATCCGGCATCATTACTCCATTGCAATCTCCCATCAAAAAGAGTTTTTCATCCATATAGTCTAACAATCTTTGTTCTAGATCTCTATAAAATTCTAGTTTCCTTTCATTTGGCGCATAAATTCCTACAACAAAAAACTTCTCAGATTGCCAAGTAATCTGCACCATCAAAAATCTTCCCTCTTCATCTTTCATTATCAACTTAGGTTCTAATTTATCTTTTGCATATATCACCACTCCTCTTTTCTTCAATTTATCTGACGATACAAATTCTTGTCCCAAAGTTTTATTTTTTAGGATCTTCATATGTTTCATTGCAATATGTGTTTCTTGCAGACAAATCAGGTCTAAGTTTTCTTTCTTCAATATATGTGTAATTCTGTTTCTCTTGGTCTTTTCATTCAAACCATTTACATTCCATGTTAGTACTCTCAACGCCATTGCAAATTTCAGATTAAATATATTTATATCAATCTCTACTCAAATATTGGCCATAGCTAAATCGGCTTTGCCTTCTTCCTCATCAGAAAGTTCTAGCTCCTCTTCTTCTTCCTCTTCCTCTTCTTCACCTTCACCTCGTCCTGAACTTTTGTCCTCCTTCTCATCAGGTAGTCTGTCACCCTCTTTCGATGGTTTCCTGTACCCAAGCTCTTCTCCATATTTTCTCAAAAATTTTCCTATCTCCAGCTCAGATGTTATTTTAAATCTCTTCATTTTATAAATAAAGGATAGGCCTTCCGGAAACTCCCAACGAAATCTCAGACCATTCCTTCTCAGCGTTTCTGCCAGAGGTTTATAACTTCCTCTTCTTCTCAGGAAATAAAGAGGGATCTCCTTATATATCAAGATCTGTTGTCCTTCAATCACAAGTCTGTTGTCATAACTATGTTTCAAAATTCTATCTCTCATGGCCACCGATGTCAATGACACAATAACATCACCTGGTGTCTTCTTCGCTCTCAATTTCTTTGATCTAACTGCTATCCTAAACACTTGGGAGATTGCACCAACTACTTCTTCTTCTTGCCACCCAAGCCACTTCACAAGTTCCGTTATTACTTTGGCCTTGATGTCTTCTCCTTCCACCCATGGTATCAAGCGAAAACGAAGATTCTGTTGCCTTTGCCTCATTTCAAGAAAAGCAAACTCCTCAGCCAATTTCATTTGTGTAGTCTCTACTTCTGACACTCCCATTCTATTCCTCTCTGTTTCTTCTCTACATTGTTTAACCTCTGTCTGCACTTTCTTCACTTTAGCTTCTATACTCTTGGTTTTCGCCGATAAATCCTTCACTTGGGCTGACAGTTCCCCAACTGCCTCTTTAATTTGTTTCTGCATATCTTCCTTTAATTCTGATAACTTCTTGTCCATACTTTGTTCACTTTTTTCAAATTCTCTCCTTATATGTATATTAGTCCTTCCCATTCTTTACCCTCCTCTTGTCTGGAATCTCTTCTCTGTGTTAAGGGTGTCATCTTCTTCTTCTCCTTCTCTCCTGCCATCTCAGTTTTAATTGACTTCTATTCCAATGGAGCACAATTTAATCACAAATTGAGATTAATTCAATTACAGTAATCAATAGGTAATAATAAACTTCAACCAATCAAGTTAGTCAATTAATACTCCATTGATTAATAATCACCTATTTACCATCCAAAATAATGATCAATAATATTCAATTTACTTATTCAAACTTCATTTTATCCTTTCTAACTTTAAATTATCCAAATAACAAATTAATAACAATTTATCAAATTTTATCAATTTTTCTATATAATCAAACACTCTCCCACCCCAAACAGCGTTCAAGTTAAATTTTAAATGCAATAATTTTCCAAATCCACTAGATGGCGATCCAACACAAGAAATAAAATTCCAAATAATTTTTCAGATGTAATAATTTTTAAAATCCACCAGATGGCACTCCAACCTAAGAAATGAGCTTTCCAGTCACCTTCACAGCTGCAGCGTTATCTCCTGTTTTGGCTACGGTGTGACCTTCCAGCCACAGAGAGCCTCAGAAAAAAACACATAGTAACTTAGTTTCATTTCCGCTGCAGCCAGATACACAAAGAGAGACACACAAAGACCCTTAAAAATTAAGGGAACTTCTTCAGCCTCTTCCACGGCCTAATCCATACAGATCTCAGATAGGAGAAAATAGAGTTCCCTGCTCACGAGAACCTCAGGAGAGCATACAGTAACTTAGTTTCACTTCCACTGCAGCCAAGAGAGCAAAAAGAAAAAGGGCACACCAAAGCTCTTAAAAATTAGAGGAGATCTTTTTCTTCAGCCTCTTCAGCCTCTTCAATGGCCCAATCCAATTTAAAAAGAAAAAATAACAATGACTCTTCCTCCCTCTGTTCCCATTAACACCACGCTCCAAAGTTGCTCACAAAAACAGCTCCAAAAATAAAAAACAAGGCATTGAAGGATCCAAAAGAAATGAAATAGCTCCCCCTCAAAAGGGGGGGGGGTAACTCCAAACACCAGCTCTGGTGAAGTCTTTTAAAATGTAAAATCAAACAAAGCAGGCTCCCCTCCTTGTCCGCCACCCGAGTTATTCTTACGTATTCAGCCCTTTCACAAAAAGGAGGGGGGGATTACTCCAAACGCCAGTTCTAACAAAGTCTTTTGAAGTGTAAAATCAAATAATACAGACTCTCCCCCCTTGGGGGGGAGTAACTCCAAACGCCAGTGTCTTTTAAAATGTAAAGTCAAAAAAAAAGATGGGCTGCCCCCCTTATCCACCCCCCCACGTTCTTCTTATTCACTCAGTCCTTTCACAAAGAGGGGGGGTGACTCCAAACACCAGTTCTGAGTTGCAGACTTCACAATCAAGCTTCCCCAAGTCCCATATTTCTTTCCACTTCAATATAAATAATAGTTCAAACTCACTTCACAAATGAAGGGGTATCTTCTCCACCCTCACCGCACGGCTCCAGTTTGTATCACGAAGGAGAGTTACGGCTTACTTCCCACCACGTTCCAAACGGATTCCGGTATTACAAACCAACTCACGTTTCTTCGGGTGTAATCCTTATCTTCAGTTTAACAGTTTAACAACCTCTGCTAATTCTTCCTCTGATAGAAACAGTTTGTTAGAGTTCTCAGAGGCTAATGGCTTTCTGCTAAGACAATGAGACTTCGCAACACAGGGGTAGCGATGGCAAGAGCGCCCACGGCTCAATCCTTCTCCCCAACCCCTCCAGATCGGGGCGAGAGGAGAGTCGCAAAGGGCGCAGCCGATACCCAACCCCTCAGGGCACCCCCCTGAGGTTTTTAGAGTCCGCGGAGCCTTCGCGAGACTCTTTAAACCCCCCGTGCGCTCTGGGGATCCCACGGAGGAATTCCCCTAGCGTCTTAAGCAGTCGGCCATTAAACCGGAAGCCTCAAGAACTTCATGACAGTTCGAGCTATTCGGCAGTGGAATATGCTGCCGCAGAGGGTGGTTGAGTCTCCTTCTTTGGAGGTTTTTAAGCAGAGGCTGGATGGCCATCTGTCAGAAATATTGTGATGGGGGTTCCTGCATGGCAGGGGGTTGGACTAGATGGCCCTTGAGGTCTCTTCCAACTCTATGATTCTATGATTCTATGATTCAAACCATCTGAAGCTTAGTCCAGACAAGATGGAGGCCCTCTGGATAGGAAAACTGGCCAATAAGGACTGAGTTGAAGAATCAGTTCCAAATGGGCCTGGGTGCTCACTAAGGATCATATGTGTAGCCTTCCTAGTTAGCATGGAATAACATTTCGACTGCACCCCTCCCCAAAAAAGAGAAGATTGCAGGAATTCCACTCAGCCAGATTTCTGTGGGCTTTAGTCAAGTCATCGAAATCCTAACATGTTATTTCTTGTTCTTACAGTAGATGGATTCCCCCTTCAGCAACAGTGTTCATTCTGAGGAGAAGAGAGAATGAATTGATGGGCAGAGCTGAGCAATGCAGGATTTGCAAGGAATTATGGGTGAGGTAGTATTTCTCCATTAGTGTCTGCATAGCAAACTCCCCGCTCCCCCCCAAAAAATCTCCTACCAAACACTTGGCTCCCAATGAGATGTGTTCTGCCTATTTCCTGTCTTGTCCACAGGATAAAAATAGCTCCACAGGATAAAAATAGCTGTCTGAATTCATTTTCTATTTTTTTTAATTAAAACGCTAGACAGGACTTTCCTTGATTAAAGACTGCATAAATTCCACAAATTCTGAAAATCCCATGCCTACCTCCTAAATTTGGTGCAATCTGTAGAACAGTGGGCGATGCTGCCATGAATGCTTTTTGTTAGCTTATGGTGGTGTACCAACTGTGATGCAATACAGAAGAAAAGGGCTTTGCCTCTGGAAGTCACATGCTGTTGACATCCAGATGTGCATAGAAGGAAGCTCAGGACCCTGAGGCAAAAAGAATAATTGAATACTTTGTACAGCTTTCTTTATTATCAAGGTGTCTCTCTCTCTCACACTTTCATATTCTTTGTAAAGAAAACTATAAGCATTCTGCTTGCCTGAACATCAAAGTGTTTCTCAAATCGTTATATTCCCAGCAATTTTATTACCTTTTTTTTTTGTTCTAGGAAAATATGGAATAAAGAAATCTGAATGCACCCGAAGGAGTCATAAGCTACAATGAACTTTATCGGATGGATGAGTGCTTAGTCTTCATTCGTCTATTTATTTAATTCAGTTAGTAGAAATAAGGATGTCTTTGCACAGAAGTATGTACAATTCAAGTTCCCTGCATTTTCTGCTGTAAAGAAGTAATAATGAATGCTCTGATTAAGTGCACACTCCTTGCCTACCACTTACTCAGAAGCCAAGGAGAAATAATTAAGTCCTTAAGTTCCAAAGTTTGTCAGATGACAAATTTGTTGCATTGCTTCTTATTATGTTACAGTGGAAAGCTCATTTATTTTAAGTCTTCTGCCTGTTTATTGTTTCCAAATGTTCCTAAGATACATTGTATGTCAGTGCAAAATGGGAGTAAGGCCATCCTTAACATCAGATTACCCCTGATTAATGACTTCCTTTTTTATTTTGGGGGATGCATGGACCACACAAATTGAGACAAAGTCAAGTGCAGCCTAAAATGTGATTTCATCTCACTGCATGTGAGCCTTGCTCAGTCTGCATTGTTTTTTAAAAAGAAGATTTAGTCAGTGACAATTTGTCACAGAGAATGATTCCATTCTTGTGGCAAAGAGTGAACCCACTCAACAGGACTTCATGTTTTTTAAAAAAATCTGTACTGTTTAATAGATTTAAGGAAATGGGTTTTTTTCTTGCTTCCAGGATACACTTTTCTCCATAACTTCATCAAATGAAGAACCCTTTTGTTACCAAAATATATTTGCCAGATTGTTTGCCTCAAGTAGCAAACCAACTCCACAGGCCTTAAGTATGCTGTAACTTCAGTTTGATTATGGGTGTGGAAAAGACTTGCCACTTGGTGTCCCAAAGTTTTAGTTGAACAATTGTTTTTTTCCTGGTCATTTGGCAACCTTGTTACCTTGCATGCTTATCTTTAAAATACAGTAGACCCTTGTATAACAAACAGCCTGTATAACATAAAATTTGTACAACATAAAATATTATGGAGATAGGGGAAATTTGCTTAACAGAATCGCCTATGGGCCAAATCTGTACAACATAAAAATGGAATTACTCCATTTTCAATGCATTCCTATGGGAAATTTGTATAAAGGAACATTTGCTTAACATGATTTCATTTGGAACGAATTAATTCCTTTATACAAGGTACCACTGAATAAGCATTACAGAGCAAAATGGGCAAGTGTCTTTGACCCTTTGTACACGACCCCTAAACACCGCAGCAAATGGCTGCAAGCTCCAGAGCTTACAATTGTTTCCCCACCAGCTCCAGAGTTTGCAGGAAATTAAGTGTGACCACGCCCACCTAAGCGCGTCCCAGCGCACTTTTCTTGTACCTGCTCAAGGAGGGTGAAAATCGCCAGGTCCGGATTTAATCTGGTGAGTGCCGGGCTCTCCTCGCTTCTGTTTTTTTTCCCTCCCGCCCCTTTAAGAGAAGGGGCAGGAGGAAAAAAAAGCAAACAGAAGAGAAGGAATCAGTATGACGGAGGTCCGGGCAACTTCGGAGGTGAGCCTGCATTTTCCCCTCTCTTTCTTCCTCCCTCCCCTCACACAGACAGGAGCAAGGAAGTGCGGAGGGGTGGGGACACAGGAAGAGCAATGAACCCCCAAGATCTCTGGTCGGAGTTTAAGTGGCCAGCGGATCTTAGGGGTCGTGTGAAAAGGCCCTTTCAGTTTAATGTGTGGGTAGACTTTTGCTGAAGAGGAGAAAACAGCCAACATTAAAAATGATGGACAAAACTCGCAGATGACAAGTCTGTTAACCTCGTAGCTGTTTCAAGAGGACAGGTATCATTGAGTTGGCAACTGAATGATATATCTTATGTCCAAGAAAAATCAACAACTTCAGAGTAGCTAAAGATAACACAGATGCTAAACAAATAGGGGGCAGAGAAATGCCTTATAGGAGATTAGACCCATGGTCCACTAAGTTATGTGCTGCAAATATATAGTCAATGATATCCGTCCTTAGAAACTAGCCTTTGGACATCTATGACCATTGTTTGTAGCCTGTTCAAATCAATGTGTGCTTGAATTGTTCGAAATGTGTGTACATACTTGTATGATTCAAATAGTGAAAAAAATGAAAATGGGGAAAAATAAAGGGATGGTGTGTTTATTTTTGTGAAACATAGTGTCACCAAGTCATGCTCGACCTCCAATGTACAGGCAAAGTTCCTACTAGCTTCCTCCTCGTCTCCCTCCTCCCACACCAGGAACTGTGCAATGTACTACTTCAGGGCTGTTCAACTTTGAACAGACCAAGGTCTACTTTTTCTGACCCAAAGTGCCTGAGGGCTACTACATTAAAACCTCTACTTACAAATTTTATCTGTTCTGAGTACATGCTCGTAAGTAAAAACTTTTGTAAGGAGAGCAGCAGTCTCCCATAGGAATGCATTGAAAACCAATTAATCTGTTCTGGAGGGAACAGATTTCAATGTGCCATGGCCCTTGAACTGCCCTGCTCAGCTGAGACAGTGGGCTGGCAGACCCAGAACTTTGCTGGGGCAGTGGTGGTCCTTGGGATGGGAGAGGGAGGGATGGAGAACGTACCCCCTCACTTTTTTTATTGATGGTTGGCGAGCTGCCTTTGAACCCTTCGCGGGCTACCAGTAGCCTGCGGTCTACCTGTTGGGCAGGCCTATACTACTTGACCACCTTCCATCTTTCCATACCCTTTGATGTACCTCAGGAGACGGAAGGTTAAAGTTGGTAATGAGTGGGAAAAAGAGGGTTGCTAGTTGCTTGTTTTGCTGAAACATGCCATCTCTTTAAATACTGGTGATGAATTTCCAAGGTTTGAGACTGGTACCTTGTGCCTCTCTATATCCCACCTGAGAAGGCCATGGGTTGAACCTGGAATACACACACAAACACAGTTCTTGAAGAACAGTCATTTCTTGACAGTTACGTATTACTATATTATCAGTGTGCACTGTTATCCCTCCCATCCAAACAGATTTGGCTTTGGAAGCTGAATCCTTTTTAAACGACATAGGTATTTGCACCAAAAGGAAGAAAGTTCATAGAGGCAGCCATGCCAGAAGAGTGAGAAATACAATTTGGCTTGTACTGTAGCAAGTCAACGGCAGGGCCATCAAATTTTTGTCTGACAAATATCCCTTGAGTTGCAAAGGCAAGGGAAGTGCTACAATAATTGCAGTACAAAAAGAAGGGCGAATACTAGATCAAATAATAATATGACAACTTAATAAAGTGGAGACGGGAAGAATAAAGGCGAATGATGGAAATAATGGCAAACAGCAACAGTGAATATTACTAAATATGAGTAACGCTTTTATGTGAACCACAAGGTACACAATCCTGGCAATGGCATTTCAGCAAGGGACTTATAAAATATTGACAGTATCTGTGATATTATTCCTCTAGCATTAGAACATAAAAGTAATCCTATCACAGCAATGATGTGACAAGCTGTCCATTATGAAGAATTGAATAAACAGCATCAAGAGCAACTCAGAAGCAGCATTTTAGGAAATGTTTCAGGCCCATCTTGGCTTGAAAACAAAGGGTTTTCCACCCAACATCATTTTTTTCTCCCTATATATGCCCATGTTCCTTTAGTACTACTACCACCTGTCCAGCTGACATTCATCAGTTCAAGAGCCTGCAAAGCTATTTCCTAAAGGAATTTGCTTTATTACTGGTTTTACTGTGCTTTATTACAGGGGAAACACTCTCTTCTTTCCCTCTAGTGACCACTGCTGCTTCTGTTGTTGTTCAGTCATTCAGATGTGTCCAACTTTTGGTGACCCCATGGACCAGAGCACGCCAGGCCCTCCTGTCTTCCACTGCCTCCAGGAGTTTGGTCAAATCCATGTTGGTTGCATCGATGATAACGTCCAACCATCTCATTCTCTGCCGTCCTCTTTTCCTTTTGCCTTCAATCTTTCCCAAGAACAGGGACTTTTCCAAGGGCTCCTTTCTCCTCATGAGGTGGCCAAAGTAGTGGAACCTCAGCTTCAAAATCTGTCTTTCCAGTGAACATCCAGGGTTGATTTCTTTCAGGATGGATAGGCTTGATCTCCTGGCATTCCAGGGGACTCTCAAGACTCTCCTCCAGCACCACAGCTCAAAATCATTGATTCCACAGTGATCAGCCTTCTTTATAGTTCATCTCTCACTTCCATACATCAGTACTGGAAAAACCATAGCTTTGAATATTCAGACCTTTGTTGGCAAAGTGATGTCTCTGCTCTTTAAGATGCTTTCTGGTTTGTCATTGCTTTCCTCCCAAGAAGCAGGCGTCTTTTAATTTCATTGCTGCAGTCCCCACCTGCAGTGATCAAGAAGCCCAAGAAAATAAACTCTGTCATTGCCTCCATTTCTTCCCTTTCTATTTGCCAGGAGGTGATGGGACCGGTGGCCACGATCTTAGGTATTTTTTTAATGTTGAGCTGCAGGCCATTTTTTTTCACTCTCCTCTTTCACCCTCATTAAGAGGTTCTTTAATTCCTCCTCACTTTCTGCTGTCAGAGTAGTATCATCTGTGTATCTGAGGTTGTTGAGATTTCTTCCGGCAATCTTAATTTGGGTTTATGATTCATCCCTACATATAAGTTAAAAAGGCAAGGTGACAGTATACAGCCTTTTCATACTCCTTTCCCAATTTTAAACCAGCCAATTGTTCCATATCCAGTTCTGACTGTTGCTGCTTGTCCCACATATATATTTCTTAAGAGACAGATAAGATCCTTTAAGAACTTGCCATAGTTTGTTGTGGTCCACATAG
This sequence comes from Phrynocephalus versicolor, assembly GCA_023846285.1. Classification (NCBI taxonomy): domain Eukaryota; kingdom Metazoa; phylum Chordata; class Lepidosauria; order Squamata; family Agamidae; genus Phrynocephalus; species Phrynocephalus versicolor. The sequence goes on from JAHTLZ010003547.1 coordinate 39,716,193, forward strand.
TCAAAGGCTTTGGCATAGCTGATGAAGAAGTAGTTTTTTAAAAACTCTCTAGCTTTCTCCATAATCCAGCGCATGTTGGCAATTTGATCTCTAGTTCCTCTGACCTTCGAAATCCAGCAAGCACTTCTGAGAGTTCTCTGTCCACATACTGCTGAAGCTTCCTTTGTAGAATTTTGAGCATAACCTTGCTAGCGTGTGAAATGAGTGCAATTGTACGATAGTTGGAGCATTCTTTGGCATTGCCTTTCTTTGGGACTGGGATATAGACAGACAGATCTTTTCCAGTCCTCTGGCCACTGCTGAGTTTTCCAAATTTGCTGGCATATTGTGTGTAGCACCTTTACAGCATCCTCTTTTAAGATTTTCAGTAGTTCAACTGGAATGCCATCACCTCCACTGGCCTTGTTGTTTGCAATGCTTTCTAAGGCCCACTTGACTTCACTTTCCAGGATGTCTGGCTCCAGGTCAGCAATTACACTATCTTGGTTATCAGGGACATCCAGATCTTTCTGATATAATTCCTCTGTGTATTCTTGCCATCTCTTTTTGATATTTTCTGCTTCTCTTACATCCCTACCATTTTTGTCTTTTATATCCGTCTTTGCACGAAATGCCCCTTTAATATCTCCAGTTTTCTTGAATAGATCTCTGGGTTTTCCTTTTCTATTGTTTTCCTCTATTTCTTTGCACTGTTTGTTCAAGAAGGCCATCCTGTCTCTCCTCGCTATTCTTTGGAAGTCTGCATTCAATTTTCTGTAACTTTCCCTTTCTCCCTTGCATTTTGCATCCCTTCTCTCCTCCACTATTTGTAGGGCCTTGTTGGGCAGCCACTTTGCTTTCTTGCATTTCCTTTTCTTTGGGATGGTTTTCATTGCTGCCTCCTGTACAATGTTACAAGCCTCCATCCATAGTTATTTGGGTGCTCTATCCACCTAATCTAGTTCCTTAAATCTATTCTTGACCTCCACTGTGAATTCATAATGGATTTGACTTAGATTGTACCTGACTGGCTCAGTGGTCTTCCCTACTTTCTTCAGTTTCAGTTTGAATTTTGCTATATGAAGCTGATGACCTGAGCTGCAGTCAGCAGCAGGTCTCATTTTTGCTGACTGTCTAGAGCTCCTCCATCTTTGGCTGCAGAGAACATAATCAATCTGATTCCTGTATTGTCCATCTGGTGATGTTCATGTGTAGAGTCATCTTTTGTGTTGTTGGAAAAGAGTGTTTGCAATGACCAGCTTGTTCTCTTGATAAAACTCTATTAGCCTTTGCCCTGCTTCATTTGGAACTCGGAGGCCAAACTTGACAGTTATTCCTTTTACCACTTGACTCCCTACTAGAGGTGGGCATGAAACAGAAAACTGATGGTTCGGTTGGTTCTGTTTCGGGCCCATCCTTGGTTCAGTTCAGGTCCATACGAAGTTTAAAGAAAATTAATCCAAACCCGAACTGAGCCGAACTCAGGCAGTTGGCGGTAGAGAGTCCCGCTGCCATGGTCAGGACAGGCAGCAGTAGACCGTCCTTCCACCATGCCCGGAGGCCCGGCAGTGGTTCATTCGTAGCCTTCCTTTTTAAATTTGTTGTTTGAGTGCTTCTGTCTGTTGCTCACCATACTTTTATTCAGTAGTGGCACTTCCCATATACCAGTCTCTCAGTCTCTCTCAGTCTCTCTCTCTCTCTCTCTCTCTCTCACACACACACAGAAAAAGAGACACAATTACAACCAAAAAACAGCACCAATGCTCAGCAGCCCCAAATTAGCAGCCCCTGTGTTGCTTAGAGTGTTTGTTCTGTCTTTCCAGAGTAGGTCTTAGTGAAGGACTTGCATTGCTATTCGGCCTTTTTGTGTATTGTGGAACCATCTTCCTTCCTCCTTTTCATTCAATTTAGTTTACTAAATTTATTTCAAAGTATTATTACACTATCAGGAATGAGTGTATGATTGATTATGGAAGGGACTATTGGTCTGTGGGCACTGGCTGGACAGCTTGGATTTGGGGGTCTGCTCTACCCCTTCTCCCCCTTTCCAGTTCTTTTCCAGTAAAGTGGTACAAGAAACAGTCACTGCCCAGAAGGATACTTACTGACTACAATATTAAGGCCCATAACATCTCTTTATGGAGGGCAATGGGTGCCCTCCACTTTATAGCTTTGATTTGCTTGAGATTTGAGAAAGAAAAGTCTCTCTGTGAATCTGCTGTGACTGACTACTAGCAAAACTTAATGTTAGTTCGAACGTACTGCTTCATACACATGGGTACTCCCTATTGGCTGATGAGTCTAGGAATAAAGAAGAAAAGGACCGAGACCTGCTGTGTGGTTCCATTCTACCTGAAGCACAACAAAGCTTGTCAATGATTGAGCTGATTAAACAAGGGGAGAGTGTCCACTATACTGATTGGCTATAACCAGCAGTGTATGCTGCCATTAAGGAGATGGCTTCTTACATTTTTTCCTCCCTCCCTTGCCTTCCAGAGGACTTTTATATGTATTTATATTTATATACCGCCAGATTTCCCCAAGGAACTCAGGGCGGTGAACAAAATAAGTTATATAATAATAAAAGAAAGAAGAAACAAAGCAAAACAGTTTGACTATGAAGAGCATGTAAAAACATTAAAGCCAAATCAAATTTTAAAATACAAATACAAAATATGAAAATACAAGAACACAAGAACACAAAAACAGAAGAACACAAGATGGTGGCAAATGAAGACGGGAAAACAGGCAACACCAGAACAAATCAACCTCCTTGGTCACCAAAGGTGGCCTTAAAAAGCCAAGTTTTTAACAGCTTCTTGAAGGTCGAGAGGGGCTCCACGGACCTAATTGCACTAGGAAGGTGATTCCAAAGTGTTGGGCTAGCCACCGAGAAGGCACGATTCCATTATGCAAGCCTCCCAGGCAGTCTCGACCTGGAGCAAAAGAGATTGCGATGTTTTGGTGGGTCAGGCTGACGTTCACCTTAGGATGACATGTTCTGCCAGATATTCTGGCCCCAAGCCATGAAAAACAATTGGAAAAGGCCCAAAAAAGCAGGCACATCAAAAACATTGGCTAGACAGGCATCCTTCTGAAATATGGAAGGTGCTTGAGCAGTTACTTCACGTCCTTCCTCGTTTCGAGATTACATTCGTTTCATGATATCATTGTTCGCGGTCCCGTGGTCTTGTCCCGGTTCAAACCCTGTTTCCATTTACCCACAGGCATGATTGATGGTATCATGACGACGACTGTTGTTTCACGTCTTGTTTCGTGACAATATCTGTACTTCCCCGCCTTTGTTTTCCCCTCTTCAATTTTTCGATTTTTCAATTCTCCGTAACTTTGCCTTTCATGTGTTAAGCAGAAAAGTTTGAGGTTTTATGCCTTCTTATCTCTCTGCAATGCATTGTTTACGCCATTGGGATTGTACTGAAGAATGCAACTTCGCACTCCTGCCACTAGATGGAGAATGTGTACGTCGCATGATGAGCCTTACTTCACGGGTCTCAAACCAAGAATTGAGACAAGAAGATTCCCAAGGCCAGGGAGAGGTATGGCTCATCACACTTAAATCCCAGTTCAGGGTGTGTGGTCGGGACGAACTCCCACTGTCACGCAACGGACGTGGAGTAACATTTTTTCATACCAGTCCCAAGCGGGATATCGAACTGCGATGAGAGGGAAATGAAGTAACCGTCTTGGAAAATGTTCAGACAATGCTTTGCTTTGTATAGACTTGCAATAATTCCAAGGTGTTATAACAGTGGTTCAGATGCAGAAAGAAGGGTGATGAAGGTGGCAGAAGGAGACATCCCTGTTTCAGCTCAGAAGATACCATTATGCATTGGAGAGTTCTCCCCTTGCAAGGAGTGGGTAGCAGCAGATCAACTTTTTCAAAAAAGGTGCATGATCTCACACGTCAGTGTAAGAATTTGCTAACTTTGAGAATCCATTCCCATCTGAAATATCTTGGACTACATCTGTTATCTTGTAGTAATAGCAAATCACTCACTGGACATTTAGCATCATAGGTGTTCCTGCAGTGTAACACACTTGCACCTATCCCATTCCACATCATTATATTCCTATCAACCGCCTTCATTTTTGGCCCATCACCTTTTAAAAAATTAAAAGCCTGTTTAACAGAGGAGTGCTGAGTCCCTTAATGGAATAATTTTGCAGATAATTATTAAAATAATAAATCCTTCAGATCTGATTTAAATAATTCATGCACACCCTGCAATGCACAAAAACGCATGGCCTAGCATTGCCACAAGTGTTGTTTAGCCTGTGGGTTTGTCTCGTCTTGAGCTTGCTTGTCAGGCTCTGCTTGGTTGTTACGGAAAGCCGTGCCACTTGCTCCAACTGCATGGATGGGAGCCGCACTAAAGAGTTGTCCCACAAGCACCCAAATGCCTCTTCCTGGGAAATGCTCACATGCACTGCTGCCATTCAAGATGGCTTCCACACGATTCAGAACCTGGAAGGTTCTCAATTCTGAAACATGGCGAAAGCCTCTGTGAGGAGACTGGAGTTTAATTATATATCATTTTATGTTATTTTAATTTTATTTTCACTATATTGACTGTCTTTCTATGTTTATTATATTTTATTGCATGAATTGCATGTGTTTTGTATTGTATTGTATTGTATTGTATTGTATTGTATTGTATTGTATTGATTAATTGTTGTTAACCGCCCACAGTAGCCTTTCTGATAGATGGGTGGTATAAAAAACCTAAATAAATAAATAAATAAATAAATAAATAAATAAATAAATAAATAAATAAAACATAGGAATACCTGCACACTACAAGCAATCCCTCTGTAAAAATGGATACCTATAGATATAATATCCCATGGTTTGTCTCCAACTGGACTGACATGGTGATTTCCCATGTTTTCTATAACAAAGATGGCTCATTGCTGTGTCCCCACCAAACACACCTGCGAAGCTGGTAGCACTGGGAGAAGGGGCTCTCCAGATTATCTTAACACCTAAGATGACTCATAAAGGGAAATGAGATGCTTGAGATCCAAGCCACTTAGGCTTTCAAAGCTTAGAACCACCACTTTGGATAGTACCCAGATACAGATCAGCAGCTATTACTGCTGTTGTAACAGAGAAGTTATGTGATTCCTGTAACCAACCCCAATCAGCTGTCTGGCTGCTGCATTCTGGACCCACTGAAATTTCCTGACATGTTCCACAGGTAGCCCATCATAGAGCACACTACAGTAATCCAGCTGTGATTTAACTAAGATATGTGTCACCCTGGGCAGATCAGACCTTCCCAAGAATGAGTGCAGCTGTCATATTAATTTCAGTTCCGCAAATGCACTCCTGGCCACCGCTGAAACCTGGGCATCCAGGCACAGAGGTAATCCAGGAATATGCCCAAGTTGAGCACCTGTGTTTTCAGAGGGAGTGCAAACCCATCCAGCAGAGGCTGCAACCATATTCTTTGCTCTCTCTTGTTCAACTGAGCAGTGGCACGCCTGGATCATCTGGATCAAGCCCCATTTTATTCAGCCTCATCCAGTCCATTACTAATACCAGACACTGATCTAGAGCTGAAAGCATCCTCCTCATCATATGTCGACGAGCATGGGGTTGAATCTAAATGTTCATCCCAACTAGGGCTGGTCCACTGAAATGATTATTACTATTACTTGTTATAAATAACAACTCCCATTTATTCTCATAGATCTACTCTGGGAATAACATTGTATTTAGGCTATGATTTCTTTAATGTCATCAACAAAGAACATTAAACCCCATTTTCTTCCGTTATGATGTACTGTGGATATACCAACATCTGTGCACACAACAGAAATGTGCTCAGTTGATCATTATTCCTCCTACAATAAAAGGCACAAATGTGCTAATGTAATGACCCCACTGAGAACCCAAATCATATTCTCTCATGAATGGAGCCAATGTTTTGTTTTGTTTCTTCTTTACTGAAAACTTCAATATTTCCTCAATACAACATGTCTAATTGTAAGGATCTTCATTTCCCACACACACACGTTATAAATGGTAAATTAGAATTCCAGCCAGAATTCTCCATTTAAGGAGGATTAAATTTGATTTCTTCATGTGATGTATTAATTAGCTGACATTTTATCAGCTCCTAAGAAATCAGAGGGAATCATGAATATGCAAATGTTTTCCAATCCCCAAATGTTCTTCTCATCTCTGCAGAGAGCCAACATTCCTCAGTCTTCTTATACCCAGTGATCACGGGTGATGGGAGTTGTAGTGTGCAGCTTCTGGGGTGGCAAAAATTGGGCAAAACTGCCAAGTAAAGTGTCCACATCCTCCTATACTTCCAGTACATTGTGGGTGTGTTGTGTCGTTACAGTCGTGACTGACTCTTCGTGACCCCATGTCCATGGAGTTTTCTTGGCAGGAGTAATGGAGTGGCTTGCCAGTTCCTACTCCAGGCGCCTACAGCACCTGGTATTCCCTGGTGGTCTCCCATCCAAGTACTAACCAGGGCCGACCCTGCTTAGCTTCCGAAACCAGGCGAGATCGGATGTGCTCTTAAGGCATTAAAGGTAGCTGTTTACCCTGGTTTTTCCCACATGTTAGCTGTGTTGTTTCAAGTTTTACCTCATGGACTCTTTTTCCCTCTCGTATTGTCAGGTTTTGATAATACTTCGGTGTTTCACAGTTTGTTATAAACTGTTGTCAGATTCTTGGGTTTTTTAAAAATGGGAAATAATCCATTAATATTGGAGGTCCATAAATAAGAATCATAGCCTTGTTTATCATCTTATAGTCAACCAAGAGCATCCTCTTTACAGAGCCATCTGTGCTTACCATGGGCTGTAGTCCATTTTGAGATGGAGGTGCCCTTTTGCAAGGAGGATTGTGTTTATCAAAATAGGTACATTAGATGTAGTGGAGAGACAATAGCCAGATTCCTGTTGGACTGTGTGGAAAAGAGGTCACTTCTTTTTACCAATGAAGTACTAGTTGCATGTTGGTTACAGGCCCAATTCCACGCATGGCACATTCATGGCATGAATACTGCACCTCATTCTCTGTAAGCCGTATTTAGATGAGATTCTTCCCTTGGTTTCTATTATGTGATTGAAAACAGTCATTAAGATTCAGAACAACACTTGCAAAGGCATGGCTAAATGAGCCGTCTTCTTCCATCATGAAATGGAACTAGCTTTCTCCATGCCTGTCTACCTGGTTGCCTGCCTGTCTGTCTGTCTATTACATTTTTATATCTTTCGCCTAGTGAAGGAGCCCAAGCTGACTCACAGATTGCTTAAAAAAAACCAAACCAACTAAAAAACAGTAAATAATTACATAGAGAAACAATTAACTCTGTAATAACAGAAAAACTGTTGTTTGTTTGTTTAACTTGTAGTCCTCTCCAATAGTGTGTAGCACTCTCTGGGTGCTACACACTCTCTGGGTGTAAATTCAATCAAGTGAAACCCAAATAAAACAAACATACAATTTAAATCAAACAAATAATTAGTCCCCTACCACAAGCAAACCCAGTTCTAACTAATATAGACATTTAAATAACTTACAGTCCTAGGTCAATATTAGTAAAAACTGCTTCAAAAGTTGTTTCCAACTGTTTTTTAAGACTTAACGGGGAAGGAGCCTCTCAAACCTCTATTGGAAGTTGATTCCAAAGAAACGTGGCCACGACTCACAAAGCATGATTTTTAGTCCCCATTCTTTTAATCTCCTCCAATGTCACTGTTTTTAACATGATGGGTGTCAAACAGTGGGTGGACCAAGTAGCTCTTTTGTAGGAGAGGATCAAGGTCCTAAACAATTAAGGGCTTTCCCTAGTTGCACCTGATGCACTGCTGATCTCCAAGACTGATTACTGCAACACGCTCTACACTTGAAGCTGAGTCAGAGATAACAGAAGGTGCAAAAATTATTATATTTATTTAAAAAGAATATTCTTAATCCGCCTTTGCCCCCCCACGACGGAATAACCACGCGAGACAGTTGTTTTGGGTACCCGGCCGGGCCACACTTTATTAACCAGTTTAATCTTAAACAGAACTTCCAAACTTGGGGCCTGCTGTAGTGCGGGTGCAACTTGTTACATGGGGTCTCCCCGGCCCCCCCTTCAGCTGACAGCATGTTGGGCGAGTCAATAGCCCCGAGGTCGCCCTGTCAGAGAACAGGGCGTCCCCGGACCACAAGTCCCCTTTCCCCAGCCGGGCAGCGCAGGCTCGTCATTTGAGCCTGCCCGCCCACTGGGCCCTCCGGGTTCATCCACGCTTCCCAGCGTTGTGACCTCAGGTCCAGAACACCATGAGGCTGGGCGGACCCACAGGGAAATTGAGACCAGACTCACCAACTGCCCTTCCGTGTTCCGCACTACCGCCACGGTAGGGGCCTGGCCTTGCCATGGCCCCTGCCACCCCATCAGATCGACAACAACTTCAGCAGGCCCCGCTTCAGATCATGCAAAAATAACTCCATCCCCTCATCCGAGAGGTGCACTCTGTCCTCCCTATACAACTTGGCCATTGCCACTGGAATTCTCGGGTGGCCCACGACTGTACCCAAACCCCGTGTCACTGCTCGACACACATCCCGGTTGACCTCCCTGCGCACTTTGTTTAACACCTGGGCCGCGCACTGCGCCCTCCACTGGCGCCACGGCACGATGGTAGACCAAATCAGTTTCGACTCCGGGGCGGCCTCCTTCCATGCTGAAAGGTCGCGCACAATATCCTGTGCCAGGGAACGCCCATTTTGGAATCCAATGTCGTTACCTCCCAAATGGACCAGCAATATATCTGGTGGTCGCCCTGCAGCTGCCAACCGGACAAGCCGTTCGAACTGGCACCACCTCATGCCATGCAGGCCCTTCCATTCAATCACCGCCCACCCCCCTATCCCCAAGTTAACCCCCCAGGCCGTTCTGGCAGCATACTTCTCTGCCCAGCCAGGATTAGGACCCGCTTCCTCGAAAAGCCCAACCCGGGTCCTGTAAGGGAATAGAAAACCAAACTGTTAACACTTGGGTAAGGGGCGAACATATGTCTTATAACAAGCAGATGCCCACCGCCCCAAGGCCTTTATCCTCTGCGGCTCGTAACCCAGAGCCGCCGCCGTAGAAGCCGCCCCGATTCTGAACGAATGGGTGCCGAACTTCATGCCCTTTAATCCCAGCTTCTCCAACGCCCTCTGCAACAAGGCCCAAAACTGGAACTTGGTAAGGGGATCTCCCGTCTCGTGGCTGAAGAGGTAGCCCTCCCCTTCTCCTCGCAAGGCCACATATGCCTCCATGGCTTTGACGGGGCATATCTCTTCCACTGAGCA
>JAHTLZ010003547.1:39734510-39744900 GCA_023846285.1 Phrynocephalus versicolor
TGTGTGTGTGTGTGTGTGTGTGTGTGTGTGTGTGTGTGTGTGTGTGTTTGTTTGTTTTTTGGTGGGGGAGAATACAGCACTCCAAAAATTGTTTTCCTTTTCTTTCCCCTGTCTAACAAACAACAAAAGCAACCATAACAGGAGAGCTGGCAATAAAAATCAACTAATTTCCCAATGGGAGGTACTGGATTTCAGTTTCTGAAAATAACCTCTTTTATATATTTCCCCATCTTCTGTTCTTGTTTTCCTGTTTAACACCTCACCCTTCCAGTCTTCTTAAATTACCTTCTCCTCAATTCTGCATTTGCTACTGTCTATTCCAAACACAAACCACTTGTCTCCAGCAGAGGCAGGGACCACTTCATTCACTTTGTAAAGATAATTAGACTGCTTTTTCAAGATACAAGCTCTTCTGAAGACCGCACAAGGCTTTGCAATACTCTTTCCCCTTTACAAGCAGGACTCAAAATAAACAGGTTTTTGTTTTCCATATTTACATAACTAGCTACTTTCCTGCCGTAAGTACAATGGAAAGCAGTTCATAGGCTGCTATCTTACCTGGGGAAGATCCTGATCTTCAGAAGGTCTGGCTTTTCCTCTTCCTCCCATCATGTGACTGAAGATGTGGGATAGCATTTCCCACATACAAAGTTTTTTTTTTTTTTTAAGGAAAAAAGTGCTGTTCAGCCCCACAGCCAGCAAGTGGCACTAGGATTTAAAAACGCTGACTGGAACTAGGGGTGGGGTGGGGTGGGTTAAAAAATAAAATAACTGCCAGACCAGCTAGAGGACCAGCTGACTGATGCTAGGGGTGGGGGAAAGTTAAAAGAAAAAAAACAGTGACCGATCGGCCAGCTGCCTGGAACTAGGAGGGGGGGAATAAAATAAAAATTAAAAAACAGCACCAGACCAGATGGAGGAGCAGCTGACTGGCACTAGGGGCGGGGGAGAAGTTAAGAGGGGGGAAAAAGCAGAGCCAACCAGCCCCAGGAACAGCCGGTTGGCACTATGAGAAGAAAAAAGAAAGAAAACTGGATCACCTATGTGATCCCACGACGTCTGTCTCTTTAATAGGTGGATTTTTTAAGTGAGGCAAAAAATTCCCTACCTCTCTGGTAAGTCTTGGAAACCTCGCTTAAGGGGACATTACCAGGGTTGTTGTTTTTCAAAAAGCCCGGTGGCCATGGGGGCGACATTTTTGGACATGGTTCATCTACAAATTTAATCTGCATTTAAAGGGATTTGGGGTAGGGGCCAAAGATCTCCCGCCCAAAGTGCAATGGAAAGCATTTGAAAGATATCCTGCCCAAACTTCAATAGAAAGCCATTCAAAGATCTCCTGCTTAAAGTGCAATGCAAAGCAGTTCAAAGATCTCCCCCCCCCGGAAAAAAGGGGGGGGGGGGGGGGGGGGGGGGGGGGGGGGCCCGAGGGGGGGGGGCGGGGCAATTCAAAAATCAATAAAACCAAGCTCCAAAACAAATGCCTGGTCACCCCTGGCAAATGCAAAGAAAAAAGCCAGGACGATTCTCAGCTCACCCCTCCGCATTGTGAGAGAAAGCAATGCAAATGGTTAAGAAAAAGCAAGAAAACCTCGGCTCCCTACCTTTCCAAGTTCAAAAGGTCCAAATGCCTCAGCAAAGAAAAATTTAAAAAAATGTCCCAAATGACTCCAAAACACCATGAATAAAATGTTCTAACTCCTTCCTCCCCTCCACAAACTACCAGGGGTGTGTGCAATGCATCCTGAGTGCACTTTTTTTTTGCAAGGCATGATGAAAACTTTGTTATCGGAGGCAGCCCATGGGAAACATTTGTTATCCAAGGCAGCTCTATACCTGGAAATATCCGAATTATTCGTTATCAGAGGCATTTGTTATCTGAGGCATTACTATATGAGGGGGTTAAAAAGAAGAAATCTCAGCAACCCAATGTCATTTTAGGTTGAAGGAACTTCAGCATAGTTTAGAGGAGGTAAAAGGCGGTCTATGAAATCCAAAAAAGTACTTCTTCATGAAAAGACAACAGGCTGGAATTTTTACATGAAGAACAGTCTTGTTAGAGAAGAAGGTACACTGCAATATTATGTATAGGTCCCAGTTTTACATGCTGAAGGATGATCCCACATGGAAACAATAAGCATATCATATTTACAATTTTTTTAATGTAAGAAAAAAGATATCAAGTGAACCCAATTACACTTCTAGGTGCCTTTTATTAAGTGGTCTGTATAATTTAACAGTTAGAATTGATTTGAAAACCCTAATCTCGTGGCTTACAAACTGTCAACTGCATAGGCGTGTTAGGCAGAATTTAATTATTAATCATCATACACAAAGAGAAATGACAAACAAGCTGCTGTAGTCATGTTGATTGTATCATGGCAACATTGAATACAGTCAGCACCATCACCCAGAGCTTATTAAAGTTCCATCGCCATTGGGTTCCTTCAAAGGTGGCAGAGGGATAGTAATATCTGTTTTTTCGTGGTAAAGTAGAATTTTTCACATAAGAACAAGGGGACGTTGTTAATCTCTTATTTATTAGGACAAGCACTCTAGCTGCTCTTTCTGGGTGACAATATGAAAACAAAACATGCTCATGTTCAAAACAGCTGGGCTCCACATCTCCACAGAGAACATTACAGGTCGTAAAGAAAAAAACATCTAAACATTTAACAGCAAAAATATTATCTTTCCCTCGTTGAATCGTATCTTACTGAGGATGCAAGAGGAGGGCATAACACTGACAGTTATGGGCTGTCAAGTCCAAGCTGACTTTTCGCAACCCTAAATAGGCTGTTGGGGGAAGTGAGACATTTAAGGGGTGGGTTTTACCAGTTCCACACCCCCAGTGAGTTTCTGTGGCTGAGTAATGATTAGAACCCTGCTCTCCAGAGTCCTAGTCTGTCACTCTATCCACTAAATCACAGTGGGTATTGAAAGAATCATCATGCACCATCAAGTCCATTCTGACTAACGGCAACTCTTTTCAGGGTTTTTAAAGAGTATTTTCAGGGTTTTTAAAGAGTATTTATAGGTGGTTACTTCACATCCATTTTGTCTCTGTAAGTGTTGCACTTTGGACCTTTAAAAAAAAATCTTACTTCACGTCCATCACGCAACAGCTGCAATTTGTCTTGACCACGCCCCCAGAGCAGGCTCAGAGCGCAACAATACTGTACCTGGCACTGGGTTGGGGTATTCTCTTGTCACGGTTTGTTCCTGGTTCCTGTTCCAAGATAAGGGACCGTGTGGTAACAACTGTCACACAACAACCACTGTCCACCTAGTGGTCAGAGGATGAAGTGGCATTCGACCATTAGTTTCTCTATGGGAAATACCATGCAGCACAAATGTGTATTAAAGAAAGTACTGAAAATTCTGTAGCATAGACGTGTAAATACCGGAAGACTAGTAAATCGAAATATTGAAAAGGTTTTATTTAATATATTTTAAAGGGTTCAGGAAACAAGACAAATTCAGAATCTGTCATGGAACAAGACCATGAAGTAACAGTTATCTCATGAGACAAGTTATCGTGACCATGAGAAAACGGAAACAGGGACTAAACAGGGACAAAACCACGTGATCGTCACCAATGCGGTCACGGTACAAAACTGGTAGTGGAACAAGGAAGGATGTGAAGTAACTGCCAGAAATGGTTCCCCACACCCTTTTTCGGGGGGGACGGACCTCTGAAGATGACCCAAGGCCACACAGGGTGACTGTTCTCCCAGGAGGCACAGTGGGGAACCAAACTCAAGACAGATACCTAAACCACTGAGGTATGCAGCCAGACATTCACTTATAAGGGCATCCTATTTAGGGAATAGCTGGAAGGGGAAAGGAAGGAAGCCCTAACACAAGCACAGTAAAATTGCTGCCTTTTAGAAGTTCTGGAACTACAAGTCTCATCAGCTCTAACCAGCACAGCCCCCATCAGGAACAAAGGGAGTCCTAACCTCAAAATATCAGGAGGGGTGCCAATGCCTAGTAGCTGTCCAAATTAGTAAAGCAGATGGTGTCCAAGTGCTCTCCTCACAATACAGGTGGAAAACAAAAAAATAGAATATCATGCAAATGTTCATTTATTTCAGTAAGTCAACTCAAAAAGTGAAACTAATATATGAGATAGACTCCTTACATGCAAAGCAAGATTTGCATCAATTACTGCCTCAATGCAGTGTGGCATGGATGCTGTCAGCCTGTAGCACTGCTGAGGTGTTATGGAAGACCAGGATGCTTCAATAGCGGCCTTCAGCCCCATTGCATTTTTCAGTCTTATGTCCCTCATCTTTCCCTTGGCAATGCCCCATAGATTCTCTATGGGGTTCAAGTCAGGCGAGTTTACTGGCCAATCAAGCACAGTAATCCCATGGTCATTGAACCAGGTTTTGGTACTTTTGGCAGTATGGGCAGGTGTCAAGTCCTCCTGGGAAATGAAGTCACCATCCCCATAAAGCTTGTCTGCAGAAGGAAGCATGAAGTGCTCCAAAATCTCCTGGTAGATGGCTGGGTTGACCCTGGACTTAATGAAGCACAGTGGAACAACACCAGCAGATGACATGGCTCCCCAAATCAACACAGATGGTGGAAACTTCACACTGGACTTCAAGCATCGTGCATTGTGTGCCTCTCCATTCTTCCTCCAGACTCTGGGTCCTTGGTTCCAAATGAAACGCAAAAGTTGCTCTCATCAGAAAAGAGGACTTTGGACCACTGAGCAACACTGTGCTTACCTAGAATCGCTTTAGGAAACTAACCCAGCCACTTTGGTGCTTAAACATGCCTGGATAAGTATTTTCGAATGCAAATTCAGAAGGCAAGCCACGGGATAGCGTAGCGCCACCACGGTTTGACTTCCATTCCAATTACAATTTTTCCCCCTAGGGGCACCCCCTTAATACTTCACCCCTGGCCCCCAAACCTTTCCAAATGTGGGGGGCTTACCTAGAATTGCTCCCCTGCCATTTCCTCTAGGATGAATCATTTTGTCCTAGAGGGGGAAATGGCATTTCTTCACAAAATGAAACGAAACAAATCCTACCATTTCATTAGGTAACAAAGTAATTCACTACCTAATGAAACAACAAAACAGCACTTGGTTTTTTGTTTCGTGCCCATCTCTAGTCTCAATTACTAAATTAATCAGGAAAAGCCAGCCTGAATAGCCATATTTTTAACTGCCGTTTGAATGTTTCCAGCAAGGTGGGCAGGCCATTTTCTTACTGTAGATGATTCCACAAGTGAGGGGCAATTACTGAGAAGGTCTGACTTCTCGTATCCACCTTCTAGGTCTCCCTCAGAGTCAGCACCCTCAAACATCCTGCCTGGCATGAACAGGTGATCCAGGCAGTTCTTTTTTTGGGGGGAGGAGCCACTGTGAGGAATACTGAGGCCCCAAACTATTTAGGGCTTTGTATGTTAGCATTAGAATCTTGAAGTCAATGTGGTAGTGTATTTGAAGCCACTGCAGAGTGGTCAGTATGGGGGTGATATGATGATGTCTTCTTGTCCCTGTTAATAACCTGGCTACAATGTTCTGCTCTAGCTGAAGTCTTTACATTCACCTCATCGACTGTCCTACATAGAGAGCTCTACAGTAGTCTAATCACAAGACTACAAGCTTATGAATTAATGTGGTGAGTGCCCCAGGGTCAAGGAAGGCCTGCAGCTGGGCAATTCACCACAGCAGAATGGACCACTAACGCTACCTGGGAATCCATGGAAAGCACTGTGTCCAATAAGACACCCAAGCTAAAGACCTCATTATTCACAGAGAGAGTCACCCCACCCCCACTCCCCCAAACATGAGGAGTTGCCCAAACTGCAGGCACTAGGAACATTCACCTGGAGGACCTCCATCTTGTCCAGATTCACTTTAGTCTATTCACTCCCATCCAATCCAAATGGCAGCCAGGCAGCACTCCAAGGACGGGAAGTCATCCACTGCAGATGGTAAAAAGGAGAAATAGAGCTGGGTGTCATCTGTATATTGATGACACATAGCTTCATACCCCCTGATGACCCAATGAAGGCTTGAATTTTATAAGTCATTACTGAGATCTGAAAGTTGAGTCATGGCAACTGGACTTTTTTTTTTTTGTGAAATTGAAAGATTTCACTGCTTATCCAAGCAGCTTTGTCAGTCCGAGAAAACTGCGAAAGCTTTTCTTAAACTGATGAGGCTGCTTGGATGAGCAGTGAAATGTTTTGATCCCACATGAAAAGAAGTCCACTTGCCATGACTCAACTTTCAGAAAACCGCTCCTGGATGACTGAGAATCTTCACAGTCATTACTGGGATACGTGGAGCCAGCAAACCCTATAAACATGCAAGCCAAAGTTTATCCTATCCTTTTGATTTGTGCAAAGGACAGAACAGGTACCCACCTAATGCAAGCAGTGAGAAACGAGAAACCACGCAAAGAGCAAGCTGTTCCATACACTTCAGCTTCAAAAGGATATTTGCCAATGACTGCCAATCATCACTACAATCTATTAACCATTAATCTATCATAACATAATGGTTCTCACCTTTGGGCTCCCAAAAGTTGGGACTCCCCCCAGTCTCAACCAGCATAGCCGCTGTCCAAGAATGATGGTATTTGCTTCCCAGTGGCCTCTGAGGAAACAAGACATGTATAAACCCCCTTTAAACTAATGTACACATTCCCTTGTGCATATTCCCCTAACGTGCATTTCTATACACAAGTTTGAATGAAGAAAATAAATAGCAAGAAGAAGAAGAAGAATGACTGCAAAGTTTGGAGCAGTGCAGATGTTGAAGAATAATTGTGTTTTGATACGCATATCGGTTTGAAACTGTAGAACAACCTAAGTCCGCATTAAATTGAAAACCAAACATTTTTCTCCTCTACCCCATGCTTAAGTAGTACTGGCTTAATACATCAAAAATTGCAGCCTGATGATCTAATGGCATTCTTATGCTGGAAATATGTGTTGCAAGAGAAACCTGGGTAATTGAAAAATGCAATGAATTATTTTTCAACATGCATGAAGCCCTGGCAACAACTATTTAACTCAAATACTTGGTTGTTGGGTGTGCGGGGGAGGCAGGGGAGAGAAAGATGAATTTAAAAGGGGGAGAGGAATGCAACAAAAAGCAGAAAAGAGGCAAAAAAAGAATGTTCTTATTGCTTATTCAGGACTTATGCCTCCAGGTCTCTGCAAAAGCCATCCACCGATTTGTGTGACTATTGCCTCTAATAAGTGTGTGAAAAAAACTTAGGAGGACTGGGCCTGAAGGGGAAAGAAGAAACTCATTTTAATGGCTGCTGTTATAGAACAAAGGAGGCAGCAGGGCCAGAAGGGAAATTGCCACAGGGACGGCTTATCAGCACTATGTGGGATATGCAAATGACGGCATGTGTTAGGCATCACCTTAATTCCAGGGGGCCACTACCTGCCACCGCTGCCTGCAGCACAGCTTTATCTAAAGGCACAGAACAGCTCAGCTTGAAATGGAGGGTGAGAGCAAAGAATACCATGAGGGACCACTGCAGTAATGTGTTTACAGGTTCTGTAAAGCAGTATCTTTCCCATGCAGCTGTTTAAACCCTGATAGCCTTTGCTGAGTTGCCGGTACCTTTCAGAGAGTGCCTGCCTGCCTGCCCTGTTTCCCACAGCCAGTTTGTTTTTCTGTTCTTTGATCCCAGCGAAGGAAAAAATAACCACGGGAGGATGGTTAAGGCTCCTCTATCCCTTTCCTTGGTGCCCCCTACAGGCCTGAAATACCAGTGCTGTGAGAGCTGCTCCCTCCTGAGGGTGCTGGTCAAATTACAATTGAATTACATTGATTGCGCTGATTCGCCTCTGATTAAACTAGACGCTTATCATGCCCCATTTCCACTGCCTTCCCATGCATGGGTGATATGGGTGTTTATGCAATTGGTGCACTGGGGAACTTGCAGCCTTTTTGTCTCAAGAGCCAGGGTATAAATACTCCAAATCTGGCTCCAGAGACAGTACAAGGCCTCTCTTCCAGACAGGTAACATCGATTTCCAGACCATTTTTCTGCACCATCCATGAAGGGGTGCATGCTGAGAGCCCGGAGAATTGGATTTCATCCAAAAAAAGGTTGCTATTTCTTTTTAAAATTCATTTTAGTAGTTCAATAAAAGGTATCATCGGTGGTTGAGGAAATCCATCCATGATGGCGCAGCCAGCCCAAGATATTCTGCAGCCTGTGGAGAGGCAACTAATGAGACGCCTCACCCTGCCAAGCATTATATTACCCAAAGACAGTCAAGTTGTTTGGGGTCAAGAAATCCACCTAGGCACAACCATCCTTGTCCGTAAAAACAACCATAAAAAGTTCAATAAGCAACTATATCTTGTATGTCATAAATGCCGCCCTATAAAAAGAGAGCAGTCACAAGAGGGTGGCTGATTGGGAAACCAACATGGGCATTGAACAAGGGGACTGAACTTCGGTTGGAACAATCTGGCTTCAGATCAAAATCCATTGCAGCAGTAGGCAAACAGTACAAGCACTGCCCTGATAATAACTAGAGATGGGCACGACTCAGCGAAATTTTCGTTTTCATTTTCGTTTTTCATTTTTGTTACGCAACGAAAACAAAAATGAAAATTTTCCAGAAAACAAAACGAAAATGAAAACGAAATGAAAAATTTTGCTGTGTTTTTCGTTTTCGTTACAGCAGACACATTGCATTGAAAAGAATGCTAACGAAAATGAAAAAAAAATGTTTTTGTTTTGTTTTTTCCGTTTCGTTTCGTAACGAAAATGAAAATGAAAAATGCGAAAAAACTCAAAAAACAAAAACGAACCGAAACGGACCCCTTAACGAAAAATGAAAAACGAAAAACGAAAAATTATTTTTTTGAGTCATGCCCATCTCTAATAATAACCTATCCGTTGCTAAATCAACCTTATTAGCGCAGATGAAGTCTCTTTCTGAGGCAAAACGGTTGTTGTTTGGGATTATGATATGCTTTTTACACCCTGCTTTGCACCTGCGTGCAGCCTTTGTTGAGACAGTCGGGTGCTGTTTAAATGCCAGTGTTCTAGTGAATGACAACACCTTCACTGCATGATCTCAGACAAACACAGGTCATGTACTGAACAAGCTGGCATTGTATGCATCATATACCAAATTAGTGCAGGCCATATGAAGACATCCCTGAGAACAAAATAAGCTGATACATTGTTCTCACTTGGATAAAGGGGATGGGGCAGAAATGTACAAGTGGTACCTTGTATTAAGGAATTAATTAGTTCCAAATGAAATTCTGTTCAGCAAATTTTCTTTTATACAAATTTCCTATAAGAATGCATTGAAAATGGAGTAATCCCTAACCGCGACCATTTTTATGTCATATGGATTCGCCCCGTAGGGAATTCTGTTAAGCAAATCTCCCCTATCTCTGGAATTTTTTTATCTTGTACAGATTTTATGTTATACAAAACATTTGTTATACTAGGTCCACTGTATTTTTTTTCACCAGACAATCCAGCTAACATGCCTGGGCTTTCCCTATAACATCAGGAATATTATTGTTCCAAACTGTTAAACTTTTAGCACAATCCAACTCTAGTTATTATTGATTATTGAGCCTCACGTCCTTCTGGGGTCAATCTGAGTTCGAAGGAACGGAACCTCGCGTCCTTCTGGGGTCAATCCAAGTTCGAAGGAACGGAACCTCTCGTCCTTGTGGGGTCAATCCGAGTTCAACAGAACCATGCCCCCTGCACTGCGCTCCAAGCGGGGTGAGAGATTCCCATCCTGAAGCTTGGGAATCTTTTCAATCCGCTTCTCGATCCGTGTTGAAAACCAATTTCAACACGGAGGCAAGTTCACCTCGGCTCGAGGAAGGACGTGAAGTAGCCGTCTAGGTGAGTTTCTATCTGGAATGTGCTGTTATCCTTAATTAGCACCATTTCCAAAATTGGGGAAAATTTTCAAGGCAGCCATAACTACTTTAAGAGAACATAATATTAATATCTAACTCAACTTACCCTGAGCTCTAACTATTTATTATCAGGCTGCCCTGTGCCTTTACTGGGCCACAAACCCTGAAACTCACCTAGCCAACACCTTGCACTACCTCCCATTGTGACCGGAAAGGATAACCCCTGCCTGTCCCAGTACTGAGAATGGTATGGGCAAAAACGCACCAGCATCCTGCAGCCAGTCCAGGTGATTATCAAAAATTCTCATCCGACCCTGAAGCAACCAGAAAATCTCACTCTCATAACTGCTGGGTGTGTGGGCAGGAGCATCTCACAAACATGAAAGAGGCTGAGGTAAGCTGGACCCAGGCTTAGGGACCTGTGAATTTCCCAAGTCACATGGTTATTTATTTATTTATTTATTTATTTATTTATTTATTTATTTATTTATT
>JAHTLZ010003547.1:39744910-39758786 GCA_023846285.1 Phrynocephalus versicolor
ATTTATTTATTTATTTATTTATTTATTTATTTATTTATTTATTTATTATACCGCTTATCTTCCAATCAGGAACTCTGGGCAGTTTACAAGTTAAAAACATTGCAAGACAGAAGAGAAAGGGAAAACCCTAAGCAAGATGGATCAAAGGGTTGGAGGAGAAAAAGAAAAAGAAAATAAATTAAATTAATTTTGCACTTTTGGCTCCAGAGTCCCAAGCTGGGACTGCAAACATTCCCCGCCCCTGACTAGCGCCATGGCGGAGACCTCCTTGCTTTGTTTTTTATGGATGAGCAGTTCTGAATGGGGATGTGCATACACATTTAAAAGTGCTCCCAAATGCGCATCCTCGCCACCTGTTGAGTTCAGCTAGTAAACTGCACTCAACTAGATTGAGGTTGGAGACACCTCAGTGCTTGAATTGGCAGTGGGACATAGACTCTTATTTGATCTCCTTTTCCTCAACCTGATGCCCTTTCCCAAAGGATTCCTGAAATCCTTTGTGAACGGGCACATAGAGCAAGAAAAATATTCACAAATTGTTCATCACAGCTGAAGCTTAAGCGAGTCTGTTGTACCTGACCTAGCAGGAAAACATGCCAGATCAAGTTAAGGTTACGATCTGGCAATGTCTGGGACTCATAGTGAAGGACCAATGTTGGTGGACCAGCAACGGCAGGTCCAGGAGCACTCTCCTCCCCATGGCCAATGAAGAGACCAGGAGGGGAAGGCATCTCCAACCAGAACTTCATAGGGTTGCCCCTTCACCCTGAGCACAAACCACCTGTGGTTCTTGGTCATGATGACTCCTTTCCAGGATGCCATTGACCATTCTTGCACCCCAAACAGCTAAGCAAAATGGTCAACTCCATGAAGAAAACACACAGGAGCCTAAGAGTGATGGTGCTCCACATGTGTTCCAGTCTCTGTGGAATGATGCTGGCCCTTTAGCTACTCACGACCGTATTGACTATAAAAAGTACTGAATCTGTCCCTCCATTCATGGGAGGGATTTATCTCAAAGAAAGCTCACAACTGAAAGGCAGCCTTTGATGTCTGTCCCAATATTTCTGGATCTGGTCATTTTTAATTTTTTAAAAAGAAACCACATGCTATGCTTTGATTTAAAGTGAGGTGTCTCTGATGTTTGATGGAGAACACTGTCTACAATTACAAAGTCCACAGTGTGATACCTGATACATCACTTTCATTGTCAGCACAGCTTTGAACATTTCATCCTGGCAAGTTGCACAGAACATTGGCTGCCTGGCTGGTAGGTTGCTAGATGAAGGGGAGCTGAAACTTCAGTGGAAATAAATTCTTTGTCCTTTTGTGGGAATGGGAAAAAATGTTGGCAGCAAAGTAAGGCATGATGTGAAGGGTTTTCATTAGAGATGGGCACAACCAGAAAAAATGACGTTTCGAGTTTTCATTTGTCGGAAGGGGTCCGTTTCGGGTCGTTTCCGTTTGTCGTGAAAATTTTCAAAAATTTGTTGTTTCCATTTGTCGTTTGTCATTTGTCGTTTCCACTGCGATTTAGTGTGATTTGACTTCCCAGAGCACAGGGGCGTCCCGCAATCAGGGCTGGCACTAGGTGTTTTTGCGCCCTAGGCGGCGGGCGGGGCGGGGGGGAGGTGCGGGTGGGCGGCGGTGGCGGGGGGCATGGGTGGGTGGCAACAGCGGCAGGGGAGGCGCAGGCGGGCGAGTGGGTGGGCGGCGGCGGCGGGCCGCAGGCAGGTGGCAGCGCGGCCGGGTGGGTGAGTGGGCAGTTAGGATATCACTTAGGATAGAGGTTCTGTTCTTGGCTTGCACCCCAAATGTGTGTGTGTGCAAGCAAATTGAAGTTGGGAAAATAGAAAATAAATGGTAGGTAGAGTTAGAGTATATAGATTATATATTTTTGAAATAAATCCACACCTCCTCCCCCTCCCAGTCGAACCTCCCCCCTTTACCCAATTAAAAAAAATCCTCTCAAACTGCCAGAGGGGGAAAAAAATATAAACTGCTGCAAAGCTGCAGCCAGGGAATCAAGGAAAAGAAGAAACTATTATCTAAATTCAATAATTCCCTCCCTGACTGCCTAACTTAAATCTAAAGCCTCCCTCCCTCCAAATTTGAATAGAAAGCCTCCAGCAAAATCAAAAGCATTAGCCAGCAGCAGCCAGCCACACAGCCCTCCAACCTCCACATCCAAGCCCCGACTGCAACTTCTGGAAGGTGCCTCGGGTTTTTACGACCTCTGGCACATCCAGAAGTGTCAGTCAAAACCTGGCCATGTGATTGGTGGAATGGGTCAAAAAAATTGCATGGTCCCATCCCATGGCCAGCCCATCATTGCGCAGTTGTAAAAAAATAAAAATAAAAATAAAATAAAATAAATGGAGATGTTTTATTGAAAGAAAAACCCACTGCTGCTACTATAAAAATTCAGGCATTTAAAATACCTAATTTTCACATGTTTCTGTTGTGCTTTGGTGGGTTTTTGGACCACGATTTAAAAATAAATATTGCGGTCACCATTTTGGATCTGCATACAGCGAGACAGACGACGAGGATGACCCCCCCCCCCCGCCTGGTGCAAGCAGCCCAGGACATGAGGGGGGAAGGTGGGGGACCCCCCCAGAAACCACCCCTCTGGTAGGTGTCCTCAGGCAGGCATATTTTCGCCTGCTTTTTTGGCCGGGAATCAGGTTTTTTTTTTTTTTTTTAACTTTTAAAAACTTTTTTCTGTTGGGCTGGCAATGGCATCGCGCGATCGCTGCGATGCCATTAACGGCAACAAAAAACCAGACCCAATTTTTCTTTTTTTGGGTTGGGTTCGAGCTGGAGCGGAGTAATTATCGTTACCGTTATCGTTACGTAATGATAACAATAACCGAAAACGGAAATGACAATTTTGCCAAGTCGTGCCCATGTCTAGTTTTCATAAATGACACCCGTTAGGTCTCCCAAAACCTTTATCATGGCCCTTCTCGAACTGGCACCTCTGGATGTTTGCAATTCTTGCTCCCACCAATAACAGCTAGCATTGCCCAATATAGGGGAAATGATTCGAAATAAATGAAGAATTCATTTGTGATGGGGCTTCTCCAAAACAGGCTCTTAGTAGGTTAGAGTACTGGTAGTTAATATCTGGGCTGGCTGTATGACGAGGACCTGGCAGACTGAGACGGGCACATCAGTGAAGAAAATTCAGGCCTGTTTCTGCTGTTGAATTACCATGCTGCTTATTTCTCACACTGGCTAAGTTAGCTAGGATGGGAGCCAACTGGAAGGCCACACGTCCCCTTGGTCCTGGTACAAATGCAAGCAGAGAGATGCTGATTCCCTCTCCTCAGTTTTCCCTGATTGGTGCAACTGAGAAAGGATGAAGCTTCAGGGACTCTGCAGCGACCAAGGCAGTTCACTCAGAAGCAAACAAGAGAGAAGCTACAAGCGGCGGAGAGGGGCAGAATCCACAAGCCAATGCACTGGCCCTTTAAAATTCCTCTCTATCCAGTAGGAAGAGAAGCTCCTAGCAAAAGCAGCAAGCAAGTGAGCTAGCCATCTGCTCCATCTTTCCCACTGCCCCTGGCACGGTGACACTAGTGAGCCCTACTGCTTTGAGGGCAAAGGGGAAGGCTTAAGCAGATGGCTTCGTGCTTGCTGCAGCTGCTGGAAGCCCCCTTTTCAGAATCAAACAGACAAGGAAAAACACCCCAGAATAGTCCAGAGCAAACAAGCTGCTCTAGTTTGGGTGGACTTCTCTAGAGGATTGTCTTCCTACGGCAGCTTGGTCCTCTTGAGGATCAGGGAGTGGGTGCAAACAACAACGGAGGTCATTGCCAATCCTTCTGGAATGTAGTAACATTCTGGCATGACACAGTGTGAATGGAGAAGTGTTGGAGCTTGTGGTCGTCTCTGCCCCACCCCTGGCATGAGTAATAATAACTATCAAGGCAAGAGGGTTTAAAAGAGGCCGTGCAGGAAGAAATATTGGCTGCATGGGCCCTTTTGGGGATGTTGGGCCCTGGCATTCAACTGGTAATGCCAGGGCCCAAAAGGTAAAGGTTTCCCCCACACATGTGTGCTAGTCACATCCGACTCTAGGCGCGGTGCTCATATCCGTATTCAAGCCGAAGAGCTAGTGTTGTGCAAGTCCATGGCCATGTGGCCAGCATGGCTGCAAGGAAACACTGTTTTACCTTCCCGCTTTTTACAGCGGTACCTATTTATCTACTTGCATTTACATGCTTTTGACCGGCTAGGTGGGCAGGAGCTGGGGTTATCAGAGGGAGCTCACTCCGCTGCGTGGCACCCGGGATTTGAGCTGCCCAGCTGCTGACTTTGCAGCCGACAGCTTTCGGAGCCTTAGTCCACTGAGCCACCACACCCCGCCAACTTCTTTAACAAATAGCAATTAATACAATAGGTGCTTGTTTGAAATGCCTGAATTAGGCAGGGTCTACACAGAAAGGAGGAAAGGGAATTATTGAGCAATTTCTGCATAACTCTACTTAACTCCTGATGATGGGGGACTAGTAATACAGAAAGATAGTCAATGGAAGAAATTATAAAGGGCAGGTTGATTCCATTGCCCTCACCAATAGAGTGAGTTCGCGTGTGCATACGAATATCATAACATTTGCCTACTCTTGGAAGGCAGGGATGTTTTAATTTTAAGGGCCAATGCTTTCCCAGCACAGAACCGAGAAAATGCATTTGCAAACAAAGGGAAGAATCAAAGTGATATATCGAGAGAGTCCAAACCAAGCCTTCAAAAATTTTGAGAACTAAGCAATGGTTTTTGGGAAGGGTTGGCTCCTTAATATTAGTAACCTCGCTCACAGATCCTCCCTGGTGTCTAAGTGATTAAAGTGAGCAGAATTGGTCTTGGTCTTGAGGGCGGTGGGTGACTGAATCTGTCAGTCCTCCCCCCACCGGTACTAATTCAGCATTCCTTTCATAATGCAGTTATAGTTTCACCTCTGTGCTTCAGGAATTATGTTGCATCTTTTTTATTCTCACATTTTGATCCCCTCATAGAATCAAGCTTTACTCTGTGAGCAATTCGGAGGTTTTTGCTCCCCCTCTGTAAACTTCCAAATAGTTCAGAATTCGCCCATGTTCTTGGCATTTGGCCAAATGCAGTGTACAGACCGTGCCAAATACATATATCATATATTATTGATCACTATTGGCATCCTTGATTTCCTCTTTTCCTTCTTTTTCTCTGTCCTTATTAACATTGGCCTCGTTTGAACACAAATGACACCAATCTCCATTGGCCGTACAGGTCCATGTGGCCTCGCTCACAAGTCTTTCCAGTTGGATGGAACGACCCTCTCTGGACAAATGCGGCTGAGAACAGCAATGGCAAAGAAGCAAGACTGCACAGCAAAACAAAGCGAAAGAAAACAGGCTGAGCATTTTCTCCATAAGTGCTGGATATTACAAGCCGCAGGAGGCAATTTTTTGATGTGCACAAAAAGCAAAGTGGAAGCAGGTTTTGCTTCACAGGGAAGAGACCATCGCTCCATGGCAGAGAACATACTCGGCAAGCAGAAGGTCTCGGGTTCAAATACCTGGCATTTCTGGCTGAAATGAGCAAGGACCAACTGATGATGGAAAGAAGGTTTCCCTGAAACTATAGAAAGTTGCTGCAGACAACATGCTGGGAGATACTGGTCAGGGATTCCAAGGCAGGAAGTATGCTAAACCCACTTTGAAGTTTTATTCTTAATTTTACAGGAGTTGTCCAAGACACCGAACCCTATCTCCAAAAGAGGTTCAACACCTTAGGTGAGGACTAAAACCCTGAGCTGATTCACTGTCTTTGTGACATCAGAATCACAAACTTTTATTGTAGAGAGGGGAAAGCTCAAACGAATTGTAGGCCATATGGCATATCTGAATCTGTCAACATTCCTGGGTATCCTATTGTCCAATGGGAAAACTAAAACAAGTCCCAAGGTAGGTTTACACATATCTTTTTCTGTGTTCATTACAATAATTTGTTGAGCCATTATCATCATTTATCACGTATTTAAGGGGCTGGTTAAAGCTGCACATTTCCATGTCATTTTTCTATTTCTATCTGTAGTTCCATTATTTTGTATTCTTACATTGCAAAAAAAGTCATTTTATAATCTGTATTTAAATACAGTGGTACCCTGGTTTACGTATGCCTCGGTTTATGAAAAATTTGGATGACAAAAGGAAATCATTGGGAATGAGGATGCCCCATTTTAAGAATATTTTAAATGGAATGCCTCAGTTTATGTATTTTTTCACAAGTCATTGCAAAAGCCTTTTGTCGCTTAGGTGGTGGTGGCTTTTTGCAATCAATGTCCAGTTTCTTCAGGGCACCCAGCACCACAGGGAAAAAGCTGGTGTCGGTGCAACCTGAAAGCTTTTTGCCACTACTGTAAAGAGTAGAGATGGGCAGGAAATGGGGGAAAAATGCATTCCGTTATTTGTTATTTGTTTCATTACGTAATGAAATGAACAATGAAAATTGTGATGAAATTGGAATGAACCGAACAGAATCACGAAAATTAGGTTCGTTACATTTCGTTTTCATTAATGGCGACGCGCAATGAAATGAGCTATTTTTAAATGTTAAAAAAAATCCTGAATATCCGTAAAAACCCAGCAATAATTATTTATTCTGCCTGATAATACCTACCAGGGGGGTTGGGGTCCTTAAAACGTGCATTTATGTCTTTTCTCCAATTACTGTATTTTTTTTCCTTTAAGGGGAGCTAGGGGACATCAAGCCAAAATGGCTCCCAGATGCATAATATTGATTTCTTGGATATGAAAACGCCCTGGACATCTGTAAAAACGCAGTGATGATTATTTGAAATTATTACCTACCAGGGGGTTGGGTCCTTTAAACATTTGTTTTTGTCTTTCTTCCATCGCGATGTATTTTTTCTTTTCCCTTTATGGATGACACAAAAATTGATTCCAGCCACAAGATGGATGCAAACCATGTGATGGGTTCATGTAAATTCTTGGACAATTTCAACCAATAGCTTGCCCAGGTTGCAGACTGGGTAGGTGTGGCAGCCACAGAGGGCATAAAAAGCTTTGGCAGCCCCCATCCTCCTTGCAATCTGCGGTGGGAGTTAGGGTGGGATTGCTGTCTCTGTGACTCTAGCTTCAGTCCTGCAGCCTCCCTGTGTGCACGTGTGCTGCATACCTCTCGGTGAGTACCCTCCCCTGCCCCCCAGTCACTCTGCGACTGCCTTGCACCCTGGGCAACACCCGCCGTTGCCTTTGCAGCCTCCCTGCGTACCTAGTCTATACTGTGTCTCTGCCAGCATCAATTTTTAAGTGTTTTCCCTCTGGTCTGGGGCACTGGGGGACATCCATGCACGGGTAAATATGAAAAAAAAAACATTTTTTTTCAAAAATTTCACAAAAAATGAAAACGAACTGAAATGGACCCACAACGAAACATGAAAAACCAAAACGTCAGTTTTTCTATTCGTGCCCATCTCTAGTAAAGAGTTTTGAACAGATAAAAGACATTTTTTTAAAAAACTTTTTTTCTGAACTCTGGAATGTATTAATTGGCTTTCAATGCATTCCTACGGGAAACGGCACTTCGGTTTACGAAGTTTTCGCAATACGAAGCGTCACAGAGAATGGATTAATTCCATATACCAGGTTACCACTGTAGGTTGAACATAGACAAATGTATTTCAATATGTCACAAAATGCATTAAGAAAAATGCAAAATGCCTAGGATTCACCCTGTCAAGTTTAAAAATAAGTTAAAACAGATAATAGGTACATGTACAACAATTTTTTTGCAAAATCCACTTAAGAGTACTAGCATGGTGGATCAGGGAATTTCTCACTGCAATCCAAATGAAATCAGATTCCTCAGGCATCCCTCCTTGCTGCCTCTGAACAATCTGAGAACAACTCCACAGCAACGTATGATTAACCAAAACATAAATTGGAAAGCCAGAAGATGCAAACCCAATCACATTTGCATCTTAAAAATTGAGCTGAAAGTTGCAGTGGAAATTAGTTGGGAAATTCTACCTCATCTGGAAATGACTGGATCCACCAAAACTTGAGATGAGAAGTAAATCATTGAGGTTAAATGTTAGGAATGGTGAAATTCAGTTTTTGCTGTTATAGTTTAACCTGTAAGCATTTAATTCAACTAATTAGTGTTAGAAATGCATTAACTAAATTGTTAGTTTTGAAATCATTAATGGGGTTTACAGAGAATCGCGTGGAAGCTCTTGCCTTAGTTCTTAGTAGTATGTTTACAGCTAGGGACAGTTGTAGTATGGTTTCCACAGTTTCCAAATATCTGTGGAAATGATTAGATGGAAATTGGTATTAACATATAATTTTTCATACATTATCTCCAAGAATTGGGATCTGGACTAATTTAATTCTTCACATAAATCAATAGTACAGGTTAGCCATGCCTAGGTCTGTACATGGACCCTGAAGTTTAAGCCAGAGGCCAGCTTGGGGTTTTGTAAGAGATCCGAGTTCATACTGGACTAATGTGTGCCCTGGATCTTTATTAATAGGTAGGTCTCCCATTGATTTGCAAAAGAGAACCAAAACAGATATACTGTAACTGTTTTATGTAGGAAAGATAAGACTACACATTGGTCCGGGTGGACAGAATGCCATCAGCTCGGGACGCCTCTCTCGCTAGCCCAGCTGAGACTCTTTATAAGGAGTGACAAATGTGGGAGGGGAGGATAATCATTGCCCATAGGACAGAGGAAGACAGAGGAAGGATGGTCTTCAGTCACGTATGAATTCCATTGGGGGGGAGTATGCGCCCTTATCTAGGAGGAAATGCTGGCTAGTGAGGACTCATTGATAACGGAGAGAGGAAGGAGCTTCGGGCTGGTCACAGACCAGATGTGCCTGATACCCTGATATATGGGATTGCCATCTGTTTCCCCTGGTCTCCTGAGCTATACCAGCTCCAGGTCAGCTTAACCACACTGGGTTCCCTGCTGCTCTCTGGACATGTTTCTCCAGGGCTTAGGCTGCCTCAGTGCTGCCAGGTTATTTTGGGGTTCATATGGAATCCCCACAGTTTAATTTTTGAGCAGAGGTGCTTGGCATTTGGAGACATAAGAGGAGGTAGAAATGAACTCGCCAAATGCCAGCTACCTGCCTTCAGAAGGTAATTCTGAAATCTGCGTTTTTAAAAATTAAAACAATTTGTGCTCCTCCCCACACTAAAACTCAACCTGGGCCCCATGAATCAACCTGTACCTCATACAAATCACTCAAAAGGAGTCAAATCTGGTCATGTTCCACACAATGCCAGCCAGGTATGAGCGATAAATTCACAACTGGCATAGTCTCTTCTCCACGTTTGAGCTCTTCACGAAAACAGGCCAGAATTTCTTTCATTCTTGCTGACATGGAGAGAGCCAAGAGTCGAAGAGGTTCTTTTCAATCATGTCACTTTCATGTGAACAAATCTACTAGAGATGGGCACGACTTAGCAGTATTTCTGTTTCCGTTTCCGTTACTCGGTTCCGTTACTCTACGGAAACGGAAACGGGAATTACTCCGCCAGACTTCGAGCTCGAACCGACGAACGAACAATTTGGTCAGATTTGTCGTGCTCGTTACTTGCATCGCGCGATCGCGCGCAATGCCAAGCAGCACAGAAAAAAAGTTTTTAAAAGTTAAAAAACCCGGTTCCCGGCCAAAAAGCAGGCGGAAATATGCCTGCCGTGCCTCAGGGCACCTACCAGAGGGGTGGTTTCTGGAGGTCCCCGCCCGGCCTCCCCCCCTCCTCCGTCCTGGGCTGCTCTGGTGGTACTCGCCGCAGGCTCGCAGCAGCAGCAAAGCAACAAGCCGCACGGCACGGACGGCACAGGAAAAAACTTTTAAACTCTCCCCCCCCACCCATTCCCGCACGGCACCAGTCTCGCTGCCGGCTCAAGCAGCATGGACGGCGCAGGAAAAAACTTTTAAACTCTCCCCCCACCCATTCCCGCACGGCACCAGTCTCACCGCCGGCTCAAGCGGCACGAACGGCGCAGGAAAAAACTTGCTCAAGCGGCACGGACGGCGCAGGAAAAAACTTTTAAACTCTCCCCCCACCCATTCCCAGGCCAAAAAGCAGGCGGAAAATGCCTGCTGTGCCTCAGGGCACTCACTATCAGTAGGGCACCTACCGGAGGGGGGGGTTCTGGTCTGGAGGGGGGGTCCCGCCTCCCCCCATCCTGGGCAGCCGGACTCGAGTCGCCTCGTTGCCATGCCATGCGGTGTGGGCGGGGGATCGAAAATGGGGCGGCGAACGCAATATTGTTTTTGAAATCGTGGTCCAAAAACACACAAGCACAACAGAAACACGCGGAAATTTATAAACTGCCAGCCAGATTTTTCACAGTAGCAGTGGGTTTTTTCTTGCAACAAAATGTCTCTCCTCTCCTCCTGTGTCCTCCATTGATTTTATTATTTTTTTATTTTTTTTACACCTGCGCAGTGTGCAATGATGGGCTGGCCCAGTGGCCTGGCCAGCCATGTGGGAGGGGACGACCATGCAAATTTTTGGAGCCATCTCACGAATCGCATGGCCACTTGGCCATGGAGACTTCTGGGATGTGCCAAAAAGCCCCCTAAAACTTGCCCTAGCCCCCTAACCCGCTAACCCTAATCCTTGACTCCTTACCCATACGTCACAGACTGTCTTCTTAGTGGGTCAGAGAGGCACCCAGAGGTGCAACCCACTAGCCCACCCTAACCTTACCCGTCATTAGCCTAACCCTAGCCCTTGGACTAAAGCCACCTTAGCCCATAGCCAGATCTACTTGCATTGCACTACACACGCAAGTACGATTCCCTTCTTTGTGGGACATGGCAGGTGCGACACGCTCGTACCAGGGTATCAGGTACTTGAGCAGGTCTCACTGCCTGCAAATGGTATGCATAACCATATGGTTGTGCATGCCATTTTGCAGCAGCAGCAGGTGAGGATGGGAGACCCCCATGTTGAGGGGTCTCTTGGAGCCTGCTGCTGCTGTCCCTTCCTACTGGGTGAGGATAGGAGGCACCCACGGGTGCCTCCAGGAGCCCTCTCTCCCTTTATAGCGGGCCGGCGGAGGCACCCACCCCACAGAGGTGCCTCCAGGAGCCCGCTACCCCCCCAAAAAAACAGTATAACGAAAACGAAAAAACAAAAAACGAAACGACTAATTTTTTCCGATTTTTCGCAAAAACGGAACCGAAACGAAACGGACCCTTGCCGGAAACGAAAACGAAAACGAAGTTTTTTTCCTGAGTCGTGCCCATCTCTAAAATCTACCAAAGAAGATGGGGGCTACTGCACATCTTTCTTGGTAGAAGTAAACAAAATAGTAACAGAGCAACCGAGCAGGGCCACAGATGGAAGGGAATTGAAGTTATTGCAGTTATGTGAATATATAAATATTAGGGTTGCTATTTGAAATCATTCCACATTGAAGCACCTGTTTTTACACACATATCAAACACACCAAACACACACCTGAAAGCTCTTTCAAGCAGCAGCCTTTGGCAGGGAAACACAAATAGGCAAAATATCTATCAGAAATGAAGTCATTGCAATGCCATTTTTAAAAAAGTAACATTCTACCTCACCTTATAAGGAAAGCCAATTCTTTTGCACCATTCCCTCAGAGTAAGCATTTGATGCCCAGAACCCAATTCTTCCTCTCTTCTGGCTCTCTTTGATCCTTTACCACCACAATATCTTCTATTTACCACCACAATATCTTCTATTCTGCAGCTGCTTTTAAGGTCTTCGTAGACAATTACAGGTCCATAGGGCAATTTTTCTTTCAGAGCAAGGAGGCCGTGTCACTCGAAATAAGGAATTTATAGTAACACAGGCATTAAGGTTACAGGGGAATGAGGTAGGAGAACTCACCCAATCATGCCTATTCCCTTAACACTTTTGTTCTCAAGAGACTCTTTTATATACAACTAAAAGGCAACAGCATTTCCATTTAAAAATAATCATTCTTGAGAGATGAGCAGAGATATCTAAACATGGTTTTAAAATTCAGATCTGTTTTCTTCTTGCTTGTTCCCTCTCTGCGTTCTGCCTTATAGAGATCAGTCAAACCCCAGCAGCATATTTTTCCCCCAGCACTCTAAATGGAATGCCCTCCCAGCAGAGGTCTGCCTGGCGCCAATGCTTTTGGCTTTTCGGTGTCAGGCAAATACCGTCCTGTTCAGTCTGCATTTTAATTGGATAGTGTTTTAGCTGGGCTCCTAAGCAGCAGGATTTTATAATTTGTGTAGTATATTGATGGTTTTAAATTGTATTGTATTTTATAGTTTTAATAATAGTTTTGTTTTACAGTTTTAATACATTGTTGTATGCCGCCCAGAGACCACTTGCTAGTGGGGCAGCTAATTTTTAATAAATAAATAAATAAATAAATAAACAAACATGTAAGAACATATTTCATGTTGAGCAGACAGCTCAGAGGTGACAGCGGGGTGATAGCAACTCACCTCTCTCATCCATCCACTGATACACTATATTTACCTCCCCCTTCTTCTTTCAAATATGTGACGAACACCACAAAGAGCTACATATTAGCAACTAGTGCATTAAATCTGTTCAACTAAGCAAAGAAGTGGGGGTTTCCACTTTAGGAGAATGTAAACTCTCTCATATCCTCATCTCAAATGAAGTAATGCAGGAAATCTACTAAAAGAAGAAAGCATCAGTGTACTGCTACAAAAATCATGACGACGGAAGGATTACACAATTTTGGCATTTATGATGAAAAACAGGCTTCTATACCTTAGTTCAATCATCAATCCAAGGGGAGACTGCTGGCAAGGAATCAGAAGAAGACCGAGTCTAGAAAGGGTGGCAGTGAAGAAATTAGAAAAGATCATCAAGTGTAAAGATTTATCATTGGAGACCAAGACTAAGACCATTCACACTATTGTACTTCTGGTCACCAATGCTTGGGTGTCAAAGCTGGACAATAAAGAAATGTTGATTTACGGTGACCCCCTGCCTATTGCGGGTGTTAAGGATGCAACCCAACCCGCAATAATTGAAAATCCGTGATATGCAGATGCAGGTCACGTCGGGCCTGGGAGGCCGGGTTGGGGGCCCTTGCACTTACCCCCAGACTGGTGCTGACCCAAACAGGCCTGCAAGGGCCTCCCTGCAAACTGAAAGTGACTTCTGGATCACCAAAAAATCATTTCTGAGGCCTCTAAAAAGCCTAGAAAGGCCCTCAGAGGCCTCAGAAATGATGTTCTGCAAACCAGAAGTGACTTCTGGTTCAATGGGCAGCCAATTTCGGGTCTCCATAAGGTCCGGGAAGACCCTCACAGGCCCGTTTGGGGCAGCGCCAGTCCTGGGGTAAGTATGGGAGACCCGAAACAGGCCTTTTCCCCCTTACTCCAGGGGGCCTTTTTCATATACTGCAGTCCTGTTTTTTTTTGTCTTGTGATTTGTACCTATCATTAGTTGTCCTATGCCTCTTGCCAATTATTATTTTTTATTTGTTGTTGGTTAATGTCCCCTTTATTTTATTATTATTGTCTTCTCATTTACTATTATTATCATGTGGATTTCCTGTGTTTTATGTGAACTGCCCAGAGTTCCCTTCTGGGAAATTGGTGCGATAAATAAATAAATAAATAAATAAATAAATAAATAAATAAATAAATAAATAAATAAAACATAAGTCTATTCCTAAGATTTGGCCATCAGAAAACCATTGAGATATTAACAAAGACTTTGTTGGAAAGTTTCAGTCTTTAGGTCTGCAAAGTCTTTCACAATTGCTGAGAATAACACACCCAGTTGCTGAGAGTTAGCTTTCTATTATTATTATTATTATTATTATTATTATTATTATTATTATTATTA
>JAHTLZ010003547.1:39767285-39785317 GCA_023846285.1 Phrynocephalus versicolor
GTTGGGGGAGGAGAGGGGGCCGCTCCTCTGGCACACCGGTTGGGTCGCGGGTTGGGCGAGGCTGCTTGCTGCCTTGCTGCGCGCTGGCTGGCGGGCTCTGACAGCCGCCTGCCAGCTGGTGCTTTTGATCGGAGCCCTGATAGGGCTCTGACAGCAGGCGCGGCTTCGGCTGCGGCGGCGGGATCCCGGCTTGGCGGCGCGCGACCCCTGTGCTCTTTGGCTGGCCGCTGGCCAGTTAGTTTTATTGATCGGAACCCTGATTAGGGCTCCGGGAGCAGGAGCGGCTCCGGCGGCGGGAGGTTCTGGCCTTGCGGCGCGCCGGCCCGGGCTCTTTGGCCGGCCGCCTGCCGGCCGTTTCCTTTGATCGGAGCCCTGATAAGGGCTCCAGGAGCAGGAGCGGTTTCAGCAGCGCCGGCGGGAGCGGTTTGGGGAACCGGCAAGAGGGAGCGGGGGAATTCCCCCCCAAGCCCCCAGCCTGGCTCCGGGCTTGCGGGTGTGCGCGCGGCTGGCCGGCGCTGGGAAGGAGCCTCCGTTTCACTTTTGGGGGGCATCAGGAGCGCTCCTGCTGCCCCCCCCAAAACAAGAGTGATACTGCAGGGTGTCAGGGAAGGTGGGGGAGAGGAGGAGGACCGCCGCGGAAGGAGCGCTCCCGCTCCCCGACCTCAAGCCCGCCTGGCTCCTGGCTCCGGGCATGCGAGTGTGCGCGTGGCTGGCCGGCGCTGGGAAGGGGCCTCTCCCCCCCCCAGCATGCCAGGCCTCCACCACGGTCCCCGGTCCCCGAGCACCCCAGCGGACACGAAGGGGCGCCGGCATGGACTGGTGGGGAAGAGGAGCCAGGAGCCAGGCGGGCTTGAGGTCGGCGGCGGCGGTGGCGCTGCAGAGTGTCAGGGAAGGTGGGGGAGAGGAGGAGGACCGCCGCGGAAGGAGTGCTCCTGCTGCCCCCCAAGAACTTCGGGGGTCGGGGGGATCCCGAGGCGAGTGGTGGAGCCGGCGGGGGCGGAAGGGCAGGGGAGGCAGGCCATCGCTGGTGCGCCCTGACGGCTCCCGGAACAGGTGAGCCGGCGGGGGGGAAGAGAACGCGGGGGCGGGAGGGCAGGGGAAGCAGGCCGCCGCCGCCGCCGCCGCCGCCGGTGTGCGCACCTGCCTGCCGGGAGCCTCCGGGGCTCCAAGAGGTGAGTGGGGGGGTGTTTCCCGGCGAGGCCCCGCCAAAGCCCCCCGCCCCAGGCCAAGCAGCGCACCTCACTCCCTCCCCCCACCCCTGCGGCCACCTCCGCCCGACCACCTACGGCGGCCCGGGGAAAGAGGGAAGGAGGGAGGGGAGAGAGAGGGGCAGCAGACACGGAGGGGGGTGAGCTGGGGAGGGGCAGCAGACATGGAGGAGGGGTGAGCCGCCCGCCCGCCCCCCACTGCCCAAAAAAACCACCCCCCGTCGCCCCCCAAAAAACCATAGGAATGCATTGGAA
This sequence comes from Phrynocephalus versicolor, assembly GCA_023846285.1. Classification (NCBI taxonomy): domain Eukaryota; kingdom Metazoa; phylum Chordata; class Lepidosauria; order Squamata; family Agamidae; genus Phrynocephalus; species Phrynocephalus versicolor. The sequence continues at coordinate 39,768,749 of JAHTLZ010003547.1, forward strand.
CGGATTAAATCCACTTCCAATGCATTCCTATGGGAAATGATAATTTGCACAACGAAAAATTTGTATAACGTAATTTAATTGGGAACCAATTAATTACGTTATACAAGGTACCACTGTATTCCATTTTGAGCCTGGGTTTTTGAGCAGAGCTGCTGCTGATAGAGCCAAAGAAACAGAAACAAGTGAGTGCTGGTAAGTTTCTGGGATGTTTGCAGTTGGAGCAGAGCTGCTTTAGAGGCCTCTGCTAATTTAAACTGCAAAGAGCCACCTCTATTCAAACAAAGGAAGCAGCTGGAAGCTTCCTCAAACAAAGGAAGCAGAGAAGTGAAGCCAGACTAATCCTTTATCTGAGCAGGGGGTAGAGCCACACTAATTCTTTTCCTGTTAGCAAAGTCAGCCTCAGCCATTCTGAGCTTGGGTGTGTTCCCAAGCAGAGCTGCTGCTGAGAGACAAACAAAAGAGAAAGAAGTGAGCACTGGGAAGTTTCTGGGGTGTTTACAGTTGGAGTAGAACTGCTTTAGAGGCCCATGCACCAAGATTCCATATAAACAACAAAGGAAGGAAATACTGTATTCTTACTAGATAGAAAGGTAGTAAAAGTTTAAATTTTTGAGGCCCAGAATACTGCATTTGTTAAAATGGTGTCTGAGGGAGCAGCTGTAGTTATCTGCAACACTTGTGCCATGTTTGTCATCCTGCCAAAGCACATGGAGAACTACACTTGCAGCAAGTACAAACTGGTTGAACTACTAGAAGAGAAGGTCAAGCAGCTGGAGGCCCGCATATCTAACCAGCAACAAATTAAGGCACTTGAGCTCTTCTTGGACAGAGCAGAACAGACTATCCTGGACAAAGAGACAGGGCACAGTTCTGAGGGAGAAGTCACTTCACTAACTCAGGAGGTAGATGCATGGAAGAAAGTGACTAGAAGTAGTAAAAGGGCAAGGGATTGCTCTGAGAGTCTGAAATTACAGAAGAATTGATTAGAAGCTCTTTCCCTCACCACACTTCATGAGGAATGCACAGAGGAACAACTGGTTCCACCTGAGGATCTCTCCCTCATCACACTTGATAAGATACAGGAAGACAAACAATGAAGTCAAATTGACTTGGGAGCCTTGCTCAGCTTCTGTGGATATAACTGGTCTGATCTGACTAAAGTCTTCAAGCGACTGTTATTAACTTCCACTGACTCATCTCTACAATGGAGCCAGTTTTGAGGAAGACTGGATTTATGGTGTCTCAGTTATGCATCCTGAACCCCCCCCCCCGAAGGCTCTCCCCACCAGGTACCTAGAGACACCAAACTTGCATATAAGCTGTCTCTGATTCTCTTCTACAACCTTCCAAGTTTGATGAAGACTGAGCGTTCCCAAGCCAGTTGCTAAAGGGCCCTCTCTGGGGGTGCACTTTGTGAGGTTATCACTCAAATTTCTGAAACCTAGTCTTTATCAAACTAGGAGGGCTTGGAAAAGATTTTGGTGGGAAACTTCCCTGCAAATTTGGTTTCTTGGTGTTGTGGTACCTTCCTGGTTGGATTTATTTGGGGTTGCATAACCTAAACATCCAAATCCCAAACTTCACTAAAATTGCTGAGCTTCTAGATGGAAACTTTCCTGCAAATTTGTTGTCTCTTGGTGCCTTGGAGGTAATTTTAGATGGTTTTAAAGTTTAAAAACCAAATTTACAAATTTATTCAATTTTTCATCAGAAAAAAATCATAAATTTGTTCTTTATGATTTGTTGTCCTTGACAAATTATGAATCACCATTTCTCTGATTTGTCCCAATCTCTAGCTGCAGAATATTGTTCCATCCCAGAATCACAGGCATGCAATTGTACTGAGGATTCCCTTCTCTAGCAGGCTTTCCTCTGCATGATCAGCCAGTTGCTCAATCAGACATAGGACACAGAATTGATGAACCTCTGGAAGCTGTGTCATGGAAACTAGACTTCTTTTCTTGTGAGATTGGAACATTTCACTACTCATCCAAGCAGCTCCAACAGTCTGAGAAAAATTAGTGATGAGGCCTCCAATTTATAGTTCACCTTGGTTTCATATCACCTTGGTCAGAATAGGCTCATTAGGTGGACAGTGACCTGAATAGGCTCATTAGGTGGACAATGGGCTGAATAGGCTTATTACAGTGGTGTCCAAACTTCAGCCCTCCAGATGTTTTAGACCACAACTCCCACAGGCCTTTGTCATTGGCAATCTATACTTAGAATTCTGGGAGTTGCGGTCCAAAACATCTGGAGGGCCAAATTTTGGACACCTCTGGCTTACTAGATGTACAATGGCCTGGGGTGTGTGAACGTCCCACCTATACAACTATTCCCAACACCCATTAAGAGAGGGGGGAACTCTTAAAAATACATAGAAATAACAATCAAGAACTGATAGGAGGTTACCACACAAACAGAAGACTGAAGCACTATTAGTGGATTTGTAGAAATCTGAAGTGTTCTTGCTGAACAGCAGAGCTTGGGCAAAGAAAAACTTTACCTGGTTCCTGATCAAGTGTTGCTAAATTGAAATCAATGATTAGAATCTGACCAAATTCTTGATATTCCTTTCTTGTGGATGTTCAGAACATGGTCACCTAATGACAGATTAATGGTATCATCCCACATCCCACTCTAACAACGGCAATTAAAGATGGGCACAAATGGCAATTAGAGATGGGCACCCTCCTCCCTCTCACCTTCATTCAGCCTGCCATTCCCTGCCTTCTCAGGCAGCCGGGCAGTCATCGACTGCACAAGGATTCTCTCCCTCTCTGCCAGCCCAGCCTTCCCCACCTGGTGCACCACCAGCAAGGGCAGCATGCTGCTGAAGGTGAGTGGGCCTCCAGGGCAATGGGGAGCTTCCTAGTGCCTTGTGCCCATCTCTAATGGCAATCATCTCAAGACAGACATGGATCACTCTTTTAAAATAATACACTCAGGTACTGTGAACAGGAAGCAAGTTGGCAGGAAAAGGGGAAGATCACCCTTAGCCTAATTCTTGGGGGCGGGGTCACAGAAAAGAAGGCTTGGAGGGGTGGGAAGGGTAGCCTGAGATGGATGAACAAAAGGGGGAAGCCTTCTGCAAGCAATCAGTTTGGTTGATCTCCCAGTCCATAGTAGTAGTACCAGCAAGCCCTAAGTAGTATTCAAATTAAGAAGGAATATTGCACTCTCCAGATGTTAATGAACTCTTATTATACAGTGGTGCCTCCTAAGATGAATTTACAGTGGTACCTCAGATAATGACTGCCCTGGATAATGAATTTTTTGGATAACAACTGCAAATTCCCGGGTATAGGACTGCCTCTGATAACGAATTTTCCCTATGGGCTGCCTCGGATGACGAATCACAATTCTAGGTATAGGTCTGCCTTGGATAATGAATTTTCTCTATGGACTGCCTCAGATAACAAATTTCCAGCATGCATCAGTAAAAAAGAGTTATCCCGGGTGGCATTGCATCTGTACCTTTAAAGTGCACTTTATAAAGAGTTTTAAGCAAAAAAAAACACAGGTGCCTGTGCCTTTTCCCTAGGCTCCGGAATGGATTAATAGGTTTCCCATTCATTCCTATGGGAAACCGCATTTCGGATAATGACGAGATTCAGATAACGAGTAACCTCGGAGAATGAATTACTGTCGTTATCTGAGGTACCACTGTAATTGTTTCCAGGGGTCCATTTGTTTTATGGAAAATTTGTCTTAAGAGACACCGTTTCCCAGAGGAATGCATTGAAAGCCAATCAAACAATTCCAGAGGAATGGATTACATTGGTTTTCAGTGCATTTCCTATGGGAAGGCTGTCCTAACCCCCCTCAATCAACTGGTAGGCAAACCATCATCTTGTGAAAAATGCCTATACATGGGAATTTTCATTACAGACGGGCACGAAATGAATTTTTAATTTGTTTTGTTATTCGTTATTTGTTTCATTAGCTAACAAAACGAATAATGAACCAACCCATCAAAGAAATACGAAATGAAATGAAATGGAAATTTCCATTTCATTCAATTCATTTGTCATTTGGGAGGGACACTTACCTTCCCACTGCATGGACTCTGACTCCCAATGGCACTGGAAATAAAAACAAAAAAATGGTGCAGCCCTAGCCACAGGGAAGCAAGTGCCTCTCAGCTGTGAAGGAAAACAAAGAACCTGGCACCGGGGCTTAAAAAATAAAAATAAAAATAAAAATAAAAATAAAATTTAAAAAATGGTGCTGCCTTCATGGCGGGGAAGCAAATGCCTGTGGGCTGTGAAGAAAGAAAGAAAAAACAAGCCCCGGCATCAGGGCTTCAAAAAAATAAAAATTAAAAACAAAATTAAAAGTGCCAACCCGGCCTGGAGGCCGCATGGTCAGCACTATAAAATGTTAAATAAATAAATAAATAAATAAATAAATAAATTTCGATCTGGCCCCAGGGGCCATGTGGTTGGTGCTCTAAATTTTTAAAACAATGGTGCAGGCCTCGGCTGCAGCAGCTCCCAGTGGTCCACAGTATTGTCGGTGGCGGCAGCAGCATTCCCGCAGTGGCAGTGGTGGTCTGGTCTCCACTTCAGCCAGGTAAGCCGAACCAGTTTGTTTTGTTTCATTTGCACAATTTTTAATGCACAATTTAATGCACAATTTAATTGCACAATTTTTTAAAAAATGTACAAAATGAAACAAACTGGGGGGGGGGGCAAAACAGAACTAACTGAACCATCGTTTTCTGTTTCATGCCCACCTCTAATTTTTATTTGTCTTATGAAGAATTTGTATTATGGGGCATTTGTCTTGGTAAGTACCACTGTACCTCGGCTTTGGTCAGACTGATCGGAACTGGTGTTTAATAGCTTTAGAGGGTTGCTGGTTTCCAATGTCCAAAAGAATTTAAGTGTGAAACTTAGGCTGATACTTCACATCCATCTCATCGCTGTTCGTGGTCCTGCTGGGGACCGGTACAAAGAAATCTAACCACACGTCCATTGCGGGATGAAAGGAGTTCATCCTGAACACGCCCCGTGAACTGTGATCTAAGCGAGATGAGAGATTCGCCTCCCTGTCCTCGGCAATCTCCTCATCTCACTTCTCGTTCTGATACGAGTGCCCGTGAGGTAAGGCTTGTCACGCAACGTGCCATTCTCCATCTAGTGGCAGGAGTGTGAAGTGCCATTCACCAGGACATTCCCTATGGAGTCAGCAACACAGTGCAGAGAGATTAAAAGACAAATGCCTCAAACTTAGCTCCGTAACGCATTGAAGGCAAGGCTTCGGAGAATCGAAACATCGGAAAACAGAAGGTCGGGCTGGGGGGAAAAAGGAGAACAAAGGCATGGAATTTCACATCTCATCAGGGAATGAGGACGTGGAGAAATAGTCATGCCAGTATCACCAATCATGCCCAGGCGTACATGGGAACAGGGAGAGAACCGCAAGAAGACCACGTGACCATGACCGACATCAACACACAACGAACTTCCTCCCGGGAAGAGAGGAGACGTGAAGTAACCGTCTTAGCTCCTCTCAAGACTGAAGGACCTATCAGAGCATAACTTTAAAGAATTGTTATGGGTTTGGTTGCGCATTGATACTCAAATTTTTGACTCCAGTGATCTCTGTAGCTCCCTGAATTTGCAAAGCAAATCTTTCATGCCAGGCTGGGATGCGGGAAATTCAGGAAGAATTCTCATAAGAGAATTGGCATTCCTGCCAACCTAGCCCTGCCTGTCTGAAGGGATTATTTCTTGCACCAACATGAGTGAAAGAGCATCTGACAAAATAAAAAAACAATAAAGAATGGCTGTCTGAGATCAATCTTTCACACCTGTGTGGCAACACAGCCAAAGGCATCTCTCTCCAAGGATCAACAGTGTCAGAAATATTGCCAGCTGACAGTGGCTGGGGTTGGAATCTATCACCCTTCTTGAAATAGACCTCCCGTTCATTTCTGCAGCCGGCCTAGGCTCAGGCAGGACTTTTGACCAAATGGCTCTGTTTCTCTTCTATGGATGAGGTAACTGTCTGCCTCTCACAAAATGTCTCTCTTCAAAGTCAGGAGAGGGTCCTCCTCACCGATTGCTTCTCTGTTTCATCCCAAGGCCAGGAAGGCATGCTTTAGCCCTTCATCCATCTTCCCGTCTGCCTAGAACAGCACCTAAGCTCATCTCTTTTGGGGAGCTAAATTAACCCATTACACAAGAGCAAAACAATGGGTGTCAAGTTCACAGGATGATGGATGGCGGTAGCAACCACACTGTTACGATGACAAGCACAGCAGCGGGCATCCTTCAACAGCACTGTGAGCAAATTTGTGAGCAAATGAGTTAATTTCGCCTCAAGAACGACACATTCTGACAATATTCACAAGCCTGTGTTGTGCTTTTTTATGACTTCAGCTCTGACATCTCTCTCTCTCTCTCTCTCTCTCTCTTTCACACACACATATACACACAGAGAGAGAGTGAAAGAGAGAGAGAGAGAGAGAGAGAGAGAGAGAGAGAGAGAGAGAAAGAAAGAAAGAAAGAAAGAAAGAAAGAAAGAGAAGGGGGGTTCTCTTCCTGGTTCTGTCTCAGTTTTATTTGCAGACTTCAGCACAAGCCTTAAAGAGGGATTTTTATGTGCAGAGTGAAATAGCTCAATAAATTGGGGAAAGGGCTGTGGAGAATAATATAGCAGAGAAGCTGTAAGAAAAGGTACATATAATTTCACCTCTTCCTCATGATCCACATATGGTATTGTTTTGCTCCTCATTCTTCTCTGGGGAACTGGATATTTTAACCCTTGAATGCCTTACCGAGTGAAAATGTAAGGCCTGGAGAGTTCCAAAGGGAAAAAACCCACCAAAGGAAGAGGAGGAAAGAAAATAACATGAATGAACAGGAGGAGTTGAAATGCAGCTGTGAAGCAGGGATGGGGATTTGAGTTGTGCGCCCCGGTTCGATTTGTACTTTAAATCTCACAATTGGTGGTGGTGGTGGTTTAATGACTCGGACTCGACTCACAAATTAGATCTTTTCTCCCAAATTATGATTCATGTCCTTGTTCTTTTATTTTTTTAAAAAAAAAGATGGGGAGAAAAAAACATGGTTTCACTTATCTTTTAAACTGCTCCATTTTCCTGTTGGAATCCTGTTGTTTAATGGGCTGCAAAGGGAAATTGCACTGCAGAAGCCTCCAGGATCTTTTATCCAGGCTCCTCTGTGTGTGTGAGAGTGTGTGTGTGTGTGAGAGAGAGAGAGTGACTGAGGGAGGAAGGGAGGCTCTTTCCCAGGGGCTGGGTGATAGCTATCAAGTGTTCCCCATTTCTGCTTGGGACTGAGAGCTCGAGGGAGGTGGGGTGCTGGCAGCCGGATGCTTTGGCTAAGGGGGTGAGCCTCATTTGCATACAGGGTTCCCAGAATCCCTTGTGGTGGCTTCAACATGTTCACTGTGACCTAGGTGTCTCGGCTTTCTAGGGGATATATATACCAATCTGGACAGCGGGTGGGGTGTGGGTTAGGGGTTGCGCAGGGAGAAGTGCTGTCTGGTGGGCCACCTGGTGGCCGGCTGCATAGCCGCCAAGCAGCATCCGGAGCTCTGCTGCCCGCCACCGGAAATGGGGGATATTTCAGAGAAAAATAAGTTTTTGGGAAGATGTTGGGAAAGAGTGATTGATCCGTGAATAATGTCCTGCCAAAAAGTGACACTTGACAGGTCTGGGCTGGGTGGGTGGAACTGCTGCACAACTTTTTGTCTGTTTTAGTTTTATCAGACCTGAAGGACCTGATGGAGTCATTTGTGTGTGTCATGGTGAGGATGATATGCTAACAATAGACATTGGAAGTAGACATTGCCCAGCAGGATGGTCTAAGATGGATGCCATTGCCCATTTTCTAACAGAATGCCCTCTGTATGCTGATTTGACAACCTTCAACAATCAGGATTAAGAAAAATTCTCCTCTATATATACTTTTCATTTTAAGCCACTCATTTTAAGGTCCATTGAGAAGCAACTTATTTCAAGAAGATCCTGTCTACTGTGTGTGAAGATTCTCAGCCATTCAGGTGAGGTTATGTGGGAGTGATGGCAATTGGACTTCTTTTCTTGCACGATCAAAATGTTTCACTACTCATGCAAGGAGCTTCCTCAGTCTGAGGAAAGTGATGTGAAATCAAGGTGAACTATCAAGGCCTCACCACCAACTTTCCTCAGACTGACGAGCTGATTGGATGAGTAGTGAAACATTTTGATCTCAAAAAAAAAAAAAAAATCAGTTGCCATGACTCCGATTCCAGAACTGGTTATTGTGTCCACAGTGCTACTGAAGCAGCCCACATCTGATCAAAAATAGTGCAATTATCTTAACATTTTATTCTGTTTAAATTTTGATTTTTAAACTGTTACCTATAGGTCATGTTGCTCTGTAATTAGAGATGGGCACAACTCAAAAAAATGGTGTTTCGTTTGTCGTTTGGTCGTTTAGGGGTCTGTTTTGGTTCGTTTTCATTTTCGTTGGGTTTTTCGCAAATTTTTTGTTTTCGTTTTAGTTAGGTAATGAAACGAAAAAACGAAAATGAAAATGAAAAATTGCTGTTTTGTTAGCATTCTTTTCAGTTCAATGCATTTGCCGCAACGAAATCGAAAAACACGGCAAAATTTTTCGTTTCGTTTCCGTTTCCGTTTTGTTTTTGAAAAATTTTTCATTTTCATTTTCGTTACGTAACGAAACGAAAAATGAAAAATGAAAATGAAAACGAAAATTTCGCTGAGTCATGCCCATCTCTATCTGCAATTTTAAATTATGCAATGATACAAATAAAGATTGCTTCCATACATGGAGGCCCAGCCCAGTTATGTTATGGAGAGGATGCTCCCACAGGCATATCAATATATTCCAGACAGTAAAAATACATGAAGAAACTAAGGTGGTTACTTCACATCTGTTTTGTCTCTGTTAGTGTTGCGCTTAGGAGCGGTACAAAAAAAGTTACTTCATCACCATTGCGCAACTACTAAAATTTGTCTTGACCACACCCCCGGAATGGACACTAAGCACGGCAATACTGTAGCTGGTGCTGGGGTAGGATTTTCCCTTGTCACTCTTTGTTCCCGCTTCCTGTTCCAAGACAAGACACCATGTAGTAATGACTGTCCCACAACAATACATTCATTTTTATCAGAAAACTGTGTCCGGGTTTTGTTTTGTTTTTGACTTTTCAGAAGCAAAATATTAAAAAAATTAAGTCCTCCCCACCCCACCCCAAAAAAGGAAAAAGGAAGCTAGACAAATTCAGTGTTTGTCACGGTACAAGACTGTGAGGTAACACTTGTCACAAGACAAGTTATCACAACCATGGGAACACTGAAACAGGGACAAAGCCACATGATCATGACCAACGCTATCATGGTACAAAACTAGTCACGGAAAAAAGAAGGACGTAAAGTAACCTCCAATGTTCCAGATGTAATTCTGTCTTTGTAGCTTTCACATAACTGCTAGTTTGGTGGCTCATCACTTTTGTGACTGTTAAGGAAAATGAGGCAAACAAATGGAGGTAGAGCCTAAATGGAGAACAGAGACACAATGCTACTAATTCGAGATGGGCACGAACTGGAGGGTGGAGCAGTGACCTGTGTTGGCTCATGGTTCAGTTCGTGGATCACATGTGGCCAAATAAACGAAGCACTGAACTCCCCCCCACCCCCTCCATTTCATTTTGGTTTATCACTTTCAAGGGGGCGGTATGTGATAGTTTGTGGTCATGGATAGTCATGAACCACAAACTGGCAGGAACCACTGGTTTTCCCATTCATGCCCATCTCTACTAATAATGTATCTTTTTTTCTGCAACTAATAAGCAACACCCATTATCTGCTCACTGAGCCAGGCACCAGTTTTTGTCCACACAGCTGCCTTTTCCTACTCTTTCCTACTCATGTGGGGCTGTCATGAGGATTCAAAGATCCACCCTCCCAGGATGGAATCATTTATGATATTTTTATACTACCCCATCTCCAGGGAACTCAGTCAATGCTACATAGTAGATGGGCACGAATAAAAAAAATGGCATTTCGTTTGTCATTTGTCGTTTGGAGGATCTCTTTCGGTTCATTTCTGTTTTCCGTGAATTTTTGCAAAAAAATCGTTTTCATTTTCGTTTGTTTCGTTACCATTTCGTTACCATTTATTTCAATTTTTTGTGATTTTTTTTTTAGGATTTTAAGCAATTCACTCATATCGCAGTAACGGAAACGAAACGCATGACAAAATTTCCAGTGTTTCTGTTCGTTTCATTTCATTTTAGAGACAAAATTTGTTTGTCGTTATGTTACGTAACGGAACAAAAAAACAAAAACAGAAACGAAAAATTGTTCGTTTCGTGCCCATCTCTACTCCATAGCTCCATTGGCACTAGAGCAGTGGTGGGCTACTGTGGCCTTTCAGGTTTTTGCTTTTGTTTTGCTTCTATTTTAGAGATTCCATGTTAGAGATTCCATTTTATATATCATTAACTCGCTTCTTGAGGCACAGCAAACAGAATCAGAAACAATCAGTCACTCCCACACGAAGGTATGTGGGTAAGACAGCCTTAGCGTGCGCCCCCTTCTCCCTGAATGAAAGAAAAAGAAAATTTTGTTTCTGCAAAATTTTGCAAAGAGCAGGCTGGCTCACACTTAGGGAAATTATAGTTTCTGCTGCTCAGAAATAATTTATGGCCAATTTACTTTCAATGCATTTGGAAGCGTATCAGTGTTCACTTACAATCAGCTAGTCAACAGTATAATTTTTGGGACATGTTTGTCATACGAGCACTGACTGATAACAAGCATCACTCCTCCATTGCTGCGTCAATCCGTTTGAGCTGTGTTGGGCAGTGGCTGTAAGACCAGAAGCTGGACGGTCCCTTCATTTCAGAAGCATTTGTTCCCAAGCAATGGGTGGACAGGGAAATCAATTTATACTGCCACCGAACAGAATGGCTCACTGGAGGTTTGGCTGCAGTGGTGAATATACTCTAGGACACATAAATGCCACTTCCAGCTTGTTGAGCTTGATGAGAGATGTTGCCAGTGAGCGCCATGGGGCAGGTCTTTCACCGAGTTCCCTGAGCCCGTTGCCCTCTGAAGATGCCGGCCACAGAGTCTGGTGAAATGTCAGGAAGAAAAACTCCTGAAACACGGCCAAACAGCCCGAAAAAAATCTCACAACAGCTATAATACCTCTATTTCTCACCAGCTATGTAAATGTTATGCTGGTGCACTCAGAAGAAAGTAAGAGGTAAGACTGCATAACATTCCAACCTGTATGTCTACTATAAGCAAGTAAACAGGACCAAGTACTATATGTAGGTGCATGCTGAAGGCATGATCTATGAAATTACAGGATACTTAACTTTAGATCTCTCCCAGGCAGTCATGAGGGCTCTGTCTGCTTTCTGGATTCAGCTGAAGTATGCCAGTGGATTCTGACTCATGTCCAGACCTGTCAAGTGTCACGTTTTTGGTGGGACATTCACGGATCAATCACTTTTTCCTCCTGTCTACCCCCAAAAAAATATTTTTCCCTGAAATGTCCTGCATTTCTGATGGCAGGTGGCTGAGCTCTGGATGCAGCAGGGCAGCCCAAAAAAGAGCACTTCTCCCTGCGAAACCCGTAACCCACATGCTACCAGCTGTCTGGATTGGTATATATATGCCCTAGCAAGCCAAGACACTTAGCTCACAGTGAGCATTTTGAAACCACCGCAAGGGATTCTAGGAACCCTGCATGCAAATGAGGCTGCACCCCCTAGCCGAAGGGCCCGGCTGCCAGCGCCCTGTCTCCCTGGAGTTCCCAGTCCTGGCAAGCTGTGGGGAACACTTGACAGCTATGCTCATGTCGAGGAAAACAACAGGAGATGATGGTTGCGTTCATGTCTCACTGTAGAATGCCCGCGTAGGAAACCAGAGACGTGATTGGAAAGACTGAGGTGATCAATTTGTCTTCTGATGTCATGAGATTGCATTTCCCACCACCCCTCACTGGGTTGATGTGGGATCCAGTCCAACAAGATCTGGAATATCACAGTTTACTCCTGCATCTGGCCATTGGCATGATGCAGGAGGACGCCAAGCATTCTTATAATCTCTCCAGCCCTCTTAAGCTGTGCTCTTCTCTTACAATATGTGGGGGATATGTGCTTTCAAAATACTTTAACACAGCTTTTGTGTACAAATAGAGGGTAGCTGCAGTCTGACCTCTGTTTAGTGAAGCTTCCCTTGTAAGGCTATTTTTATCTTAGTAGATTTTAGGCTGAAATCTTTTTTAAAAGTGGTTTAAACCTTCCAGACACTAGCCTCCTTTCTCTATCCATCCTGCCCTTCCCCAAACTTGGTAATTTTCCTTTTTAAAGCTCTGTGCCTCACTCCATGGATTCTTTGTTTTTTAACCTGCTCCTTTGTTCCTTTCTGCCGACCCAGCAGTTCCAGTGCTGGATGTTTCAAACACAACCAGAGTATTAGAAATGTCAACCGCTTTGCAGTTCACAGGGAATGCTTTAATGAGCCTGGCTGAGCCTTTCTTCTAGTTGCTTATCTCAAGCTTTCTCAGCCACAGCATGCGGGGAGGGCTGTTAAATAATTTCAGACGTGCCATCGAAACACAACAAGCGTGTGGCGATCCGTGCGATTTCCATCCCAAACCTCCATCTTCGGGATTTCAAGATGAATTGGCTAAAACTTTAGCCTTCCCCACTTCCCTCATAGGGATCTGCTTGTTGCCATGACAGCATTAAAACACTGAGAGGCGCGGCAGGCCTCTGAAATGATTGAAGTTTTCTATGTGTGTGTTCATCAAGTTCAGGTTATGAACAAGCTCATTGTAAATCAAAATGCAGTGAAGCAGAGGGGAGGGCGAAGGTGGAGCTCATACCTTGCAAGTGAAAAAGAAAAATAACATGCCCAGAAATCCTTTCAACGTACCCAGAAATGTATTGGAATTCAGAAGCCACATAATATTGAAGACAATCTATCCTTCCTTAGAAGAAAGCTGACTCTCCGCTAAGCCTGGGTTTAGGACAGAAGGAGGCAGTTCCTCTCCTTATATCACAGACCCAAAGCCTTAAAGGTATTTCACGTTAGAATGGCTGTTTGTTCTGTGTTCAAAAATTATGTATGCATTACATTTAAATAGAAATGTCATCATCTCACCAAGGAGGGGAAGACTTTGCAATAAGTTGATCTGTCTCCCTGTCCTATCTCCTGACCCAGTGTTGATGGGCAAGTGAAAGGCCTTTGCTTTTCCTTCTCATGAGTCTTTGGCCATTACTTCACATACCTTTCATTGCGGTTTGGGTCCCGCTTGGTACTGGTACGAAGTAATCTTACTGCACGTCCATTGTGTGACAACGGGAGTTCATACCGAACATGCCCCCTGAACTGCAATTTAAGCGGGATGAGCGATTCCCCTCCTGGCCTTGGGAATCTGCTCATCTCGCTTCTCGTTCTGAGACGAGAGCCCGTGAAGTAAGCCTCACTGCGGAACGAGTGCTGATTGTAGCTCGTTGCCATCTAGTGGCAGGAGTGCAAAGTGACATTCACCAGTAAATTCCCTATGGAGTTAACAATGCAGTGCTGAGATTTTAAAAGACAAATGCCTCGAAGTTTGCTCCCTAATGCATTGAAGGCAAGGCTTTGGAGAATCGAAACATCGAAAAACAGAAGGTCGGACCAGAAAAAAAAAGAGAACAAAGGCATAGAATTTCACATCTCATCACGGAACGAGGATGTGCAGTAACAGTCACCCCAGTATCATCAATCACGCCCGTGGGTACACAGAAACAAGGACAGAAGCGGGAGAAGACCATGTGACCGCGACCGATGTCAAGATGCAACGAACTTCCTCCCAGAACGAGAATGGACGTGAAGTAACCATCTTTGTCCTTTAAAGAAATACTTGGAAGACACAACCTCAAAGCAGAGAACATCTGCAAACAAAGGACAGTTGTTTGACAGTCCTTCAGAGGCCTGCCCCATATAAATCAGGACCCTATTTGCAAAGCATCTACAGTATTTTACAAATGTAACACCCTGGAAATTCCAGTTGACCATTTAAAGGACAGCAAGGCTGGCTTTATGAAAATGGAGGAAATTTGAATGTCTCGACTTGCCTCAATTTCTCAAGTGATCACAAGGCACTGCAATATTTTCATTCTCTGGTGATGGCAGGAAACAATGCCCTGCCATTCTCCACAGAGTTGTCATACTGAAAAGAATTATGCTTTGTGCAAAACTAACCTTTTTTTCTTTTTTGCTATCTTTCTACAAAATTGTGCAGTTTGTGCAAATTGTTCCAAGCTAAAATTAGTGTAGCTTTGTTTCTGAATCTGAAGCACCAAGTGGGTGGTTCTCTTCTTTCTTAACCACCATACAGACCTTGTGTAGTTCCTTTGTTTGCGTATCTGTGTCCTTTGCATCTCAATGGGGAAAGAACACTATAAACATTTTGCAGAAATCCCCAAGATTCTGAAAGGGAAGTAAGAGCTGGGTGTCTCGGCTCTCAACTGGAGGTGTGGAATCTTGCATTATGAAAGATGCTAGGGAAATACTTTCAAGGCTTTTAGTCTGTGCCATAAGGAAAACAACTGCTCTTTCTGTTCTAAGCCCAGACTTTATAGTCAGCTCGGAGGAAGGCTACATTGACATCAATAGGCAAAACAGGACATAGGAGAGCCATGAGCAGATCTCGAAATCAGTGGTAGTGAACCTTTGGCCCTCCAGATGTTTTGGGCCACAACTGCCACAGTACGTTGTTGTTGGCAATACAGGCTTGGAATTCTGGGATTTGTGGTCCAAAACATCTGGAAGGCCAAAGGTTCGCAACCACTGATCTAAATGGTGCCTAGCCTTTACTGAACATCAGTCAGTATTCCCTGGGTCATGGTGTAAGCTTTGCATATCTTGCTGCTACATAAACCTTACCGAAATACCAATATGGCTCTTACTCTTATGTTGTATCCTCTGCACACTCACAATGAAAGCTTATATAGTATGGGGTCTACAGCCTCACTGTGTACACATTCAAATACAGATCTGTGATATGCCTCAAGTATGCATACTGTTTGCCCTTTAAACAACAGCAGCAGCAGCAGCAGCAGCAACAACAACAACTGTTATCACCACCACCACCACCACCACCATCATCATCTTCATCATCATCATCAAACTGCAGGGCTGGAAGGGACCCTATGGATCACCGGGTCCAACCCTTCTCAAAGAGGCACAGATGTCTAAGCCACTCAGCTCTCCAGCAGTTAATACAGAATCACTTTTCTCCCGTGGTGTTTTATGTCTGTACACAGGGTTGGACTTTGCATATCTGCATCCAAACATTCATACAGCAAGGGAAGAACCTTGTATGATAATCTGTGTGAAAGGGGTGGTCATGTACTATCTAGAGAATGCTCCCTCCCCCGTTTGTTTAGGCATAGCTGAATAGGAGTGGAGGAATCGAGAGTAGAACTGAGATTCAACAGTAGTTGACTTTTCACAACCCACAGCCAGTCCTCCCCCAACACATAAACTTTTTTGTCTCTGAACTTTTGACCACACAGAATCCTGCTTGTTGTCAGTGTGACCTAATGTGGTCTTCCACACAAGGAAAACTGAAGGTGGGGGAAGTAAGTGTGGGTTCATAGTGGGAAATTACAATGAACAGCTGTTCCAAAATTAGCTAAGTCATAAGAAAGAAAGGCTGTTACTTCACGTCCCTTTCATCCCTCTTTGCTGTCCCACTTGGAACCAGTATGAAAAAAAACTTACTTCACGTCCATAGCGTGACAGCGGAAACTCATCTCGACCATGCCCCCTGAACTGAGAACAGAGCGTAACAAGCCGTACCTGCCCCTGGCCTGGGGAATTCTCTTGTCACGCTTTGTTCCCAGTTCCTGTTCCGAGACAAGGAATGTGAAGTAACGGCAATGGCTGTTTCCCCCATCACTTCGACAACTGAGAAAGCTGACTGGAACTCCTGAGCTAGGCCAGGCTCGGCTGCCCGCCTGTCCCTGCAGGAGAAGGGGGCTTTTGAAGGGACAGGTGGAGAGCCACTGTCAGGTGTAGGTCTGTCCTCCTTGGGTCCCAGAGGTGGGGATGGGCTCTCCTTGCCTGCTCAGCTTCCAGCCTGCAGACTGCTGAGTTCAGGACAAGGGTGTCTCACCCACCACCGCCAGCGGCACTCACCCGCAGCAAGTGGTGAGGGCTCGCCCAGCTCCTCCTGCTGGGCTTCCCGAGACAGCCCACACATCCACAGCAGGGATTCAAAATATCAAAAAATGGAAGCCCGACAATTTTTAAAAAGGCTAAATGAAGCCAGGGAAATCCAGTAGTTGTCACGAAACAAGGATGTGAAGGATCAGTTGTCATGATACAAGTAATCACGCCCGCGGGTAAATGAAAACAGGGACTCAACAGGGACAAAACCACGTGACCACGAACAACGCTGTCACGGAATGAACGTAATCGCAGAATGAAGTAGGACGTGAAGTAACTACCAAAGAAAGAAAGAAAGAAAGAAAGAAAGAAAGAAAGAAAGAAAGAAAGAAAGAAAGAAAGAAAGAAAG
>JAHTLZ010003547.1:39789717-39829764 GCA_023846285.1 Phrynocephalus versicolor
ATTTGGTCTAAATTGTCAGTAAAAAACGGATCCCCTACTTCCATCAGTGAGAAACTGGAGGGCACAGGATTAAGGGCAGTAGCTATTCTATGGACATTGTATGGAAACAAAAGTATTTAAATGCTTCATCATCTGGAATCAGCCCTCTTAATTAGCCAGCTAATGACTCTGGATAATTTTTTATTTTTACTTTTCAAGGCTACAAGCAGTCTCTTCCTGCGAATATTAAAAAAATAATAATCTCATATTCTGATGATAACACTATTCTGCTCCAAAGGAGAGCTCAGACCCTAAGTGTTTGAGACAAGCTGGAAACTAATAATTCATGAACTCAAAGTGGCAAACGTGAAGCATTTATGGCCTGCCCATCACTGGAACAATAAGGTTGGAAAACTGCCCAGTCCCAGCCAACCTCACCTGAAGATAACAGCAGAGGTATTTATTCTCCATTTCGCCTGTTCCGGCACAGCAAAGTGAAAGAAGATATAAAACATGGGAAGCGGGGCTGCCTGCCTCTCAGCCTAAGGGACGGAGGTTTTATGTTGGAGTTAATGGGCCAACTGCAAACAGAAAATTAATTTGGCAGGGATTGACGGATGTCGCTGAATGCACAGAACCACAGGGCCCTGTTCTGAATAATGAATATTTCACACAGTAAAACAAACAAACAAGTCCACCACCACCCGCCCCAAAGGACCTAATATTTCCGAAAAGACATACTGTACGAGCTGCACAAAGTTATGGCCATGAATAAGCCCAGTGGAGTAGAAATGAATGACGGCTTTCAACAAGAAGGGCTAAGTAGAGGTTAAACCACATCCTGTGGTTGACCTTCAAAGGAATAAAGCCCCAGAAATGACCTTGAAGAAAAGCTGCCAGGTTTTTAAGCAGAGGCTGGATGGCAATCTGTTGGGAATCCTGTGATGGGGGTTCCTGCATGGCAGGGGGTTGGACTGGATGGCCCTTGAGGTCTCTTCCAACTCTATGATTTGATGATTCTGTGAAATCCCTGTAACCTTTCTTGAGGCCTTACTCAGACGGCAGCCTCCGCACATTCTCATCACCCCAGTATGAATGATCTGCTTCAAGCACCATCAGTTTTCTCACTTGTCACAAACAGAGATGGTAACAAACTGGGAGAAAAATAATCAAGTTTTTTTGAAGAATTATTAGACCAATTTGTCAAAATTTATTCATCACAATTGAGTGCTCATGACAAATAGTAATCAAAGGTTTTTAGCAATTTTTGATTTGTTAATTTGTTGGGCTATGAAATCCCCCCCCCCCAAGGCATCTAGAAACACCAAAATGGGATGAAAGCATCCTCTTACTCATTTCTGATTATTCTCTTGGCTTAGCTTTGTCCATTAAGGGTGCTTTTACATGACCTCTAAAATCCGGTGGCAACTTAAATTCAGACCAGAGATCATGGGGGTTTGTCGCTCTTCCTGTGTTCCCACCCCTCTGCACTCCATTGTTTCTGTCTGCGTGAGGGGAGGGAGAAAAAAAGGGAGGGAAAAATGCAGGCTCACCTCCGCCTGCCGGTGGAAGCAGCCCCGAGCAGCCCGTAGTGATTCCTGTCTCTTAAAGGGGCAGCGGGGACAAAAAAACAAACAGAAGGTGAGGGAGCCCAGCATTCACAGCTTTACAATCGGCATCGGAAGATTTTTTACCTCCTGGAGGCCAGGTAAGTGTTCTGCTTATATACCGCCCCATACCACTTTAAGTAGTCTCTGGGCGGTTTACAATTTTAATTACAGTGTGCAGGCTACACATTGCCCCCCCCCCCCAGCAAGCTGGGTACTCATTTTACCGACCTCGGAAGGATGGAAGGCTGAGTGAACCTTGAGCCTGCTACCTGGGATTGAACCCCAGGTCATGAGCACAGTTTTACCTGCAGTACAGGCATTTAACCACAGCGCCACAAGGCACTTAGGTGGGTGTGGTCATACTTAATTTTTTTTAAAGTCCGGAGCTGATGGAAAACATTTTTAAGCTCCGGATTTGGGAGCCCTTTGCCTCCGATTTTAGGAGTCGTGTAAAGGTGCCCCTTCTCACTCCTGCGATAACATTTCTGCTGTGTTTCTGTGAACTGGGCTTTCCTTGTGGTTTCTCATGAAAAGATGACTCCCCTTTTCTTACTTAAAAGGTTTACCTCCTCTTGCTTTTTCTTGCTCCCTTTTGCAAATCATCTTCCAGCAGCTTCCCGAATTTCCATCTACAAATCCAATTTTAGCCTGTTTGACTTCAAACGTCATCCTTCATCCAGACGAAAGCATCAGCTAAAGAGCCTAGGAACTTAAATTGCCCATGGAACCGTACCTGGTTTCTATAGGGAGCATGGACACCCAGAAGGTGTGGGCTGTTTATCTCTTGCTGGGATTGTTGATTGTTTTCTTTATTTCCAGCCAACACTTTGCCATCATTGTTGCAAATAACCTTTCTACGAACTGGATTGTCTTTTCCCAAGACATCCTCAAACCTGAGTGTACATCTAAGCCACGTTTGCATCAAATCTTCAAATCAGTACAATATCTTGATTCTAGCCTGGCCAGAACTTGAGAATGAGGTTACACGATCTTCAAATCCTCTGTATGGAACAATGAGACACACTCTTTTTGCTAACTAGAGATGGGCACGACCAGAAAAAATGACATTTCGAGTTGTCGTTTGTCGGGACAGGCCCATTTCGGGTCATTTCCGTTTGTCGCGGATATTTCCAAAAATTTGTTGTTTCCGTTTCCGTTTGTCGTTTGGGTTGGGGTTGGGGTAAGTGGGCTCTGGGAGGCACCTCTCTGGGTGCCTCTGAGTTGACCCACTAAGAAGGGAAGGGAAGCGTAACGCGTAGCCACCACGTACCATACATTACATTATGTTAGGGTTGGAGGGTAAGTGGCAGAGGCACTGCTCTGGGCGCTTCTCTGACTCACTAAGAAGGAAAGCATACTGGCGTACTGGCGTACAGGTTAGGCTTAAGGAGGGATAGTGGGCTCTGGAGTTGGAGGCACCTCTCTGGGTACCTCACTCTGACCCACTAAGAAGGGAAGTGTACTTGCGTACAAATATGGGTTAGGGTCGGGGTTAGGGTAAGGGCTAGGCTTAGGGTTACGGTTAAGGTTAGGGTGGGTTAGTGGGCTGCACCTCTGGGTGCCTCTGACCCACTAAGAAGGACAGTGTACTGGTGTATGGGTTAGGGTTAGGGTTAGGGTTGGTGGGCTTTTTATGCCCTCTGGCATATCCAGAAGTCTCAGTCAAAACCTGGCCATGCGATTGGTGGAATGGCTCCAAAAATTTTCATGGTTCCATCCCATGGCCAGCCCATCATTGCGCATGCGCAGGTGTAAAGAAATAAAAATAAAAATAAAATAAAATAAAATCAATGGAGACGTTTTATTGCACTAAAAACCCACTGCTGCTGCTATAAAAAAATCAGGCATTTAAAATACCTAATTTTCACATATTTCTGTTGTGCTTTGGTGGGTTTTTGGACCACGATTTAAAAATAAATATTGCCGTCACCATTTTGGATCCCCCCCCACCGCATGGCATAGACTGAGATGACGATGAGGATGACCCCCCCCCAGCCTGGTGCAAGCCAAGCAGCCCAGGAAAGGAGAGGAGGGGAAGTCCAGGGACCCTCCCCCCAGAAACCACCCCTCTCTGGTAGGTGCCCTCACTGAGGCAGGCATATTTCTGCCTGCTTTTTTGGCCGGGAATTGGGTTTTTTTTTTTTTTTTGTTATTTTTAAAACTTTTTTTCTGTGCTGCTTGGCATCGCGCGATCGCCGCGATGCCATGAACGACAACGACAAATCAGACCCAATTTATCTTTATCGGGTCAGGTTCGAGCTGGAGCAGAGTAATTCTCGTTACCGTTACCCGTTACGTAACGGAAACGACAAACAGTAACGGAAATGAGAATTTCGCCGCTCCGTGCCCATGTCTATTCCTAACATAAGTCTTTTTTTTACTAATGTTCCCATTGAGTACAACTTGTTTTAATTGCATTTTTCCAGTACATGCATTTGTAGTTGAGCATGCTTAGAATTCAGGGGAGAAAATGTCTGACACAAAGGAGTGTCACCTCCATTATCTGTAAGGAAAACTCATCTCTGAAAGCACAGTCCTGTAAGGAACCCCCCCCCCCCGTTTTCATTACAAATCATGAAAACTAAATCAGTTTTTTGAGCTATCTGAGTGGTATTCCAGTATCACTCAGTGCTGGTCACAGGAGAGAACCCCAACAGAGTTCAGTGTCTTGTTGAGAATTCCTAGCTATACTAAAAGAATGTTATAAAATCAAAATAATAATATGGATGTCTCTTTGTTAGTAGAGAAACAATATTTAGAAACTGCAAGTTAGTTACACCTGAGTTCCCCCTTGGGAGGTGGAAAGATTCAGTGGGATGTGACTTGTCCTGAGGGCATAACAGATGAGAAAAACTGATGACAAGAACAGAACAGATGGAATCTTGAGGACACCTGGAGAAACTGTGACATGCCTACACAAAGTAGGGGAGTTCGAACAAATGCTAACCCCAGACATGAATAGCATAATGGCTTAGTATATAGATTTACCCTTTGATCATATTACTAGAAAATACTAGGTTCGTTATTATTAGGAAATACTTAGAAGACACCTATTAGTAGGCAGAACATAAAACATATTGGTTTGGCTAAAGATGAACAACGTATGTAACAGAAATCCTATATAAGAATGATTTAATGTGGCCTTTGAAGAGACATAGTCTTGGGATATTAATCCCCTATGTTCTCCTTATCTTGCAATATAAATAAATATTTCCAGACTTAGGTTATTGTGGTGTGCTTGGTGCTTTACCCTCCCTCCTTACAGGTAGAAACCGGACCTGCCAGGGGATATCCGAACAGCATTTTTGTAACACTAGCAACCTTACAACTGGATTGTACTTGAATAGCATAAAAGTGATTGCAGCGTTACTAGTCCAGCCCATTGCAGATCTACAGATCAGTGGTGTGTGTGTGTGTGTGTGTGTGTGTGTGTGTGTGTGTAAGAGAGAGAGAGAGAGAGAGAGAGAGAATCCGAACATAACAATATAAGTGAGTGCATAAAAGACCCCCCTTCTTTCCTCTCCATTAACCCTCCAGTTTGAAATGAATGTGCAGCTCACCCCAGCCAGTCTTAGAGGTCTTTCCTTCTGTTGGCAAGGCATGCGTTTAGTGGCCAAGCGGCTCATCAGCCATGCTCAAATCAGCACCAACTGAAGCAAAACCTTTCCTTGTCAGAGCCTCTGCTGCCAAATGGATGCTTTATCCAATAATGACAGGAAGCAGCAGGGGCAGAATGAGCTGGCAGATACTCTAATAAAACCAGTTGGGGGTCGTGGAGGAGAAGATTTCCAGCACTTGCTTCCAGGCTTTATATCTTTACACCGGAACTCAAAGCAAATCTGAGATGAAACGTACAAGCAAAGCAGCACACCTAACAGCATTGCTAAAAGGTAATCAGAGGGGTGGAGCAGCAATGGTTCCAGTGTACTCTCAGGGACATTTGTTTTCCCCTGCAAAATGCAGTGGTTTTATTATTGTTTATCAGCAACAACTCTCGAATGGCTGGGGGGGGGTGTCAAACTACACAATGTTAAAGGAAAGTGTATTCCCTTTGATCATCCCCCTTTTCCACTCCCAATGGAGCTTCCTCAGAACTGATAAATGTCTCAGAACTGCCACTCAAACACCTTTCTAGTGACTAATCACAGTGAAGAACATGAAAATGCAAAATAAAGTAGCCTAAGAAAATGGTGTGCAATGACAAATGGATGCTTTTTTACTACTCAATAAGGCGTCTCTTTTAAACGTATGCTAAGTGTGCCACCTTCCTTGACTGTTGCACCAAAGAGGCATTAATCAAGACCGGTGGGTAAGGTATCTGATTGCTCCAACCCATTACCATCAACTGGAGAGCACTGGGAAGCACGTTGTGAAAATCTCAAGGCAGGTACAACAGACCTGCTTCCTCTGCAGAAGGTTCCAGGGTCCATCCCTGGCCTGTCCTATGGAAAAGATCAAGTAGCAGATGACAGAAAAGACTGCCCTGAGACATTTGGGAGAAGCTGCCGGTCCATGCAGACAAGATCGGACTCGACAACACTTTTGAGGGACTCTCCTATGCCAGTGTTGGCGAACCTATGGCACAGGTGCCAAAGGTGGCACTCAAAGGAGCCCTTTCTGTGGGCACCTGACATTGCCCTTTCACAGTCACCTGTTTGCAGGTTAAATTGCTGTATTGGCACTTTGCAAAAAATAAGTGGGTTTTGAATCACAGTTTGGGCACTCGGTCTCTAAAATGTTTGCCTTCACTGTCCTATGCAGATCAAGATGCCTCCAGACACATAGCTGGACTTCTGAAACTATTTGTGATTATGATAGCCCAGTATTACCTTCAGCATGGCTCCTGGCCCTAAGAATGAATACAGGCCTCTCTCTCCCTGTATTTCTGTGTGGAACACCAACACCTGTAAGAGAATGATGGATAGCAGGTAAGCAGAGGTACTTCTGCTCTAGGGCCTCTGTCAGAGTATGTGCTATTTGGTCAGCCAGCAGAAGCAAGACTTATTGAATAAATTGTTAGCCAGAGACAGAGTTATCTTAAAACCAAACAGCTATATTAGAAATGTACAAAAATATATCACAGCATCAGAGAACTTCTACAAAGTTCAACAAAGCATAGAGGAGAAAATCACATTAGTGCATTGATACAAAATTCAACAGCATAATAGCACAAAATGTATGACAGCGAAACAAAGTGGGTGCCTTTACTCACAGAAGGCCCAATGAATAGTGATTTACAGAACATTTTATACACATGTCTGTCCAATCATAAATTAGATTACATGATAGCTATTGCAACTTCTTGCATCAGCCAAAATTCTTTATGTTAATTCTTAACATCTGTAATCCATTTGAAAAAACTATACATTGAGTCACTGTGACTTTGCACTTTTTACAGGCTCCATCTTTAAATCAATTAAATACATATCAAATATATATAGAACATCCTGTCTAATACATATATTTCACTAACTAATATCTGACAGCCTCATTCAATTTCTGGCAAATTTTAATACTTCCTTATCTTTCAGTACCGGGTTCAGCAGTTTGTCCTCCTTGAATGATCTCCCCAAAAAGTTTCAGTGGACTTTGCCAAGCCAAGAAATGGAGTTCAGAGACATTTGGTTACAACTTGGTTGCTGACTTGAGGGATGAAGAATTAAATCATTTCCCTTTGGATAAATGGCAGGGTCTTAGGCCCTTCCTGGCTCGAGAGAGTAACTGAGCATGAATGAAATCACATAGAATGCACCAGGAAAGCAAGGGAAAACCTCTTCCTTTCTGTAGGTTGAGGTCATGAAGAACAAGATGGTTGCTTCTTATTTAAGCATCTAAAAAAACCCCATTTAAATGGGCAGTAAGGAGGGTCTGGTCCTATTTTTGCCAATACTAAGTTCCACCCTCGGGGTTTATCAACACCGCTAAGAAACATTTATGCTGCTTTTGGCTTCTTCCCAGAATTATTCCATTAAAAGTAGGGATGGGCGTTTAAGTTTCATTACAAATGCTGTGTGTGGAGTTTATGGGTAATATGTTAGATGAGACTCTTTGGTGGTGGAAAAGGTAGATTAACAGAAGATGAAAGGTAAGAGAAGAAATACTCCCTTCCCTTCAAGGCCACGGATGCTAAACTGTTTCAGGATATAGTGACCAACCATATTGATCATTCTCAGGCAACCAGCCTAGAGAAAGCAAAAAGCAAAAAGCAAAGTGTTCTGCTTATATAATGCCCCATAGTGCTTAAAGCACACTTAATGGAAGGAGTGTGTCTGGCACGCTTTACCTATTATAGGATTAATTGACAACTTCCCCTCTCTATGGTAAAAGGCCCCAGACACACTCCTTCCATTAAGCACCCCTGTACCTCCTTTGGAACTTAATAACTCCATTCTCTGAAAACCTAAGTTTTCAAAATTTCAAAGGGTCCCCAAAAATTGCGTGGGGAAGCAAAGCCTGCCATTTGCATGCCTGAGATCAGTAATTTCCCATTGAAATTTTTTAAACAAATGAATGTTTTGTTTTTATTACAGGATTTTATAGGGTTGATTGTCAGCTTCTCCTCACTGCACCAATCCACACTCCTTCAATTAAGTTCCCCCTGCAGCCCCTTTGGAGCTCAATAACTCTGTTCCCTGTACCCCAGACCTCTCCAAATTGGGGACGCTTCACAGGGAGAGCTTGAGGAAGCTCCCCCTGTAATTTCCATGCTGCTAGCTGCCTGTGATCACTATTTTCAAGCATATAACATTGCAATTCTACATGTTTTTTCTGGGGGCACCCCCTTTGAAGTTGAATAACTTGGCCCCCTGAACCCCAACTCTCTCATTTTAAACTAAAAACCTGCCGGTTCGTTTCATTACTAATGAAACGCTGCTTCCACGGATCATTTTGTTTTGTTTTGTTTCATTATTTAATGAACTGATGAATCAGTGTTTCATTTTTCGTTTGGTGCCCATCCCTAATTGAGACCGGTCTGCCTGCCTATCTCTCCATCTTCAGTGCAAAATTTACTTCTATTTATTTCTTCTATTTGTTTTCTCCCCCCCCCCCCGAGTTGATGGTTTTTAATTTCATTTTACAATACAATTAAAAATTAGGGGAAATTAAAGTACAATAAATTTATGAACATTGTAATTGAACAATTATGCTATTAAAATTCAATTAAAATTAAAACGCTTCAAAATCACATCGTTAAGATACTGTGATGAGTTTCCTTTAAAGAAAGAGAGTCAGAAAACCAGCTCATAGCTAAATTCCTGGCCTCTCTCAGCAACGATTTCAAGAGAATGGGAATAGTCATGGAGAAGGTCCCCTCTTGGGGTCCCCGCTCAATGGGCTTTTGAAAGTGGTGACTCCATGAGAAGGGCCTCTCCGGTAGACCACAAAATCCAGATAATTTTGCTTGGGAGAATTGCAGCTTTGAAGACACCCCTAGGCTCAACGGGCATAGAAGTTTAGTTCAAAAGCCACCTGTTCCAAATGGTAGCACATTTTCCTCTAAGTAAAGCATGCCAAGTGGCAAATAAACTCTTTCAATTGGAGAAAACCAGGGTCTTTGTTGACAGTCTTTCCCCAACTAGTCAGTAAAATCAAGAAGAGGTTTCTGAAGTGAGCGTTGCTCAAGGATGTCATTTTGCCCAGCAGGCCACACTATGTTTGTAGTAAGAGACAATAATTTTGCTGCTACTGATATTATAATTATCATGATGCTCAAACACTCGCCTGCCTCAAGAATAGCATAAGAAGCCGGGACAGAGAAGAGACAGAGGGAGATGGGTTTAGAGTAGAGATGGGCACGACTCGGGAAAATGACGTTTTCGAGTTGTCGTGTGTCGGAGGCAGCCCGTGTCGGCTCGTTTCCGTTTTTCGCGAAACTTCGCAAAAATTAGTCGGTTCATTTTTTCGTTATCGTTATACTGGTTTTGGGGGGTAGCGGGCTCCTGGAGGCACCTCTGTGGGGTGGGTGCCTCCTCTGGCCCGCCATAAAGGGAAAGTGGGCTCCTGGAGGCACCCGTGGGTGCCTCCTATCCTCACCCACTTGGAAGGGACAGCAGCAGCAGGCTCCAAGAGACCCCTCAACATGGGGGTCTCCCCTCCTCACCTGCTGCTGCTGCAAAATGGCATGCATAACCATATGGATATGCATACCATTTGCAGGCAGTGAGACCAGCTCAAGCACCTGGTCCTCTGGTACGAACCACCAAGGAGTGTGTCGCACCTCCCATGTCCCACAAAGAAGGGAATTGTACTTGCGTGTGTAGTGCAATGCAAGTAGATCTGGCTATGGGCTAAGGTGGGTTAGTGCAACGGCTAGGGTTAGGCTAATGACGGGTAAGGTTACGGTGGGCTATTGGGTTGCACCTCTGGGTGCCTCTCTGACCCACTAAGAAGACAGTCTGTGACGTATGGGTAAGGAGTCAAGGATTAGGGTTAGGGGGTTAGGGGGCTAGGGCAGGTTTTAGGGGGCTTTTTGGCACATCCCAGAAGTCTCAGTGGCTAAGTGGCCATGTGATTGGTGGGATGGCTCCAAAAATTTGCATGGTCGTCCCCTCCCACATGGCTGGCCAGGCCACTGGGCCAGCCCATCATTGCGCACTGCGCAGGTGTAAAAAAAATAAAATAAAATAAAATCAGTGGAGGACAGAGGAGGAGAGGAGAGAGACATTTTGTTGCAAGAAAAACCCACTGCTACTGTGAAAAATCTGGCAGTTTATAAATTTCCGCGTGTTTCTGTTGTGCTTGTGTGTTTTTGGACCACAATTTCAAAAACAATATTGCGTTCGCCGCCCCATTTTGGATCCCCCGCCCGCACCGCATGGCATGGCAACTCAAGTCCGGCTGCCCAGGATGGGGGGGAGGCGGGACCACCCCTCCAGAAACAATCCCTCCGGTAGGTGCCGTGCGCCCTTAGTCAAGCAGGCATTTTTCTGCCTGCTTTTTGGCCCGGGAATGGGTGGGGGGGGGAGACCCGGGAGAGTTTAAAAAAGTTTTTTCCTGTGCCGCCCGTGCCGCTTGCTTGCGCTTTGGCGGCCGGCGGCGAGACTGGGCTTTTTGCGGCGGGCGAGTCCCACCACCAGAGCATCCCAGGACGGAGGGGGGGAGGCCGGGCGGGGACCTCCAGAAACCACCCCTCTGGTAGGTGCCCTGAGGCACGGCAGGCATATTTCCGCCTGCTTTTTGGCCGGGAACCGGGTTTTTTAACTTTTAAAAACTTTTTTTCTGTGCCGCTTGGCATCGCGCGCGATCGCGCGATGCAAGTAACGAGCACGACAAATCAGACCAAATTGTTCGTTCGTCGGTTCGAGCTCGAAGTCTGGCGGAGTAATTCCCGTTACCGTTTCCGTAGAGTAACGGAACCGAGTAACGGAAACGGAAACGGAAATACCGCTAAGTCGTGCCCATCTCTAGTTTAGAGTTTCATAATACCTTTTATGCCACCAAAAGCAATATACAAGATGAATTCCTGTGCCCGGTGCTGGGTCTGGCTTAGTGCCCAGGTCTTTATCCAAGGGTCCACAGGGTCACAGGCTGCAAGGACTAGGGACACCTTGTTGTCCCTCTTCTATCTCAGGAATCTTGCAATTCAAGGGTCCTGAGGGGGAAACCTCTTTTTCCCCATTCCCAGTGGTTCTGATCAAGGTTGTTCACATTATGCTAACTGCATGTGGTTTTGTGTTTCTTTTAAGTCACTTATTGTTGTTATGATGCATAAATAATCTGTATGAAGGAATCGTGCACCTGAGAATTTTTCTCTTTCTTTCTTTCTTTCTTTCTTTCTTTCTTTCTTTCTTTCTTTCTTTCTTTCTTTCTTTCTTTCTTTCTTTCTTTCTTTCTTTTTCTCCACCCTCCCAAGTAGGAAACTCAAGGCAGCTCTATAGCGGTATCTGTTTGTGCGGGCAGTGAAAAATGTGGATAACCACTTTCCCACTTAGATCTGCCCATCACTCCTTGGTGTATTTTCCATGCCATGGACTATAATGGGCACCAGCCACAGTGGAGAGACATTTTGTTTCTTGGCTGTTTTGTTTTGTCTTTGTCAACCCTCTACACAATGATTTTCACTCTTACCCATCTTTCTTGCCTATAGTTTTTTTTGGCAATGCCCACTAGGGACCCCACCCAAGGGTTGCCAACCTCTGCACTGCTGAAAAGCATCCCATTGGTACCCATCAAGGAAGCTGATTTTCACTGATCTCCCTACTCTCTGCAGCTTACTTTGTGCTCCAGAGATCACTCAGCCCATGTGAGAAGCCACCTAGAGGATTGAATGGTTAAGAGGATAAGGAGAAGCAATGGGAACAGAAGTTTTTACCAGGAAGTCACCAATGGGATGGACAGAGATCATTGTTCATTTCAAGGTTGAATGTGATGTAACATCAACACTGAAGACACTGGTAAAATAGTGGTTGTTTATCAAAATCCCACGTCTTCATACTCCATAAGACAAATATTCCTGGAACATGACCTTTCAAGAGCAGGAAATCCATGACGTCAAGTCACAGATATAATTTGGGTTCAAGTACACTGGAATTTGTCCCACTGTTTGGTCTGCTCTGGGGACAGGCTGGTTCGCTCCTTCTCCTAATGCCTACACAATGTAAGTGGTAATGCAAACCCACGCAGCCCCAAAACATTCCCATTTGGATTTTTTTTAGTCCATGTTAATGGGTACTGTCTTTTTTGGGATGCAGGTAGAATTTGGTTTATTTCCATTGGTGGGATCAAATCAAAAGTGCATGGCTTGCGGTTCATTTCCCACCTGCTTTCAATTTTCCCCGATATTGTTAAGTCGGTTAAGTAGATAGCTTAGCCACTTCAAGATACTGGGAAATTAAATAGTCCACCTGCTCTTCTGTGTAAGGGGGTGAAGAAATTGTGTGTGTGGATGGGTGTTAAAGCCTATCACAGCAGTGCTGATGTGCTTTACCTTTTAGATTAGAAAGGAGGCAAAGATGGGACAGCAAGGAAGATTTTGTTAGTGTTGTTTCCTTTCATTTTCTTTCCCTTTAAATGGAAGGAGGCCAAATAAGGTTGTTTGAGGTGTGCATGCCATGTGGGTGCAAGGATCGCACCAAATGGCATGTTGTTGTTCTAACCTCAGGTGACCTTATTGGGCCCAATCCAGTCCACTCCAGTTGAGCCATCTAGCTAAGTCCTTTGATTGAGCCTCTCCAGACTGGGAGTGGGGTTGGAGCAGGCTGGTTTGCTCTGAAAAAGTTATTACCTTCAGGTCAATCTATTTTATCCCTCACTTAAGTAATCCTTCCAGTCACACCTATCAGTGTTGTTTACTCAGTGTGAAAATGGTCTGGGTAGGTCTGTTTTTATGAGAGGGATATAAGGGACTGTGACTTTTGCAAAAAAAAACAAAAAAAACAAAAAACACCTTTCAGCTTCTTATATGTTCATTATTAAGGTGGGGGGAGCCTTAAACTAAGCACTGGAGATGTGCACATTTCACAGATTCAAAATCCCTGCACCACACAAGATGTTCTGATTGGCTGCAGCCAGCAGCCTTCATAGCATTATTGGGTGAGAACTGGATGGGGTAATTTCATAGACAATGGGTAAAAGAAAGGTTAAGGAGCCTCGTGGCGCAGTGGTTAAATGCCTGTACTGCAGGTAAAACTGTGCTCACGACCTGGGTTCAATCCCCGGTAACAGGCTCAAGGTTCACTCAGCCTTCCATTACTTCCGAGGTCGGTAAAATGAGTACCCAGCTTGCTGGGGGGGGGCAATGTGTAGCCTGCACACTGTAATTAAAATTGTAAACCGCCCAGAGACCACTTGTAGTGGTATGGGGCGGTATATAAGCAGAACACTTTGCTTTGCTTTGCTTTGCTTTACATGAGAAAAGAAGGAAAATAAACACAAAATATTAGTGTGCCCCTCTTTCTTTTATAGGAATCATTTATGTTTAGAAGCTCTCTCTCTCTCTCTTTGTGCAAGCGAGGAAATAATGTGAAATATGAAAAGAAGAGCCACTTTCCTGTTTTGGATCTTTCATTAAAACATGAAGGGCCCAACCCTACTGAGTTTCATCACTCCATAGCCCCTGCAGATATCCTTCTCAAACTTGATGGCAGGGTTAGGGTAAGGGTATCATTGATGATACCTTGAAAATTTTCAGGCATATTTTGCCCTACTACACTGTTAAAATTGAATAAATGTTGTGCATGGGGAAATGGGAAGCAAACCACTCTCTCATCCCATTATAAGAAACTGAGATACAGAGGAGGTCCTGTCCACCTCAGCCACAGCATGAATTGTCCTATCACTAAGAAGATTTATTATTTCATGGGACCACCTTGGGATAGCCTATCATTTTCAGAACAACCCACAAGGTACCCAAGTGGGTATTTCTGGATAAACTTCATAGCATATTTCAGGAGTTCCTCCTGGCCATGTATGGTGTGCAGTCTACCACACTGACGGGGTCTTGCATTGCATACTTGCTTTCCCGGCACTTCCTGACCACTCTTTTTCTAGAAATCACAGCCAGAGCAAAACCATTGGTCATGTCAATTGATTGGCCTACCTCAAAGTAGAATGACCCAAGGAATTCAGAGCTTGTATACTGTTAGTCTGTATGAGGAAAACCATGAAATACCCCAAATGCACCAAGTTCCTCAGACATTGTTATTGCTTATGTTGCCATAATACTGGTAAGGGTGGACTAGAATGCAGGATGCTCGGTTCCTCCTACATCTTGGCTGGAAGTTCTGCATCTCCAGGCAAAAAAACAGACATTACGCTGTTAGGATTCCCCAGATAAATCTAGGGGTGACCTCACTATCAAAGCAAAGCAAAAGCAAAGTGTAATGCTTATATACCGCCCCATACTACTACAAGTGGTCTCTGGGCGGTTTACACTTTTAATTACAGTGTGCAGGCTACACACTGCCCCCCCCAGTAAGCTGGGTACTCATTTTACCGACCTCGGAAGGATGGAAGGCTGAGTGAACCTTGAGCCTGCTACCGGGGATTGAACCCAGGTCGTGAGCACAGTTTTACCTGCAGTACAGGCATTTAACCACTGCGCCACGAGGCTCCTAGTAATCAAGGAGCCTCGTGGCGCAGTGATCAAGCCCCTAATGTCCTTAATCAAACCCTATAAGGTATGCATAGTTTCACATGAAGATCTCAGCAAGTTTTTTTCAGACTCCTCGAATCCATCAGTCAACATGGCCATGTAGCTCAATGTAACTTTTCCAAGCCATGGCCAGTCTAGGTGGAGGAGTCTGGGAGTTGGAGTCTAATAAAACAACTTTGTCAAGGTTTATGTATAAGGATTACCTCGCAGTGGGCAGGTATAAGATAGTAAATGCAAATAACACATCAGAGGGCTAATTCAGAATAAGTACGATTATCTCACCAACACATTATTTGTGTCCATTTTCAAAAAAGACAACACATATTTCTGTTTATTTCCACTTCTGTTTCAGCCATTTTCCCCCTCCTCTTCTGCAGATATATTTGCCTTCTGTTAATGTTCCAGTTTCTCATTATTTTTAATATGTTTACTTTATCTTAAGACCTTTGTGCTTCCACGAGGTCTTCTGTCTTTTCAGTACTTCAGAAACAGCGGTGTGTTAGTTTTGAAATCTGCCCTTCTAATTTATAGCATTACTGGGTTTGTACCATGTAAATCAAGCAAAGCTGTAAGTGTGCCATGCGCTACCCAGGTGCCATTTAAAGGCAAGTTTTGAAGCATGTGCTGAAGTGAAATTTCATCACAGGACCTACCACATTTTAATTGCCAGGAATGTTTACCGGGGGTGGTTGAAAGACTTCATGATCATTAATTCATACGGAGCAATTAAAAAGTATTGCCTTCAAAAGTGTATGCTTGGAACTGAAAATTAGGCAAGGCCAAATTCAGGGAGAAGTGGATGAAACTACCTGCTCTAGGGGTTAATTTTCTATTGAAAACGTTCCTGGGGATGGTGCAAGTGATGGAAGTGAGAAAATACTCATGGTGAGACCTTGTCAATCAACCTGGAAAAGTCTGAAATACTGCAATGCTAAATACTATTGATGATCCAATCTGATTTGCAACCAATCTGAATAGGTATTTTCTCCTTGTGAGATTTGCAGCACTTGAAAAGAGAAACCATCAGCTGCGAAGAAAGCCAACAACACTGAAGTAGTTTGTACGGGAGGAAGACAGGCCAGTCTTCTGGGATCTATGTTGTTCGTTAGATCTAGCAGGCATGTCCAAACTTCGGCCGTCCTGATGTTTTGGGCCACAGCTCCCACAATTCCAAGCCTGTATTGCCAATGACAAAGGACTGTCGGAGTTGTGGTCCAAAACATCTGGAGGGCCAAAGTTTGGACATGCCCGAATAGGCTAGGGATGAGCAAAGAGGAGTTTGCTTCTCATTTTAATACAAATCCATCCAAGTCACACTTTCCAAAATGATACACAAGTTGGAAAGCAATTAGGCTTCAGTTGTCACATTTCTTTGGATCACGCTGGACAGTTGTTGGTTGAACTGCAATGGTGCCAAGGGCCAGGGCAAAGAAATAACTACACTGGGCCCTGAATCTGATTTGTGGACACAGTCGTGTTACAGCTGCCATAGCTATCATGCTAGCATGGAGGTGGGATCTCAGCTTTGGCCCGCCTCCTGTTGGCACCAGCAGTGACTGACAACACCTGGGGCTAGCTACATGGACACAAGCTACTATGTGGCCCAGACAATAGGCTATTCCTATTTTTATCTCATGGAGATATGCTGTGGGCTGGTGGGTCGATCGGGTAAGGAGAACTCGGGACAGACAATTATTGTCTGTCCCCCGTTCTGACCCGTCGGCTCACCGCCAAATGGCTGGGATCCAAACTGTCTGTCCCCCCGACCTGTCCTGCCTGCTTATTAATGCCAGGTCGGTACACAATAAGATCCCTCTCGTCCACGACCTGATTGTGGACGAGCGTGCCGACCTGGCTTTCATCACGGAGACCTGGGTGGGCGAGGGGGGTGGGGCTTCCCTCACCCTCCTCTGCCCCCAGGGCTACCGTTTAGAGCAGCTTGGCAGGCCGGGGGGGCGGGGGGGCGGGGTGGCCATGGTCTTCAGGGACTCCTTTTGTGTCAGTAGATCCGCTATGTTGGTGAGTCCGGGATTGGAATGTCTCCACCTTATGGTGGGTCAAAGGGACAGGTTTGGGGTAGTGCTTGTGTACCGTGCTCCCCGTGACCCTGCACTCTCCCTGCCGGAGCTCTCCAAGTTCATCTCGGCGGCACTTTTGAGGTCCCCCCGCCTATTGGTGGTGGGGGATTTCAATGTGCACGCCGAGGCTGGGCTCTCTGGAGTAGCTCTGGAATTCATGGAGTCCATGGCCTCCATGAACCTGTCCCAATTAGTCATCGGACATACAGGTGGACACACCCTGGACCTGGTTTTTGCCTCCACATCGCGGGGTTTTGATCTGGGGGTCGGGAGATTGTTGGCCCGGCCCGTTTCATGGTCAGATCATTATCTACTGACTTTCTCTCTTGCGGTAGCCACCCCGCCCTGCGGGGAGCCGGACCCGTCCATCTGGACCCGCCCCCGGGGGCTCCTGGACCCTGTGCGGTTTTCGGAGGCCCTAGGGAATGTACCAGACGGTTTGGATGACGATCCGGCCGACTCCCTAGCCCAATGGTGGTTTGAGGAGGTGGCTGGGGTTGTTGACCGGATCGCCCCCAAGCACCTGATCCGATGCCGAGCCCGTTCGTCCCCTTGGTTCACCAAGGAGCTA
This sequence comes from Phrynocephalus versicolor, assembly GCA_023846285.1. Taxonomy (NCBI): domain Eukaryota; kingdom Metazoa; phylum Chordata; class Lepidosauria; order Squamata; family Agamidae; genus Phrynocephalus; species Phrynocephalus versicolor. The sequence continues at coordinate 39,807,049 of JAHTLZ010003547.1, forward strand.
CGGGCGATGAAGCAAGAGTGGAGACAGCTAGAGAGCAGATGGCGGAACGCTCGGACGGCTCAGAATTGGGCTGCGGTTAAGGCGTTGAATGGTCGCTATTCTCGCACGATAAGGGCGGCTAGGAGATCTTTTGCCGCCCTGAGAATTGGTGAGGCCTCGAATCGTCAAGCGGAATTATTCCGTGTGGTCCGAGACCTCACCAATCCCGCTCCTCCGGGGCCTCCTCCTAGTGATTTCACTAGTGAGTCATTCGCAGCCTATTTTAAATCTAAGATAGAGGCCATCCACTCCGAGCTGGACGCCGGTTGCCCTGATCCGGCCCCTGTCATGGCCAGTGTCGGGCCGCCTCGGTCGCCTCGGTTTGTTGAGTTTGGGCCTGTTACACTGGTGGATGCTTCCAGGGCACTGGGACATTGCAGGCCTGCGGCCTCTCCGTTCGACCCTTGCCCTTCCTGGTTGATTAAGAGTGCAGGGGGGAGCATGCCGAAATGGGCTTCACTGATTGCCTCGGCCTCCTTCAGAGACGGGATTCTTCCCAGTCTTCTGAAGGAGACGGTGGTGAAGCCCATTATTAAAAGATCCGGCTTGGCTGTGGACGATTCGTCCAACTATCGTCCCATAGCCAATGTTCCCTTTTTGGGCAAGGTGATTGAGCGAGTCGCCGCCCTGCGTCTCCAGTTGTTCCTGGAGGAGAACCATGTCCTGGATCCCTTCCAGTCCGGATTCAGGCCGCGTCATGGGACCGAAACGGCCCTGGTCACGCTGCATGATGATCTGTTGAGGAGGGCTGACAGGGGTTGCTCTACCCTGCTGGTCCTTCTCGACCTGTCAGTGGCTTTTGATACCGTCGACCACGGGATCTTGCTGGAGCGGCTCTTGGAGGTTGGGATTGGAGGGCAGGCCTTGGCCTGGCTCCGGTCCTTCCTTGGGGGCCGCACCCAGCGAGTGAGCTTGGGGGGTGAGCTGTCGGCTCCCTGGACACTCTCTTGTGGGGTGCCTCAGGGGTCGTCACTCTCCCCAATGCTCTTTAACATCTATATGAAGCCACTGGCTGAGATCATCCGGAGTTATGGAGTCTGCTGCCATCAGTATGCTGATGACACGCAGCTCTATCTCTCCTTTTCCACCTGTGCAGTGGAGGCTGTCGGGACCCTTGATCGTTGCCTGGCTGCGGTACTGGACTGGACCAGGACCCACAGGCTCAAGCTCAACCCAGGCAAGACCGAGGTTATGTTCTTCGGGGGCTCGTCGGAGGGGTACTGTGGCCCTCTTCCCAGTCTGGGTGGGTCCGCCCTCCAGCTGGCGCAAAGAGTGAGGAATCTGGGCATCGTCCTGGACCCAGATCTGACCCTGGAATCTCAGGTGTCAGCCGTGGTCAGGTCGGCCTTTTACCATCTTAGGCTTATCGCCCAGATTCGCCCGTACCTCGATGAGGGCTCCTTGAGGACTGTGGTACAGGCACTGGTCATGTCGAGGCTGGATTATTGCAACACTCTCTACATGGGGCTTCCCTTGAACCTTGTTCAGCGATTGCAGCGGGTCCAGAATACAGCGGCCAGGCTGGTGGTTGGCGCGCGCCGTTATGACCGCGCCACCCCTATCCTGGCTCGCAAGGTTCAAGGTGTTGGTTTTGGTCTACAAAACCCTCCATGGCTTGGCCCCGGCTTATTTGGCGGAGCGTCTCCCCCAACAATCAGATTTGGCCCGACCCACCCGCGCTTCGGTGGCCTTTTCACTGCGGACAGTCACCCCGAGGGAGGCCCGTAAGGCTAGTACTCGTGGACAGGCCTTCTCGGTGGTGGCTCCATCCATTTGGAATAAACTCCCCAGTGATCTATGGTGGGCTCCATCGCTGGCAGCGTTTAAGAGGAATCTTAAGACCATCCTCTTCCGAGAAGCTTACGGCGATGTCTAAGGACCCAGTCCGGTTTTTTTTTAATCCCGCCTATCTACTCTTGGACATTGTTGTCTTGTTAATTGTTGTTTGTAACCGATTTTTATTTGTTTTTATTCTGATGCTGTGAACCGCCCAGAGTCCCCATTGTGGGAATGGGGCGGTATATACGTGTAAATAATAAATAAATAAATAAATAAATAAATAATAAATTATCTATATTGAGGTAGAAAGACTGGTGTCAGAAAGGAGCATTTGTAAAAAATCGAAGTCTGGCCAATAAATTGTTCAAAAGAAGATCTGCCTCTTCCAATGGGCAAGGAGACTGAAAGCAGGGCTTTCTAGAATGAGGTACATTCCAGAGATAAATTTGGGGGTGGGGGGTGGGGAAGAATGAGGAAAAAGAGGGGAGTGATACACATCCACCGTAAGTTTCATTTCACATTTCCCAAAGCTTTCAGAAATTAGTGGCATAAAGTACACCTTTCGGTGCTAACCTCTGTGTGGAAAGATACAAGGAGGACTTCACTTTCAAGGGTGCAGGAGCCCAATCTGTTCATGCCACCCATCATCCGATGCTAACTCTTATGGTAACTCTTTTCTGGGTTTTCTAGGCAGAGAACACTGAAGAAGTGGCTTTCAATTCCCTCCTTCTGGGGTGGGGGGGAAGACACGCTATTGCTTGACCAAAATTCAGAGGCTGGCCTTTTCTCAAGAAGCACAGTAGGGAATCAAACTCACAATTAGACATGGGCACGACCAGAAAAAATGACGTTTCGAGTTTTCGTTTGTCGGAACGGGTCTGTTTCAGGTCGTTTCCATTTGTTGCAAAATTTTTCAAAAATTTGGCGTTTCGTCGTTTCGTTTGTCATTTGTTGTTTCCACCGCGATTTAGCGTGATTTGACTTCCCAGAGCATAGGGGCGTCCCACAATCAGGGCCGGCGCTAGGTGTTTTTGCGCCCTAGGCGGGAGGCGGGGTGACGGGGCGGCGGCGGGGGGAGGTGTGGGGGGGGCGGCCGTGGGCGAGCAGCGGCGCGGGCGGGCAGGCGAGTGGGCAGTTAGGATATCACTTAGGTTAGAGGTTATGTTCTTGGTTTGCACCCCAAATGTGTGTGTGTGCAAGCAAATTGAAGTTGGGAAAATAGAAAATAAATGGTAGTATGTAATATATTTTTAAAATAAATCCACACCTCCCACTCCCAGTCGAACCTCCCCCTTTATCCAATATCAGAAAAAAAAACCTCACAAACTGCCAGAGAAGAAATAAAGAATAAACTGCTATTCCCTTCAGCAGACAAAGCTGCAGGGAATCAAATAAATTATTTTCTAAATTCAATTCCCTCCTGCCTGCCTAACTTAAATCCTAAAGCCTCCAGCCTCCCTCCTCAATCTCGATCAGATCACACCAGCACCAGCAGCCAGCCCTCCTCCCTCAACCACATCCATACACCCGACTGTGATTTCTGGAAGGTGCCTCGGCTTTTTATGCCCTCCGAGACATCCAGAAGTGTCAGTCAAAAACCTGGCGATGCCATTGGTGGAATGGTTCAAAAAATTTGCAGGGTCCCATCCCATGCCCAGACCAAATGGGCAGGTCTAAATAAAATAAAATAAAATAAAATAAAATAAAATCAATATGACGTTTTATTGCTATAAAAATACCCACTGCTGCTACTATTAAAATTCAGGCATTTAAAATAAATAAATTTCACATGTTTCTGTGGTGATTTGGTGTGTTTTTTGACCACAATTTCAAAAGAAAAATTGTGGTCGCCATTTTGGATCCCCCCCACCGCATGGCATGGCGAGACGACGAGGATGACCCCCCCCCCGGCCTGGTGCAAGCAGCCCAGGACAGGAGAAGAGGGGAGAAAGGCCGGGGACCCCCCAGAAACCACCCCTCTGGTAGGTGGCAAAGCCTCAGGCAGGCATATTTTTGCCTGCTTTTTTGGCCGGGAGTCGTTTTTTTTTAAACACTTTTAAAAACTTTTTCTGTGCTTCACATTGCGCGATCACAGCAATGCCACAAACGAAAACGAATAACCCGACCAAATTTTTCTTTTTTCAGTGTGAGTTCGAGTTCTGACGGCTTAATTATCATTACCGTTTCCGTAACGGAAACGGAAAATGGAAACGGAAACAAAAATTTCGCCGAGTCGTGCCCATGTCTACTCACAATCTCTGGCTCGGTAGCCAGATATCTAAGCCACCAAGATACCACCCAGCAAATCTGTTTATACAGACTTGATGTGTAGGCTGATCCAAGTTCCTGCTCATTAAATCTGTATTTTTCCCCAGCCAACTTTTAAGAAGTAATGATGATGATGATGATGATGATGATGATGATGATGATGATGATGATGATGATGATGATGATGATGATGATAATAATTTATTGTCATTGTGTGTATATACACAGTATACACATACAACAAAATTCAATGACACCCAGATACAAGATTCAACACACACACACACACACACACACACACACACACACACACACAAATCCCCAAACACTCACACACATGAAAAAATCCCCTCAACACACACACATAAATTGCAGGATTGCAGGAATGGCAGTTCCAGGAAGTCTTGAAAGAAGCTTCCTTCCCAAGAAACAGAATGGCCAACAGAATAAGCCAGAACTTGGGAGGTTATTTTCTGATGTATTTTTTCTTTTAGAGTTACTTCTTTTAAGGGCAGGAAGACAGCTCTTCCCTCTTGCCTGAGAAGTCCTTAGCACCGCTGCCAAGAATGTGAGCGAGTATTCCAATTAGTGAGGGAAATCTGGAACTGGGCTCAAGAGTTCCAGTAAAGGTGGCCTGGCATTCCCACTTCAAAGTACTTCTCATTATTACAAAGCCCTCAACTCCGCAAGCATCTCCCCTCTCTCTTTTTGTGGCTCAGGCAATCAACTGAAGAGATGTAGAATTTTGCTAAATTTGAATCGATGCTCGTGTCTCTTTAATGCCCCGTATGAAGTTCAGATTTATCAGAAGAACTGGGCATGGCTGCGCTCAAGACGAGCACTTTGAAGTTATGTTGACTTGCCTGAGAGAGTTGTGAGGACCATGAGTCGCTCTCTCGCTGAAATTGAGAGGATAACAGCACTTTGAAATCTGGCCAGTTCCTGTGAGCAACTTCAAAGGGCTTAAATTGGTCTCAATCTTGGCCCATTTTCTGGTCTTTAATTAGGAGGAGGCACATTTTAACATCTATGAACGGAGAACCCTTATTTCCATTTATTCTGGAGTAGGCCACACTCAATTCAACAGGACATCCTTCTGAGCAGATATGCCTAGAAACAGGAGATGGAAACCTTTCTTCAACCATGATGCAGCATTAAACTGGCCTGGCTGGTGATAAATATTTGGCATAGCCAATCTGGGCATTTCTGCTGTAGCATTTACTCTGAAAATGAATCCTTTATTTGCTCATGTTCTTTTTATGTGATTATGAACATGAATGCTTGCTTTTTGAAAAATGATATCAATTACTAATTACAAATAAAAATCAGCCACACACTGTGGGACTTTGGCATATAATAAGTGTTGTGTATTGGGTTGTGTATGTTATAGTTGTGAATTGTGGGGGATTAGGATCTAGGCTTCCTCTCTTGCCTGGGGCAAGACCTAACCATTTGGAAGCAATTAGGATAATGGTTTAGAGTAAGTGTGTATTTAGCGCAGGGTGCAGTTTAGACCACATCGTTCGTCCTCCCCTTTTCTTGAAAGCATGCTGCAAGTGAATCTGCAATAAACGTCTCTTTTATTACACCTGTAATGGAGTTTCCTTCAGTTCCAGAAATACAACAATAAGCTTAAGGGGCAATGCTAGCAAAGGGACAACAGCACCCAGGGATAGGGCCTCACCCAGTCCAGTCCAGAAAGGGGCCTAGTTCCAGGCTTGTGCACTACCTTAGGCCCCATCTCAGGTCACGGGCACAAAGCGCTTCATGCTGCATCATCAAAAATCTTTGTCAGCACAACACCACAGGTGCCATGTGTTCCCTTCCTTCACCCATCCCGCCAGCTGGCTCTCCCACTCACTAGCCAGCATGTACTGCTTGGCACTCAGATGAAGAGGCGGGGCAGGGAAGGTGGTGTTTCTGCCAGGATTGGACAGTCACACAGCAAGTAGGAGCTGAGTAGCATGCTGACTAATGAGTGGTGGAGTTGGACGGGGCTGGGGGAAGGGAACACACAACACCTGTGCTGTGCTGACTTGGCACAAAGTGATTTGTGCCCATCTCTAGTCAGGGGATATAGAGAGTTAACAGATAAATACAGTTGCAGCCCACATTGAAACCCACTGTATGTGTCTTAACTAGGGCACAAAATGACCAAATAGTGTTTTGTTTTGTTTTGTTTTGTTTCTGGAGTAGTTTTGTTTCATTTTTAATGAAAATTTAAAGTAGTTTTGTTACAAAACACAACAAAATGAAACAAAATGCTATGTCCCCTGGGGTCTTAAAGGACCAAAATGGTAGGGGAGCTTCCTCAAGCAATTCTAGGTAATCCCCTGAAATTTGGAAAGGTTTGGGGTTCAGGAAGCTGAATTATAAAGCTCCAAAGGGGGTGCCCCTAGGAAAAAAATCTTTCTATTGGAATCAGAAGCTGATTAGTTGAGCGATAGTGCCACCACTTGGCGTCTGATTGATTCCAATTAGGAATATTTTTTTTCCTTGGGGCAACCCATTTTACATTTAATAACTCAGTCCCCTGAGACCCAAACATTTCCAAATTTGGGGGTTTTACAGGGAAGAGTCCAAACATGACCCCCAGTGATATTTCTATTTCATTTTGTTTCATTTTTCTTTGATGGGTCTCTTCATTATTCATTTCATGCCCATCTGTATACAGAAGTTACTTCACATGATCCCAACTGTGTTCCAGGCCAAACAACATGGCTGCATCAGAACCATTAGTTCAGCGGCTACCAACCTTGGTTAGCCCAGGCTTTCTTGGACTGCAATTCCCAGAATCTCCAGTCAGCATAGCTGGTGGTGAAGGCTTCTGGGAATTGCAGTCCAAGAACACATGGACTCTCAAGGGTGAGAACTAGTGCATTCGTTCATATAAATATAGCAAATGGCACTCACTTCTCTTCAAATACACAGAACAGAAGAGAATGATGCGCATTGCCAAAAGGATTTAATTGGTTGGACGGTTCTAATCAAGCCCTCCTCTTTCCAAACTGTTGACACTAGCACACTCCCTGCCGGTAGTGTAGCTGCTAAGTCATATTTGCTTCAGTCTATTCTCGTTTATCTCTTTCTAACACTTCTATTTTCCACTGATAGGCTAGACTCACTAGAAATGCCACAAAGCTGGAATTTTATTATAGTTGAGGAAGCATCAAGCAGCACATTTCTATAGAAGCTGCACAGCTTTCTGCTTAGGGGTTAAATGGCCAGCATAGGGATAATTTCCATTCTACATTCAGCTTCATGTAGTCTCCACAGGAAGTGAGGCTCCAACTATGCAATGGGCTGGAGCCTGGTATCATTTCTTCTCATTAGTCACTCTTGGTCCCTTCCTAAGTGGCCTATTGTCATTTTCAACCAGATTTTTCTCCTGAAACATCCTTTTTGATATAGCACCCTAATCAAAGCAAAGCAAAGACAGTGTTCTGCTTATATACCGCTCTATGCCACTTCAAGTAGTCTCCGGGTAGTTTACAGTTTAATTACAGTATGCAGGCTACACATTGCCCACCCACTCCCAGCCTCAGAAGGATGGAATGCTGAGTCAACCATGAGCCTGCTACCTAGGATAGAACCCCAGGTCATAAGCACAGTTTTACCTGCAGTACAGGCATTTAACCACTGTGCCATGGGGCTCCTATATTAGTTATATCAATTATATCCTCCACATCTGTGCCTGAAGCAGGGGCTGGTCCTGTCCCCCCTTCCAGCATGTAGGCACTGTCCTCAGCCCCTTCTTTGGTGCTGCCTATTAAAATGCCTCCCTTTGCATTACTGACACTTCAGTTCATACTCTGAACAGCTCACTTTAGAAGCTTAATTTCAGCTTTTACCACTTGAATTTATCCAAGGCTGATTTTTCTGTCCTCTTTGCTCACTTAGCAAGCTCTGGCTCTCGATACAACTGTTGCCATCCTTTTAAAAGATTGGTCTCATTTCCACCATTTTATACATTCTCCCCTTTCCCTCCACCAGCAGTGATGTTCACTTTCTGATCTGAGATGCCAATTGTCCTTTTTCCAAGGAGAAGGGCAGGGTAAATAAAAAATAAATAAATTTGAGTTGGGTGTCATTCAAATAAGGCTTCATTGTGACCCTAACTTTAGACTTCTATTGCTCTTTTTTAAAAAAAACCAAGTGTTCTGCTTATATACCGCCCCATACCACTTCAAGAAGTCTCTGGGTGGTTTATAGATTAATTACAGTATCCAGGTTATACATTGCCCCTCCCCAGCAAGCTGGGTACTCATTTGACCAACCTTGGAAGGATGGAAGGCTGAGTCAACCATGAGCTGGCTACCTGGGATTCAACCCCAGGTTGTGAGCACAGTTTTACCAGCATTACAGCATTTAACCACTGCGCCACGGGGCTCCTAATGGAATAGAGTGCTGTCTTTTGAGTACCATCATATTTCAGGCCCAAACCTGCCTCTTGAGAATTATTTGTCTGAGTTCAGACTAGAAAGTCTTGATAGATCTCTGTGGTGTCTGTATTAGCTCTCACCAAAAAGTACATTTCAGTTGCACCCTCTCCCCAGTAAAAAGATCTGAGGATGAGCCATCCTTTCCTAACCTGAGATTTCCCTTTCTTCTGTCAAGCAGTTCCTCTGGTTAAGATAAGGCTAAAATGCCCTTTCTGACGCCATTTTCAATGGGCTGCCAATATTCAATCTGTCTCTTTGCTCAGGATTACCTATTTCCCCCTAAATCTTAAAATCTGTGCTTGATGTTGACCGCACTCCCCAGGATGTTCTTCTTTCTAACCTAAATTTCTTGCAGTATCTCCATCTTTCATTCCCTTCTGAAACTGAACCTCCAGTTTCACTTTCACTTTCACATCCTAAGGCTCATGCATCCTAAGGCTTATGCATTCTGTTCTCCATTAGGCCAACAGTCAGTTCCCAAATAACCTTCAGTTTTAGCGCTGCAGGCAACCACCAGTCTTCTAATTCTCTTTGGTGTGTACTATTAAAACAACCTACTACAGGCATGTCCAAACTTTGGCCCTCTAAACCAGTATTTTTCAACCTTTTTTGGGCAAAGGCACACTTGTTTCATGAAAAAAATCACGAGGCACACCACCATTAGAAAATGTTAAAAAAATTAACTCTGTGCCTATATTGACTATATATAAAGTAATTCCCTTGAATAGGAATCAAATAAACACAAATAAAGCATTTTATAATTACTTTATTATGAAATAGTAAGTAAACAGAAATATGAAAAATTATAAAATACTTTTCAGTGCGCAACCTGGGCCTGTTTGGCTGAACACAAAGCTGATATTCTGGCTGGAATCGAAGAAAGACACACACGTAGCCTGTGTTGTTTTTTTAAAAGACATTTTGCCCTGCATGGACTTCTTGTCCAGTGGAGACCTGAGAAGGGGCACTGACTCTCCAGGAACACAAATACGACCCAAAAGACCATCTTGCTCTCCACACTGTGGCCAAGGCAGATGCCTTCAGCAAGTCCAGCGACAGGAGGGGAGGAGGATGAAGGAAGGCAGGAAGGAAAGATGGCAAAAAGTGTTCTGCTTGTATACCGCCCCATACCACTTCAAGGAGTCTCTGGGCGGTTTACAGTTTTAATTACAGTAGACAGGCTAGACATACACATATGCAGGCTAGAAATGAGCATGTTTCTATGAAGAGGGGAAAGGGTACGAATGGAAAGAGAGAGGTGGGGAAAAAAAGAAAGAAAAGACAGAGAGAGAGAAGAGGGCGACCCAAGACAGAAAGAAAGGGGCAAGACTTCAAGGAACCCATCGCGGGGCCCCTCAGAGACGGCTCTTCCCCTCCCGGATCCTAAAGGCCGGCCGACCGGCCGGCCAGCCATACCATTAGCCCCCCCGCCCCCCGCCTCCTCAGCCCAGGCCCAGCGGAGGCCTCCTCCATCCCCTCCTCCTCGCAGCCCTGCCGCGGTGCTCGTGGGGCAGCCGGGCGCCCCTCCACCCTTCCCCTCACCTGGTGGTTTGTTCTGGGCTGGGGCTCCCGGGCCGGCTCGTGTTGGCGGGCGGGCGGGCTGTCGGGCGGCTCAGTCCATTGGTAGCTCCCAGGAAAGGGGTGGTGGTGGTCCAGGGTAAAAAAAGGAGGGGGGTGAGGGAAGCAAGCGAGTCGCGACGGCGGCGGTAGGCACAGGGCAAACACTAAGAGAATGAGCGGGGCCAGGTCCGGCCGGGGAGGAAGTGACGCCAGCGCCGCGGGCCTCGGGGGGAAGAGCCAAGCTGGCCCTTGGACACTATTTATAGCGCCTCCCAGCTGTGGGCCGCCCGCCGGCCCTGGGTTGAATTTCTTTAGAATTTTTCAATTTTTCCCACGGCACACCAGGCAACATCTCGCGGCACACTACTGTGACACGGAACAGTGGTTGAAAAACGCTGCTCTAAACAACCTACTACAGGCATGTCCAAACTTTGGCCCTCTAGATGTTTTGGAGTGCAATTCCCACAGTCCTTTGCCATTGGCAATCTAAACTTAGTTGTGGTCCAAAACATCTGGAGGGCCGAAGTTTGGACATGCCTGACCTACTGTATGCAAGAGCAACACCCAGTGCCTCTTGGAGGTGATTCTGCACTGATCGGTTTTGCCTTTGCCCGGGGAGTCCCTTGGCTACTTTTCCTGAAATTGAAGCTCTTCCACTTCCAGAAGCAAATCTCAAACTCACTACTAGCCAACATGGCCATGACCATTTCAATCTTTTCTTGTTTTATTCTTTTCAGGGAGCTCATCTGGGAACAGCTTCCTCCAGGTGAGCAATTGCTCATTTCTAGGAGGGGAAGGTTCTTTCACAGCAAACCTGTTGTCTTGGCATGGCAAGAGTTAAGGACAGTAAACTACTTTTCATATTGGATCTCCAGGATGCTACCAGCTACACAGGGACCCTGTGTTCTCTGGTTGGCCTTGACTATCTACAACACTGCTCAATGGAGCCACATTGATTCTTTCTATATGGCTGCTTTCCTCAATATGTGTATGTACTGTATATACTCGAATATAAGCCTAGTTTTTCAGCGCTAATTTTGGGCTGAAATAAGGGCCCCTCGGCTTATATTTGGGTCAATACTTTTAGCCACTGAGGCAAGTGCTTGGGTCGGTGGCTAAAAGTCATTTTAAACACTGTGTGCCACTTCTCTCCCCCCCCCCATGTTGCAGGGGAGTGGCGTACATACACATATCGAGGAAAGCGGCCATATTTAAAATGACTTTTAGCCACCAACCCAAGCACTTGCCTCGGTGGCTAAAAGTCATTTTAAACACCACACACACACACACACACACACACACACAGCTCACAAAGGAGGAGCTGCCAGGCCCTGCTGCATTTCCCACCCTAGAATTATACTTGAGTCAATAAATTTTCCCAGTTTTTTTGGGTTTAAATTAGGGCCCCCGACTTATACTCAGGTCAACTTATACTCGAGTATATATGGTACCTATTTATAAGTTCAGAAACTTAATACAAAATAGCTACAAGCAAATGGTACCAAAGAAAGGGCACAGAAAACTGGTTAATAATCCACATGCAAATTTGGTTGTAATCCTGTAAATATCTAGATAGGAATAAGCCCTATTGAATTCATCGACATAAATCTGACATCAGAAATAGCCATAAAATACACGCAGTGGTACCTTGGTTTATGAATGCAATGTGTTCTCCAGGACATTTTGTATTGCAAAAAATTATAACCTGAAACATGATTTCCAAAATTTCCCAGGCACAATGCATCCTGGGGAAACTTGTTTCTTAATGTGAAAAAAAACATAAACCAAGAATTTTTTTTAATGGATTTTTATTCGGAAACTGAAAATTATGTTAACCAAGGTGTTTGTAAAATGAAGTACCACTGTACTGATGTTGGAGACCCTTTTACAAGGACTGAATATTAATCAAGCTTTCTTAAGTCATTAAGTCAAATGTGAAATGCCATACAGAGTTCCACGGTTTGCCACTTGTGCATTGGTATTGATAGCCTGATAGCTTATTTATTTATAAAGCATTGCTACTTTGCCCATTATCTATATCCCCATCTGGTCATTGGGGCCATCCATAACTAGGACAGTCATGTAGTTTAATGCTTATGTCCGAGGAAGTGGACTTCATTTACAAAAGCTCACACTAAACTACAGTAGCATTGAAAGTGCCGCCATGTTTTTTATTACTTATGACTTTGATTTTTATTCTGCTTTGGTTTTTTCTCTTTGAAATAATCAAAATAAAACAGGTTAACAAATTAGAACACAGTATGAACTGTTCAAGTTACATATAACTTTCTGTTCTCAGCAATGTCCAGCTGTTTATGAGGAGATCTTTCTGTCCATCGATATCCATCCGAAGAATGAGCAACAAAACCATCTTCTATGATCGAAAGTCTCTCAAGATAAAAGTTGAAAATATAATTACCACTTCTAAGTTTCAGCGCAGGAAAGGATTTTTTTTTAAAAAAGGATTCAATCAAATCGAGTGATTAGTTCTATGCATAAAACTCAAATGAGCCTTTAAATCAAGCCCTGTGCCATCCTCTTAACGACGGCGAAAAACAATATCTATGTCAATGGTGTAATCAAGACTCATTGGTAGTTTCGGACTGTGACAATTACCTAAAAGCTGGAAATATCTAACTTGAATATGAAGACCAGGGAGACACATGAATGCCAATCAGGACTGAAAACGCAAAACTGTTGCTTGATGATACAGCGTTAGGGAGCTTCCCAAGGAAAATCGATATATCCAGCCTTGCCTGGATATTATACTCTTAAAAGAAGTGCATTTAAATTGGCAGTGATAAAGAAAGCAGTTTTTAATATGGTGAAATGGGCTAGGGATGATGTCCATGCATACCTTTCAGGCCCTCTGACTTTATTTTAAACAGCTCCTGAGGTTGGGGGTTCAGCCCATTATAATGAAGATGAAGAGATACATGAAGAGTCTGCTTCAAATTGTCTCATTGACCGCTGTGGGATTTCTGGTGGCTTCAATCATTCAACAATAGACAAAGAAGCTTTTGAACTTTCCAAAGGTCCATCTGAAGTTGCAAAACTGTAGATTTTTTTTAAAAAAAATTGTAGTTCATCTCTTTTGACAAATCTAAAAATAACCAGAAAGCTAGTTAAATGGGACATGCATATTAAGAGTATTGAAATGGTTGATAAGACCCCAAAAGGGAAAAATAGTAAAACAAATTCTCTGGCTATATGGTTTCTCCTGCTCTAGGATGGCTTATGTATGATTTAAAACATCATCATGAAGATTATTTACTGTAGTTTTAATTAAGGATGTAGTGCTTCAGAAAATGGTTGGCTTCAGAGTCTCAGTTTGTTCTGCATTCGCTCTGCTCTGAAGCCCCTGATCCAAAGTGCAATTTGGAAAGCCTGTTGGGTGTTGTTGGAAGGGAAAGAGGGAGAAAAGATGCAGGGCAGAGAAGAGAATAAAGGGAGGGGGGTTAGGAATGTTGTTTAGATAAATATTAGCTAAAAATCAGCAGACAATGGACCATAATTACTAAGAAGGATGTAATAAGCGGTTCCAGTCAATCTCCATAGTGTCATAGCCCGGGAGAATTTGAGAATTACCATCAAAATGAGGGGGTCACATACACGACACCGAGAAAGAATCTCATTTTATTTATTCTTGAACTAGAGATGGGCATGAATCGGGGGGAAATGGTGGTTCAATTCATTTCATGATTCATCAAGACTGACAAATCATGAATCGCAAATGTATGGTTGTTTTCCTGACAAACTGATGAAGAGATTCATTGTTTTTTGCTTTTAAAGTCCAATTAAATGCCTGCCCACCCACTCCCAGGCACCTAAAAAGTCCCAGAAAAAAATTCTCTGACTCTGCTCTACAAGCCCCACAAGGTTGGCGAGGTGTGGGTTTCACACATCTCAGTTAAATGCCCCAAAGAAGGCCTATCCAGGAAAAGTTTCCCCCAGATACCTAGATTCACAGTGAAGCTTTCCCTCACATTTGTCTACAAGCTCTCGGACTTTGGGGAAGATTGGATTTCAGGCATCCAAGTTATACATCCACAAAGTGGGTCCCCTCCCCCCAAGAAAGTGCCCCTGAGCAGCTGGCTTGGGAAAAACCCAATCTTCACCAAACTTGAAGGGCTTATAGAGGAGAGTCAGAGGAAACTTGTCTGAAATGTGGTTACTCTAGGGTTTGTGGGTGTGTGTGTGTGTTTGTTTTATAGCCTGACAAATTGATGAATCAAAAATCGCAAAAATGTTGTTGATTCATATGCATCGGGGGCATTGATTCCTATGAATATGCATAATTTTTGATGAATTTTTTAGTTTTTAATTCATACTCTTCACTACCTTCAACTCATTTTCATTCCCTTTTCGTATTATACCAAGTTGGCAATGCAAGTTGATTGCAGATTTCCAGTAAAAAAAAAAATGACTCACAGAGATAAGATGATCCGACGGGCCTGGAAAACGGGGACATACTCTGTGCTGAAGGACTGTGGCACAGCACACCGCAAACAAGCCTTCACCCTGAACCTATGTGGCCCTCTCTGGGTCATTCCTACACCCTTCCTTTCTCTTGTGGAAAGAAACATAGCAGTGGTTACTCTTAACAAGGGAACAAGCAGAAGTTCGGGACCACAGACTGGATTGTAAATCCCTGGCCAGAATTCACCAAAGCAATGGCACAAACACAAGGGCCAACCCTAAAGGAAATGGCATTGTGGAGGCAGAAGTCCTTGGACATTCTCCTAAGTCAAGGAGTCTGAAACTGAGGGCCACTACACCAGCCAAAGTAAAGCAGTGGAACTCTACTGAGCCTGCAGCTTAACTGTCTGAAGGACCCCTGTCCAGGTGTGAAGTTGTCCATACAGCGAGAAGAGGCCCCTGGGAAGATAGTTATCCTTTGAAAGGCCCACTTTCAGATACATGGTTGCTCTCTGGGTTATGTGACCCATTACCAGTCCATTGGCCACTGACATAATTTCTACCATTCAAATCCGCTTTCATTGCATTTTAAAAAGAAATGCAAACCTTCCATTTCTTTCTCACAAAGGGTTATAAAAGAGTCCTCCTTATTCTGCATTCTTCTTTTGCAGATGTTCTGTGCATTTCATCGGCAGCAGCTGCATCTTTAAATATCTGGAAGGGTGTGCTATAATTTGCTTTCTGAAAGGACGACACTTTTCTGAGTGGGAAGAAACTTATTGCTTTCCCTCTGTTTTCATGTCAAAGAAAATAGCTTGGTTCGGTGCCTTTCTTATAGCAATTCCAGTAACGTCACATAATATACCAGGAGACAGACCTTGAAAGGATAAATACACTACTTGGGTGACATGTTGTCCACGAGGAAGAAGAGAAGAGAGCACGTACTGTATTGATGAGCTGCCCAACATCTGAGGTAAGGAAGACTTTTTCTTCAAATTGGAACAAGTTCCGAGGGCAACAAGGATGATCACAGGACTGGAAACCAAACCTTATGAGGAAAGACTGAAATAAATGGTCATGTTTAGCCTAGAGAAAAGAAGACTGAGAGGTGATATGATAGCACTTTTCAAATATTTGAAGGGCTGTCATCCAGAAGAAGGGCAGAATTTGTTCTTGATCATCATAGAGTGTAGGACGCCCAACAGTGGACTCAAGTTAAGAGAACTCGGCTTTCAGCTGAATATCAGAAAAAAATACTTCCTAACTGTTGGCAATGGAACCAATGACCTCAAGAGGTGGTGAGTGCTCCAGCTCTGGAGGCATCCAAGAGAAATCTGGACAACCACTTGGCAGATGTCCTTTGATTTGTCCTGCATGGAGCAGGTGGTTGGATTTGATGGCCTTGTAGGCCCCTTCCAACTTCACTATTCCATAGTTCTGTGATTCTCCAACAACCACGATTTCTCAGGGCTTCTTTGAAGATGAAAAAAAAAATCTGAGCCAGTATTCTGTGTCTTGTCAAGGTGGCCAACGCTCTATTTGGTCTTCATTGACAATGAATGAATCCCTTGAGGAAAACAGCACAAGATATTATTTTAAAAGACAAGGCACCACCAAACAGAAGCAGTAAAATAGCAAACCAGAAAGGAAATCCATCCTGTTGTGCACACTGGCAATGCTCTGAAGAACACTGACAAGTGATCCCCCCAGATATCAGTTGCACGGCACCTTCTAGTCTACACTCAACAATGGCCTGAATCCTGGCATGCTGTTTCCAGAGTGTGCATCTCTCATTAAGTTTATCTCTCTCAACATCTTCACTGGCCAACTTCTTAGTTGTTTGCATTTCACTAATTTGCAAAATGATAACAGAACATCCCAGCAATGAGCAAACTGGTAACAAAACTAGACATCAAAGGGTAGCAGAATCAGACATCAAAGCCAAACAGGGTTAAGAATCTCCAACCTGATGGCTCCTTATCATGTTTTGAGCTTCCCACCTCAGACTTTCTGGAGTAAACAACCTGGTATATGGCCAAATGTGTTCAGCCATTCCTTCTGCCAGTTTTAGCAGTCTTCTCATGACCTCTGGTACTTTGGGAGTGTCTGACACTTATTTTTGTTAAATAAAGTAAATGACAACACACAAACCTATCATGGTATTAAAACTTTGCTGCATAAAGGAAATTAAAAAAAAAAACTATGGAAAAGAGCAGGGGTTTTCTCCACCCTTTCTTTTAATCCATCCAGGGGCCCTGGGTTTGGGGGTTGTAACTCAATTTTTTTCAATTTGGGGAAGGAGTTGTGAACACCACTGTCAAATTACTTTGTGCCCTTGTTGAGTTTGAGTGCCCGTTGGCATCACAGATTTGCCACTCTGTCTTTTAAAATTCCTTCTAAAAATGTTTAGCAAAGCATCACTTAATTGCACTGTGACCACAAACTCTTTTTTTAATGCATCTTTGAAAGTTTATAACTCTATCCCTTCATCAATGCATTCTACAATACAATCAAATTCCCACTTTGTTCCTTTCTGGTGAGGAAACATTATTTTAAACTTCTGGTTAACTGTACAATCCTTCTCCCATTTTTGTTCTTTAGACTATAGGACAACAGGTCCTACACCAGGCTCTTTGACACTTGGAACAATTTATCTGAAGAATGCAGCCATTGATTTAGTAATGCAATGCTTTGAGGGGGATAGGGAGGCAAAAAGAAGACAAAGAGAAAGGAAAAAGAAAGGAAACAAGTTGATTTCATCTGTGTAGCCATTTTTATTATTTATTTTATTTTATTTATTTATTTTGAATATTTTTACTCCACCTTTCTCCTTGGAAAAGGACCCAAGATGGCTTACAATTAGAGATGGCACAAATCAAAAAAATTGTGTTTCGTTTGTCGTTTTTCGTTTAGAGGGTCCATTTCGGTTCATTTTTGTTTTTCGTGAATTTTTTGCAAAAAATTCATTTTCATTTTCATTTGTTTCATTACTGTTTCGTTACCGTTTATTTCAATTTTTTGTGATTTTTTTAGCATTTAAAGCAATTCAATATATTGCCATAACGAAAACGAAACAGACGGCAAAATTTCTGGTGTTTCTGTTCGTTTCGTTTCATTTTAGAGACAAAATTTGTTTTTCATTTCATTACGTAACGAAACAAAAAACAAAAATGAAAATGAAAAATTGTTTGTTTCGTGCCCATCTCTACTTACAATAATGAGGGACAATATACAGCCCAGAACATTTAAGACATATTCAAGTTAAGAAAAGGGAATTAGCAGAGGCATCTTCGAACATTAAAAGGTAACATGAAAGCTACAAATAGTACGCCAAAAGAAAAAAATCAATATGAGGGGTGGAAAGTAAACATGGAAAACATGGGTGTTCTTATGAAATCAGTCAATACAGTCATGTATGGTAAATGTAATCCATATAAAAGTCACATAGGAGGCAGTCCCTCATTCCAAGAAAGCTTGCCTGAAGAGGAAGGTCTTTGCCTGCTTCCGGAAAGACAGCAGCGATGGGGCAGTCCTGGCCTCCAGCAGGAAGGAGTTTCAAAGCTTGTGAGCAGCAACAGATAAGGCCCTTTCATGTATTCTCATGAGATGCACCTGTGAAGGTGATGGGATGGAGAGAACGGCCTCTCCTGGTAACCTTAGCACCTGAGCCGGTGTATTACCAGAAATACACTGAATTAATTGCAAAGTGAGTACAGCTACTGATTTATATATCATGTGAATTTGCATAGATTTTTTTAAAGTGGAATAGGAATCAATTCAAATGGGCAGTTGGGCCATGTCTAAAGTGCTACAAAGAGCACGCAAGAAGAAAAGAAAAAATCCATTATGAGGGGTGAAAATCAACATGGAAAACACTGGTGTTCTTATGAAATCAGTCAATGGAATCATGTATGGTAATCCATATGAAGTCATATAGTTGGTAGTCCCTCATTCAGGGAGAGCTTGCCTGAAGAGGAAGGTCTTTGCCTGCTTCCGGAACAACAGCAGAGATGGGGCAGTCCTGGCCTCTAGCGGGAGGGAGTTCCATTGGGAATGCTTTCAGTGTTGGCCAGCAGCTGTGCCAAAAGTGTACCAAATTACAGAAAGGAGGCCAAAGCATATTGCCACCTAGAAACATGTTTCAGCATCATACGTGGATATTGAGCCAGCTATAACAAAACGCATAACGGAGCCCTAAAATAATCTAACAGTGCTAGCCAAATTGATCAGGTCAGTGACAATAAAAGTTGCAATGCAGAATAAACCTTGCGGCTTGTAAATCCATTCCAAGTGACAATACCGCCATCTATAGGGCAATTGCTAGCATCAGCTGCATGCTTCCTCCTTCAATCGAAATAGCACTGGATTTTCAGTGAATTCTGGGTGGGGTGCATTCATGTATCTTTACATGGCAGCTTCACAGCCACTGTAAAAGAACACGATTCCTTTGGCTACTCCAGAAAGCAGTAGGAATATATCAGGCCAAGGAATTGTCATCATAAATAAGATATGACCTTCAGAGCAAAATATGGCTTGGTGCTCTGTAAATGAGCATTCCCATCCCAAAGAGGAAGGGAAGGCCTATAGTCCCTGTTGGTGTTGCTCTGAATAGCTACCCAATCATTTTAGTATTTTTTTAGATGTCAAAAGCCTCAGCGTCCATAACACTCTGATGACTAGTCTTGTCAGATCTCAGAAGCAAAGCAGGGTCAGGCCTGGTTTGAACTTGGATGGGTGACCGCCTGGGTATACCAGGTTCTGTACTCTAGGCAACAAGACCTACGACAGGCCAGGCAAACTTCCCCCAAAAGTGGCATCAAAACAATGAATCTGTTTTCTTTAGCACTTGACCCCACCACCAAGTGGGACAAACGCTAAAGAAAAAGAAGATTGAGATGTCAAAAATTATATAGGAAGGGATACAAAACGGAACAAATCATAACATTTTTCTACTCATAACAGATGCTGCCAAAAAACAAAAAAAGTCTTACATGTCACTTGTCTTTGGACAGACCTGTTCCGGATTCATATATGTTTCTACTTTATGTTTTCCAGACTGTCTGGATTCCTTTTTCTCAATGTATACATTTATCCCACTGGCTATCATGGACTTGTGCACATTTGCAACTCTAAACTATGCAGCTGTTTGTAAAAGAAAATCTACCTACAACCACAACAACTTGCAATTTAAAAAAACATATATGGTAACAAATGCATAGCTTTTGTGCAACATTTCAATGCATAGAACTATAAAAAATATCACAATCTGTGCAGATTTTGGGGGAAAGTTTTTTTCCCTTGCAAAAGCTTTTCAAGTGTGTGAAACGAATCCCACCAAAAATTCTTTCTCACTCATTGCAACTGGATGAAATCAGCTTGGCTGCGATGACAGAGAAAGTGCACAGACCCATAACTTTGTCTTGGGCAAAAACTCATGCAGAAACACTTTGTAGAAGTGGAGATTCCAAAAGATTGCCAAGGAGAGACCCACCTAGAGTATTTTACATTAGTCCAGCCAAAAGGCATCAAGGCGTGTCAAGAAAATGGATGTCAAGTCCACAGTAATATTAGGAAGGGAGGTAAACTCTCCTTTGATTGGGCCCTTTCTGTTTAATATGCAAACATTGCCTCAAACACATCTCTAAGGACCTTAGGGGATTGTCTCCTTATCATTTTTGAAAAACAGTGTGGTTCTCAGGCTGCTTTGAACTCTTTTTTACAGTGCAACGTGTCTGAAAAATTCATCACCTGTGGATGCCCTAAGTGTGTGCTTGTAAATTGTAAGTAATGTTATTTGTCATTGCTTTTAGCATGAGCTGTTCTCAGCGAGGCTCAGATTATGGCTAGAAATTCAATTCCCCTTTAGAGAGCTTCTAATCTACTCATCCAATTCCTTACCTAAATCAACATCCTGAAGGGCTGTTTCTTACATGCTGGCAGCCATTTTGCACTCTGTCCTGCCAATTTGGTTTTGCTGAGTTTAAATTGTTAGGCTGCGGAGCTGCCAGAATAGCTGCAGGAAGTTCATTTACTAACAACCAAAATCTGATTATTTCAACTGTGGCAATTCGGCCTTTGCCAGTCCAGGATTAAAGCTTTCTGGGGTTTTTTCCAGTCAACAAGTAAATTAGGCAGGATGGGGAGGCGTCCAGCCATTTCTGGGCTTCGGTAAGATTAAGAACTATTCTTCTTTTCCCTCCACATTTTGCCTGGCGTGATTGTTGAATGTGTGTGTGTGTGTGTGTGTGTGTGTGTGTGTGTGTGTGTGTGTGTTTGTGAAGATGTCAGGCGCTAATGCCCATGTTGATTGACAGATGCTCAGCAGAGTTTTGACTCAGCAAATTCCTCTCTGTCATCAAGTTTGGGCTTTGACACAATGAGTCATTCAGCTCTTTTCACGTCTGTCCAGATCCCTTGCCTTCAGCCTAAGAGCAAGACAAGAAGCTCTTCCCCACCCTTAGATTTATATTCCTGCTTGGACCAGGGGTTAGGCTTGATGGCTTTGTAGTCCCCTTCCAACTTTGCTATTCTATGATTCTCTGATGGTGGCCAATCAAAACCATTCAACCTTGCCTTCTGGAATGATTCCCCTTTCAGATGCATTAATTCTCACTAGAGATGGGCACGACTCGGGAAAATGACGTTTTTGAGTTGTCGTGTGTCGGAGGCAGCCCGTGTCGGCTCGTTTCCGTTTTTCGCGAAAAACCGCAAAAATTAGTCAGTTCGTTTTTTCGTTTTTTTGTTATCGTTATACTGGTTTTTTGGGGGGGTAGCGGGCTCCTGGAGGCACCTCTGTGGGGTGGGTGCCTCCGCCGGCCCGCTATAAAGGAAGGGACAGCAGCAGCAGGCTCCAAGAGACCCCTCAACATGGGGGTCTCCCATCCTCACCTGCTGCTGCTGCAAAATGGCATGCACAACCATATGGTTATGCATACCATTTGCAGGCAGTGAGACCTGCTCAAGTACTTGATACCCTGGTACGAGCGTGTCGCCATTTGCAGGCCAGGCAGTGCCACTGCACCTGCTCAAGTACCTGGTCCCTACGAGCGGGTCGCACCTGCCATGTCCCACAAAGAAGGGAATCGTACTTGCGTGTAGTGCAATGCAAGTACATCTGGCTATGGGCTAAGGTGGATTAGGGAAGGGACAGCAGCAGGCTCCAAGAGACCCCTCAACATGGGGGTCTCCCCTACTCACCTGCTGCTGCAAAATGGCATGCATAACCATATATATGGATATGCATACCAGTTGCAGACAGTGAGACCAGTCCACTGGTACGACCCTCCGTCAAGGAGAACCGTGAAGACTGGGTCGCACCTGCCATGTCTCACAAAGAAGGGAATCGTACTTGCGTGTAGTGCAATGCAAGTAGATCTGGCTTAGGGTAAAGGTGGGTTAGTGCAAGGACTAGGGTTAGGCTAGTGACGGGTAAGGTTATGGTGGGCTATTGGGTTGCACCTCTGGGTGCCTCTCTGACCCACTAAGAAGACAGTCTGTGACGTATGGGTAAGGAGTCAAGGGTTAGGGTTAGGGGGTTAGGGGGCTAGGGCAGGTTTTAGGGGGCTTTTTGGCACATCCCAGAAGTCTCCATGGCCAAGTGGCCATGCGATTGGTGGGATGGCTCCAAAAATTTGCATGGTCGTCCACTCCCACATGGCTGGCCAGGCCACTGGGCCAGCCCATCATTGCGCACTGCGCAGGTGTAAATAAAATAAAATAAAATAAAATCAATGGAGGACAGAGGAGGAGAGGAGAGACATTTTGTTGCAAGAAAAAACCCACTGCTACTGTGAAAAATCTGGCAGTTCATACATTTCCGCGTGTTTCTGTTGTGCTTGTGTGTTTTTGGACCACGATTTCAAAAACAATATTGCGTTCGCCGCCCCATTTTCGATCCCCTGCCCGCACCGCATGGCATGGCGACGATGCGACTCGAGTCCGGCTGCCCAGGACGGGGGGAGGCGGGACCCCCCTCCAGACCAGAACCCCCCTCCGGTAGGTGCCCTACTGAGTGAGTGCCCTTACTAACAGGCATTTTCCGCCTGCTTTTTGGCCTGGGAATGGGTGGGGGGAGAGTTTAAAAGTTTTTTCCTGCGCCGTCCGTGCCGCTTGCGTTTGCGGCGGCCGTCGGCGTCTCTGCGAGAGTGGGCTTTTTGCGAGCCTGCGGCGAGTCCCACCAGACCAGAGCAGCCCAGGACGGAGGGGGGGG
>JAHTLZ010003547.1:39835302-39854166 GCA_023846285.1 Phrynocephalus versicolor
TCTCATTTTTTTATTATTTTATTTTGGTTTTGTTTTAAAAGTCCCGGGGGGGGGGCTTTTTGAGGTGCTAGGACCAGGAGGACTGTAGCGAGGAGAAGGTAGGAGGGGTAACGAAAAACGAAGTGATGGGTTGGTTCATTATTCTTTTTGTTAGCTAATGAAACAAATAACGAATAACAAAACAAATTAAAAGTTCATTTCGTGCCCATGTTCTGGGCTGTATATTATCCCCATTATTGTAAGCCACCTTGGGTCCTTTTCCAAGGAGAAAGGTAGGGTAAAAAATATTCAAAAACAAACAAAAATTAAATACATAAATAGTTCTGGAAGAACCAGACTTGAAGAATTCAGTATATACTTAACTGTTCCCAACCCAGGCTTCCTGTCAATGAGCTGCTCACTAAAATGTTGATATTTTTAAAATGGGCAAATAGGTTTTCTTTTTATTTGAATCGCATGCCCAGGCCTCATCTATTTCCTTTTTACACTGCCTGGGGAAATCCCATAGTACACACACCTGCCTCATCCCACTTGACCACCGCCACCTCACCCTTCACAACAAAGCTCTTTATGACAGTTCAATTGTCACCTGCAGCTTCCAAATCTTGGTTAGTCACTCCCTTGATGTCTTGAGGTCCACTATTCAAATGCTGCTCAGTCAAACTGATGATCACAGAGGAGAACAGGGGGAAACATGAAGGATGCCACTTGCCAGATTCATAAAGCCACTGCAATTTATGGTCCTTGTTGAGTACTAAGAGATCACAATGTCCTTAATACTTAACATTTGTGCCATGGTTCTCACTAGAGATGGGCACGAAACAGAAAAATGGTGTTTCGTTTTTTCGTTTGTCGTTGAGAGGTCTGTTTTGGTTCGTTTCCATTTGTCGTGAATTTTTTGAAAAATTTTGTTACTGTTTTTCGTTTTTTCGTTTGTCATTTCTACCTGCTTTTTGCGCGATTTTTAAAGCATTTCCTTGCGCAGGCACCCCCCAACGCCCCAGACCAGAGGGAAAACACTAAAAAATGGATGCTGGCAGAGACACAGTATAGACTAGGTACGCAGGGAGGCTGCAAAGGCAGCGGCGGGCGTTGCCCAGGGTGCAAGGCAGCCACAGAGTAACTACACTGTGGGACAAGGGAGGGTACTCACCGAGAGGTACGCAGCATGCACGCACACAGGGAGGCTGCACGACTGAAGCTAGAGTCACAGCAGAGACAGCAATCCCACCCTAACTCCCACGAGAGACTACAAGGAGGACGGGGGCTGCCAGCACTTTTTATGCCCTCTGTGGCTGCCAGACCTGCATGGCCAGTCTGCAACCTGGGCATGCTATTGGTTGAACATGATCCCATCACATGGCTTGCCTCCATTTTGTGGTTGGTGGCGACGTCCATTTTAAAGGGAAAAGGAAAATACATCACGATGGGAGAAAACTAAAACAAACGTTTTAAGGACCCCAACCCCCCTGGTAGGTATTATCAGACAATATAAATAATTATCACTGTGTTTTTACGGATGTCCAGGGCCGTTTTTTAACATTTAAAACAGCTCTTTTCATTGCGTGTCGCCCTTAAGAGAAACGAAATGTAACGACCTCAATTTTCGTGGTTCTGTTCGTTTCATTTCATTTTATCACAATTTTCATTTGTCATTTTGTTACGTAACGGAAACGACAAACGGTAACGGAAATGAAAAAATGTTCATTCCGTGCCCATCTCTAGTTCTCACAGATGTCTGTGATGAAGTGGGCTGCAGTCTGTGAAAGATTGTCTCCTAGCTACTTATAAAGGTTTGTTTTCTTATTTATTTATTTATTTATTTATTTATTTATTTATTTATTTATTTATTTATTATTGCACTTATTAACCACACTGACTTTCCAAAAAGGAACTCTGGGTGGTGAACAAACATATGAATAAGAAAATACAGAGATACAAAATCAGTAAAAGAATAAAATCAACTCAATATAAATGTTGTGTCTCCTCTTTGTGTGCTCCATTGGGACATGTGTCTATCTATTTTAAGCTTTTTTATGAAACATTTCTATATAATTTAGGGGTTTTTTATTCTTCCTTTCTTTCCTGCTTTATCCTGAAAATCTCTGAAATGGTAAAAGCTGAGGGAGGGGGCAAGGAGAGACATGTTGCACAAAATAACTATCAATTCCCCCAGTTTAAATTACTGTCTGGGCTACTGTCCAGAAATAATTTACCCGCAAGCACCTTTTGCATGGTGGTTGTTTGGTAGGCCTATCCCAAAAGATCAGATAAGCTGTTATGAACTTGAAATACTTTAGCATGGAAACTACTGATGCTACAACTTAAAGAAGTGGAGTGGTTAACTTATATCTTGAAATTACTTTCCCCAGAGTCTAATTACTTTCTCTCAAAAGATTTATGAAATAGTAAAAGCTCAAAAATGGATGGGTTTTTATACTACTTCTTAACTCGAATGACTGGGCTGGTGACACCCACCTTCTTGGTCTCTTTTGTTTGCCCTGGAAACTCCCTGAAATACTAGGAACTAAAAACATGAAAATGCTGATGGAAACCCAGCTTTACTGTCTACCATTATGGTAACAGTATGTCTATCTGGATGGCAACCCTACCCAGGATGGCCTTTTATAAGGAACTAAATCCCCTTTGTCACCAACCATGTCAAGTAATTTACTATTGAGAGAATGGGATAGATTTGCTTTAACAGGGGAGCGGTTCTCTCTCACCATCAGCCCTGGTGGGTAATATCAAGAGAAACATTTTTAAAAAGCAGTCAGGTGGAAGCATGCAATGGGAGCATCAACTCTGCAGTTCTAATGATTTCCAATAATTCATTAATAAAATCACATAATCCTAGAGAGTTCAAACTAAGGTATATCTAGCAGATGCATGCTTAGCTTTCTCTACAATGCCTCCAGTGTAGGAGCACTCACCAGCTCCCAACGTAATTGGTTGCCAACATAACTGGGAAGTTTATTCTGCATTTACATTCTCCTTTTCTTTGGGGCATTCAAGGTAGCCCTCCTCCTCTGTGCTTTATCTTCGGTTCTTCGGATTTCGAGAGGACCACATTAACTCTTGAGCCACACTACCTTAGCTATCCTGGTGTGGGTGAGACCAAGAGGGGCATATATACTGATGGCAAGGAAATCTTCCTGCCTGGCAATTTTATGGCACCTTAGTCTAACAACACTAAGCAGTGTGGTGGAGCATTCTGACTCTTACACAAACCTTACAGTGCAGAAATGCCACCACACCCAGAAAACGTACAGGTTTCTGGGAGATAGTAAAGATAAGTACCATGAAACCCTTTCACTCACAGTAGTACCACTGTAGTCACAGCTTTGCTTCCTTAAGTGGTGAAAAGCATGTTTGTCATAAGATGTGGCTTTAATCAGCTGTAAAACTCTTGCATTCAGCATGGTTTGCTTTTTCACTGGCTACTGGAAGGCAAACACCGGCTTAATTTGCAAGACTGATCCCTGGGGCGTGCATCTCTGAGAGAAAAACAGTCTACACCATAGGTAGCACCAACTCTTCTTAATGTCCAGTGGGAGCCTTAGTTACACCTTTGCTATTGGGAAAAAAAGAAAGGCTTAGAATCAGCTAGAATCTGTCCCTCTCATTCTAAAAGTCATAACAAGAGCACCATTTTCAGAGAAGAGGGGAAGCTGTTCTCAAAAATGATTAGAAGTTTCTCCACGTAATGAGAAGTTCCCTTCTTCCAGTTGACCCTTTAGTGCTGAACTGTTCAATATGTTACATCTTTGACTCAGGCTAATCAAACCTGCCCGGCCGAGCGACCAGCAAGAGCCTTCAAAAAAACAAACAAACAAAAAACCTACACTTCCCATTAGCATGTTTGGCAAGTCAGCTAGAGCAGCACCTCATGCTCAGAGAAAGGCTGAGAGAGTTCCCCATGCCACTTCCTATAAGGAAGGAGAGGCAGAGACGATTTCTGAAAACCCTCTTCAGAAAGAAAGGATTCTTAGGCCCCGGTCTCACGACGATTTTGCTGCTCTTTTTGCTGTGAAAGACTGCACAGCAAAAGATGGTGCCTTCACTCCAAAGAGCAGTATTTTGGTACCCTGGTCAACCACGCCCCCGGAAGCGCACTTTAACCACAGCCAGGGGTTGTGTTAAAATACTTCTGTTATTGATGCGCACACCTCAAATGAGGTGTGACCCCAGAAAATTTGCCCCAATTAGATTCATACCCTTTTTTGCCACTTCCTGTAGTTCTGCTTTGGTAATTGTTTATGCTACTGAATTGGTGGCATACTAGCATGCCGGCACAATTTTTACTGGCTTTCTGCCTGCAATTACTATCGATTTTAAGAAGAAAAACTGCTACCTCACTGCAATGCGGGTATTCGCGACAAGAGAAAAAACAGGAAAGATGCACAGCAAGCAAGTCAGGACTGACACAGAGAAGTAAAATACTCCCCTGTTGTTGGGGCACTAACTGGGCATCAAACGTCACATGACCGCCTGAAAAAAATTGTACTCATCATATTAATATGCACAGATAACGGTAGTGAGACAGGGGCCTTAGGGAGGGTCACCTAGGTCGATACATACCCATGTGGTAAAATCCCCAGAGCCAGGCGATTACCATGCCAATCTGTACGAAGTCTAATCAGATGGCTCCACAAAGACTTTGAGAGGAAATTTTAAGGGCTGCTTAAAATTCACACCCACATAGAAAAACAATTTTAATCAATCTTCATGATTCAAGACACTAGTCCTTTAGGTCAGTTTTCTGATGGTAGCTTCGCCAAGAAGAGACGGAAGATTAGTCTTCTATGTAGAAATTCGGATAATTGGATAAGGAGGGACCTTAGTTGACTGAACTTGTTCACTTTTGTGTGAAAAAGGCAAAACATCAAGTGGTCAAGGAGACAACAACGCACTTAACTGAAATAAAGTACATGCCTTTTCTCCATAACATTTTACGGGATTGTTATGTCTGCTTTTTCAATGAAGTTTTATTTTAAAAATAAAGGGGGGGAGATACTTTACTGGCAAAATCTTTCACAGGCAACACACCACAAAACCTCTGTCTGTCTAATTAACAGGCAAGAGAAAGTCACCACTTTTCATGAGGAAGTGCTCAGACATCTCCGTCAAATAACCAGCCACACCACAACATGTTGAGGCTGTTGAAAATTAATTTTAGAAACTACAGGAGCTTGAAGTAAACATGAGAGCGCCAAAGTGACCCATTGCTGTCTTCGCAGCATGGGTGAAAGATTGAAAACACTGTCAATTTTTTTTTTAAATAAAGGTCTACATTCCTGAGGCTCCTCTAGGCAGGGACATTTTTCTCCCTCTGTCCAGGCTTTGGGGAGGGAAGGGAATAAATGGGGAGCCACAAGTTCTCACAGTGGGAACATCTGTTGCTTAAAACAGACGCTGAAGGATAATCTTAGGTGACATGGTTAACCTCTAAATAAGCATGATTCTGAAAATGCATTTTCAGCTGCAGGAGAGAACAGAGAGAGGACAGAAAACTCATCCACCACAGAATGTACCTTTACGGTTGCAGTCCTCTGCACTTTTCTAGGAAGATAAAATCAGTATGTTGTTCATTGCACTTCAGTATACAGTACATACATGCATATGTGCATACATATAGATTCTGTCAACGTTTAAATATTTGGATCTACCGGTATTGATAACTGATATGAGATTGGGTCTCTATTGTTTGCTTTTTTAAGTTGATGCTTATTATTAAATTGTATTAACTGCATTTTATTTATGTGAATGGATTGGTGATAGACATGGGCACGACTCAGCGAAATTGTCGTTTCCTTTTCCAGTTGTCGTTTCCGTTACGTAACGGAAACGGTAACGATAATTAAGCCGTCAGAACTCGAACTCGAACTGAAAAAAGAAAAATTTGGTCGGGTTTATCGTTGTCGTTCATGGCATCACAGCGATCGCGCAATGCCATTGCCAAGCACCACAGAAAAAAAGTCTTAAAAAGTAAAAAAAAAAAAAAAAACCGACTCCCGGCCAAAAAAGCAGGCGAAAATATGCCTGCCTGAGGACACCTACCTGAGGGGTGGTTTCTGGGAGGGGGGGTCCCCGGCCTCCCCCCCTCTCCTGTCCTGGGCTGCTTGCACCAGGCTGGGGGGGAGTCATCCTCGTCGTCTCCATGCCAAGCGGTGGGGGGGGGTCCAAAATGGCGACCGCAATATTTATTTTTAAATCGTGGTCCAAAAACCCACCAAAGCACAACAGAAATGTGAAAATTAGGTATTTTAAATGCCTGAATTTTTATAGTAGCAGCAGTGGGTATTTTTTGTTAAAACAAACTTTCGTTTCCTCTGTAAAACAGCTTGCCACCATGGTTAAAAAGAAGGCACCAATGGCCTGCGGGCCAGCTGGTAGACAGGAGATTTTTAAAAATGCACCAAACTGGTCCAAGGGACAGCTGGTCGGCACAAGATAAGAAAAATAAAAAATAAAAAAATAAAAAAACATGCCAACCTGGCCCACGAGCCAGCTGATCGGCATGAAAAACAACAAATTATTATTTTTTTTTAAATTTAAAACACGCCGACCCAGCCTGCGGACCAGCTAGTCAGCATGAGAAACAAAACAAATAAAACATTAAAAATAAGAAAACATGCTGACCCAGCCCACGGGCCAGCTGGTCAGCATGAGGAAACAAATGCTGACCTGGCCCACAGGCCAGCTGGTCAATGCGAGAAAACTTAAATACAAAATACAAAATAAAAAACACGCCAACCTGACCCACAGACAGGCTGGTCAGCACCAGATTTAAAAATGAAAAATAAAAAAGGTTGCTGCAATGCAGCAAGGGTTACACTAGATGAAAAGATGAATGTGGAACCCTTCAAAATCTGCAGTTCTATGGCCCTACAATCCTCTAGAATAGTTAGCAACCCCAAGAAATGGAAGAAGCTATGTTCGAGCATTAAATTGTGTTGGGTTTTAAACTTGGTTGGCATGCAGGTGTGTATATAAGCCCACAACCTTCCCACACATATCTTCGAATGTTCACCACAAACATCTGGATGAGATTCATTTGGGGGTTATGTTGGGGTGGGGCTTACTTTTGTCTGTATGCCCACCCCCAGGGATTCTTTCTAAGGTCTGTGACTCCTCACAGTGCTCCTCCTCCTCCATACACCTACAGTGAGGGAGTCCAGATGGTTTGGTTCAATGGAAATGCACATGAGGAGGCAAGTCACACATGTGAGGGGTGGAGCCACCATAGCATGTTTTGAACTACAGTGCCTTACCTGATTATTATCTTGGGTAGTAAGAAATATAGAAATTAGAGATGGGCACGACTTAGCGGTATTCCCGTTTCCGTTTCCGTTACTCGTTTCCGTTACTCAACGGAAACAGTAACGGGAATTACTCCGCCAGAACTCAAACTCGAACCGACGAACAAATAATTTGGTCTGATTTGTCGTGGTCATTTTCTGTGCCAAGAGGCACAGAAAAAAAGTTTTTAAAAGTAAAAAAAAAACCGATTCCTGGCCCTAAAAGCAGGCGAAAACTGTCTTGAGGGCACCTACCAGGCCAGAAGGGTGTTTTATTTGGGGGGGGGGGTTCCCCGCCCCCCCTCTCCTTGGCTATTGCTACTGCTGCGCTGCTGGTACCAGGCTGGGAGGGCGCATCCATTTGCCATGCAGTGCGAGGGGATCCAAAATGGCGACCGCAATATTATTATTTTTTAATCGTTGCCCAAAACCCCACCAAAGCACCACAGAAACATGCAAAAATTAGCTATTTTAAATGCTTGAATTTTTACAGTAGCAGCAGTGGGTTTTTCCTGCAAAAAAAAAGTCTCCGTTGATTTTATTTTATTTTATTTTATTTTATTTTATTTTATTTTTTTACACCTGCACATTCGCAATGATGGGCTCGCCCATGGGAGTGGACCATGCAAATTTTCCACCAATCACATGGCCACTTGGCCAGGTTGACCACAGAGACTTCTGGGATGTGCCAATCGGGCATAAACAGCCCACTAATCGTAGCCCAAACCCGAACCCTAAGCCTAAGCCTAAGCCTAACCCATACGCCAGTACACTGTCCTTCTAAGTGGGTCAGAGAGGCACCCAGAGGTGCACCCCAATACTCACCCTAACCTCACCCATAACTAGCCTAACCCTAGCCCTTGCGCTAACCCATCTTAACCCTAAGCCAGATCTACTTGCATTGCACTACATGCAAGTACGTGAGATGCAGCGGGTGCAAAGAGTCTGCCAGTCCGTCACTTGTGGCTCTGGCTGACTCCTGCAGCTGCCTCCAGGAGCCCGCTACCCCCCCAAACCAGTACTAATGACAACGAAAAAACGAAAAAACAAACCGACTAATTTTTGCGAATTTTCGCGAAAAACGGAAACGAGCCGAAACGGGCTGCCTCCGACACATGACAACTCGAAAACGTCATTTTCCCTAGTCGTGCCCATCTCTAATAGAAATATTAGTAACGTCTTATAAACACTTAACAGAACCGGAGCAGGGAGGGGGGTTCATCCATCTACTTGGCGACATCTAAAAAATTCAAATATATCAAACATGGAAAGGACCATATTCTTCCTACCTATCATATATTGTATTCAAGGTGAGGAGGTTTGGGGTGGGGGAGCAGAGGGATAGAGATACAGTCAGCAACCCTGAATCAACACTAGCCATCCAAGATGGAG
This sequence comes from Phrynocephalus versicolor, assembly GCA_023846285.1. NCBI lineage: Eukaryota > Metazoa > Chordata > Lepidosauria > Squamata > Agamidae > Phrynocephalus > Phrynocephalus versicolor. The sequence continues at coordinate 39,843,996 of JAHTLZ010003547.1, forward strand.
TTCCATGAGCAAAAATTCAAGGCTCTTGGTATGAACTGATTAATGTGCCACTTTTAGTTTGTACCATGTTTTTCAGAATGAAATTATTTTTGTCCTAAACATGAAGAATTTTATCAATTTTGGAACATTTTAAGCAAGCTGAAATTGAATTCTTGTCCATCCTTATTTCAAATGATATGCCCTACTTACTACAAGGAAATGCTCTTTATCTCTGCAGGTGCAAAAGGAATAGGAGGTACCAGTCATCCTGTATTGCAGAGTCTTGCAAACTGGGGCCCAGAGTTTGTTTCCCAGTTTTCTTTTTTGTTCCAGGGTGTCATGAAACTTTGGCAGGGGTGTGTGTGCTGAATTAGAACAAATATGTTTGATATTTTCATTCTTTGAAATGGCTGCATTTAAAACTAGAAGCATGTATGCCGGTTTTATTCACCGGGGAGTCAATTGGTCTACTGTACTGATGTGGCTGTCCTATTTTTGAATCACTTCTGATTTTTATTAATAAAACTGATTGATTGACTGATCTATATGTTGTACATGTTAGGTGTGTGTGTGAGTGAGTGTGCATGCGTCCGTGCGAGCACACACGCACACATGTTAGTATTTGGGACCTAACAGTTGCCTGGAGGTTCCTTGCTACATGCTTGCCATTTGGAGACTACAGTGCAGATATATTATGTTCTAGTGAACATAAGGAGCCTCATGGCACAGTGGTTAAACTCCTGTACTGCAGCTATAACAGTGCTCATGACCCAGGGTTCAGTCCCAGATAGCCGGCTCAAGGTTGATTCTGCCTTCTATTCTTCTGAGGTCAGCTTGCTGGGGGCCCAATGTGTAGCCTGCATAATTAAATTATAAAACGCCCAGAGAGTGCTTCAAGCACTATAGGGCGGTATATATAAACAGCACACTTGGCTTTTGCTTTTAGTGAAATGTTGCCACTCAAAGTCCTTCTTCATTATTTCAACAAGGCTCTCTTTTGAAAGCAGAGGTTGCATCGGTGGGAAAATGTTCTATTAAATCCTCAGAGGAAAAGAAGGTCTTTACATTTTCAACCTGGCAGCAGCAGCTAGAGAAAAAAAGTACCTTCAAGGATCATTAACTTCTCTATTGTATATCTGGAATTAATAGGCATCGGTACTGGAAAAAAGCACTTTCCAGAGGAAAATACTTAAAAGTTGTTTCTTTTTGGGTGGGTGAGGGGAGGTTATGTACATATTTGCTTAGAGCCAGGGGCCTCCTGCGTTACACGCTATCTCCTTTTGCAGTTTTCGTCCAACAGGAAGCAATGTGCTTTGATTCCAATGTGCGCAATAAATATATGGCTCCAGAAAAGAAAGTCAAGGAGTTCGAGCAGACTAATCATCGGTTCAGTGCTCCCCAGTGGCAACTGCCCAAGAAAAAGTTCAGAGTGATGACAGAAATTAACAAAATGACTCTGTGAGAGGAAGGATGTAATGGGAGGTTAACGCACAAATTTTACAATGTTCCGAATACAGCAAATTGGTTTGAAAGAGAGGTTAGCTTCTTAAATGTTAAGATCATAAAGCTGAAGAGCCCTCTTGATTTATTATCAATTGAACACCACGAATATAAATTCTAGGTAACTGCAGTGGGTCATTCCACACTGAATTAAATGTTACCCACCAATATGACATTAATAAAACATTATAAGGCACCATTAATTAAGGACCATTTCAAAAGATATTGTTGTTCAGTCATGTCCGACTCTTCGTGACCCCACAGACCAGAGCTCGCCAGGCCTTCCTGTCTTCCACTGCCTCCCGGAGTTTGGTCAAATCCATCTTGGTTGCATTGATGACACCATCCAACCATCTCATTCTCTGCCGTCCCCTTTTCCTTTTGCCTTCAGTCTTTCCCAACATCAGGGACTTTTCCAAGGACTCTTCTCTTCTCATGAGGTGGCCAAAGTACTGTAGACTCAGCTTCAAAATCTGTCCCTCCTGTGAACATTCAGGCTTGATTTCTTAAGTATTTATCAAAAGATAGCCTGTGTAAATTAAATTGGACGGTTACCAGAAGGAAGGTAAGCTTTAAAAAAAAAATAACCACTTATTGTGCACATTAGTTAACTATAAATAGGGCAGCACTATACAGTATTCTATCAAGATCATATAGTGTTAGAACTATATTGTTGTAGTGTGATTTCTTTCAGACAGTGAAAGCTGAAGATGTCACAAAAGATTGGACGTTGCTTCCCATCAGAGATTAGCCTGGATGTGGTCTTTCGATTACAAATCGCAGCGTCTTCAAACCAGATGGACCTTTGGCAGAACCATCACAGGCTAAAAGGCAATTTTTCAAGCTCTAGTCAATAGGCGTTTTTAAAATGTCTTCAAGTCAGCTGGGTCTCTAAGTGGGGTGGGGTTGTACATGTAGGAATGACACCGTTTCCAGCAAACACCCTTAGATAAGTGACAAATCAACTTTGGCAGATTTCTTCTGCGGACTGCGCCCAATTTGTATTTCACAGACCAGGCTGTACTTGGTGTTCTAGAATCTGCACATCACCAGATGGCTTTGGACACGTCTCATAAAGGATGTAGGTTTGAAAACTGCAAGCATTTCAGAAACTAGAGTAGAAATACATTCCAATCAAGTGTGTGTGTGTGTGTGTGTGTATGTGTGTGTAAGAAAAGCCTTCAACTTGAGAACAACTAAAAAGAGGAGGTTGCTAAAAACAAAATGGGCACATTTAATGGAAATGTTTGGCTTCTAAAATAATTCTTACAGACTTCATGTAGAAATGATAAGTTTAAAATATCCATAGATATTTGCCTCATGATGCAGTGGTTAAATGCCTGTACTGCAGGTAAAACTGTGCTCACGATCCCAGGTAGCCGTCTCATGGTTGACACAGCCTTCCATCCTTCTGAGGTCGGTAAAATGAGTACCCAGCTTGCTTGGGAGGGGGGCAATGTGTAGCCTGCATACTGTAATTAAAAACTGTAAACTGCCCAGAGACTACTTGAAGTGGTATCGGATGGCATATAAGGTAAAAAAGGATACAGACTTCTTAGATGCAAAACCCCTTAGTTTGCCTCCTTCCTATCATGTTACAATGTGAAAATCTGCTTTCTCCTAAGGGAGGCCTTTCAGCTTTCCATGAAAACAAGACTTTGGTCTCATTTTTCCTGCAGGGATGGCACCAGGAAGGCAAAAGCGGAGAATGAGCTGAGCTTAGCTAAAAGCAACCCAAAAAGCATTCTTCAAATATATCCATAGCAAGAGACAAAGAAAAGAAACAGTGGCTCAGTTATTCAAAGGAGGTGGGAACAATGATAACCGATGACAAAGAAAAGGCAGAAGTGCTAAATTCCTATTTTAGCTCAGTCTTTTCCCAGAAGACAGCCTTTGAACTTCCAGATATAAGTAAATTGCAAGGAGAGGGTAAATGGTTGCAGCTCTAGATTTAAAAAAAAAAGTCAAGGAATAGCTTACCACCTTGAACGAGTTCAAATCTCCAGGTCTAGATGAACTGCATTCGAGAGTACTGAAGGAACTGGCTGAAGAATTCTCAGAACCAAGGGGCCACCATTTTCCTGATATCATGGGAAGAGTGAGCTACCAGACTGGAGGAGGGCTAACGTTGCCCCTATTTTCAAAAAGAGCAGAAAAGGGGAGCCTGGGAAGGACAGGCCAGTCATCTTGACATCAATTTCACAGGAAAAAATACTGGAACAAATTATTAAGCAGTCACTATGCAAGCACCTAGAAAACAAGGCAGAAATAACTAGAAGCCAGCACAGATCTGCCAAGAACAAATCCTGCCAGATTAATCTGATCTCATTTTTCAATCAAGTAACCTCCCTGATAGACATAGAGGATGCTATGTAGTATATCTTGAATTTGGCAAAGCCATTGTCAAAGTTCCCCATTATATTCTAATCAGCCCACTACTTAGATGTGGGATCAACAGAAAAACTGTCAGATGGAAACACAGATTGCTACAAAACCATACTCATAGAGTGGTGATTAGTGGTTCTTTATCAAACTGGGAGGAGATAACATGTGGGGTACCCCAGGGCTCTGTTCTTTTAGTAATGACCTGGATAAGAGAATGGAGGGAATGATAATCAGATTTTAGGTGACACAAATTGGGTGGATCTTCTATAGGCTTGAGCACTGGCATGAAAACAACAGAATGAAACTGAACAGGGATAGATGCAAAATACTGCACCTAGGAAAAAGAAACCAGGTATTCCCCCATTTTGTAAATGCAGTTACAAAATGGGGGAATACCTAGCTCAGCAATACTACGAGCAAGATGGATCTTGGAATTGTGATGCGGCTTTTTAAAAGGCCAATGCTATTTTACGCTCCATTATATTATCCAGATCCTCCAAGGTCCTAGTTCCCTCCATTCTGCACTGGTTAGACCTCATCTTGAATACTGTGTTCAGTTCTGGGCACCAAACCTGAAGAAGGATGCTGACAAATTGCAACAAGTTCAGAGTAGGGTGAAAAGCATGATCAGGGGTCTGGAAACCATATCTTAGGAGAAAAGAAGAACTGGGCATGAGAAAGGAGAGGTTATATATAACAGTCTGACAAAACTGTTTGGATGAGCAGCAAAACGTTTCACTCTCTCAAGAAAAAGAAGTCCAGTTGCCATGACTGAACTTCCAGATAAACTCACCTTGATGACTGAGAATCTTCACAGATACCTTGGATCATGACCATTATATAATTAATCCATCACACACCATTGACCTCGAGAACCTGACCAAAAAAAAGGTGAAGAGAAAAGGAGAGGGGGGGAGAGAGAGAGAGATGGTCCAATGCAAATAAAAGCCATCATGTTTCTAAGGAAAACTATTAAAGCATCTCAAGGTGTTTTGTTTTGTTTTAATCTATGCAACTCTAGATTGGTCCAAAGCAAGAAAATAAGATCTGTGCTTTGGGCTGAACTCATGTAAATTGCAGCTATCCAAGTATCATGTGTCTTCATGACATTATACTTGTTTGTGAAATATTTATCCATCACTGCCTTTGGCAGCCCATGCTGTCACACTCGTTCAACTCTTTTGTCAGTCCATCATTTTCACACCCTTCGGTAGCTGACCTGAAAAAGAGGGTATGAGCCACCAGTACTTGTCGATTTAATGGACTGGAAATGTTCAAATAGAAATCTTGCAAGACAGGCCTCTCAATCTGTTTTACCCTTAGCTTCTTTGATGTTTCCTCGTGAGGGGAAAAAGATGAGAGAAGCTCTAGCTAGCTCCTATTATTAAGGGAGCCCAGTGAAATTTTCCCTTTGTCAATGGATTGAGGGTGAGGGTCCTTCAGTCCTTATTATTATTTTACCTCAGCTTACAAACGAACACCATTTCTTTATGTGGCCAAACAGTGACATCCATGGGCAAGAGGGATGCATCAACCAAGGGAGACAAAAAGCAAGACATATCAAATTATCAAGGTGGAAAATCTCTAAAGGGGGGATCATTCTCATAGCCCTACAGTATGCTTAATGGTTTTGAAAAACTGGCTGACAGTTGACTGATAGTGGGGCGGAATGGGATGGAGAAAATCTGGAAGAGGAAATGGCTGAAGCACTAAATTGGAACACAGACCAAAACACTGAACAGGGATACACCAAATGGCAAAATCCCCCCCCCCCCCAATTCTCATATATTTACAACATTTGTGTTCTTTCTTTTGGTCCTCCTGATCCTTAGGCATTATGTACTGAATAAAAATCAAGAACAAACTGTATTCATTTAGAGAGAAGGAGCATAAAACTACAATGCCGCCACCTAGTTTTATGGTGGTGAGGTGAGCGCTCCAGTGGAGGAAGCATTCAAGAGAAAGTCAGGCCACCATCTGTCAGATCTGCTTGGATCCTGACTCCTGTGTTGTCTTGATGGCCTTATGGACCCCTTCCAATTCCATTTTTCTATGCTGGGGGAGGGCAATCAAAAATTACCAACAACGTGAAACAGAGACAAAGCATTGACAACATAATTCACGGCCTGACCTTTTTTAGTCGGCAGCAATGATTCTCCGAAAGCCATCTGTTTCACAACATATGTAACCTGCTGCAATGAATTTTTAAGAATTAAGACATGCTAGACAAAAAATGCCATGCCCTTCATGCCATCACAGAAAATGTCTCGTCCCACACTGCCGCACACTGTACCGCAAATTCTGGCAGGATAGGGACTAGGACAGTGATGGTGGATAGAGATGGGCACGACCAGGAAAAAATTTTTTTGAGGTGTCATTTTTCGGGACGGGTCCGTTTCGGCTTGTTTCCGTTTTTTGCGAAATTTTTCAAAAATCTGTCGTTTCGTTTGTCATTTTTTCGTCTGTCGTTAGTACTGGTTTAGGGGGGCTAGCGGGCTCCTGGAGGCACCTCTGTGGGGTGGGTGCCTCCTCTGGCCCACTATGAACGGAAAGTGGGCTCCTGGAGGCACCTCGTGGGTGCCTCCTCTCCTCACCCGCTACAAAATGGCATGCATAGCCATATGGATATGCATACCAAGTTGCAGACTTGCTTGCAGCAGTGGACTGGCAGAGGCACCCCTCTTTGGGGCTAGGCTTAGGGTTACAGGTAAGGTTAGGGTGAGTAGTGGGGTGCACCTCTGGGTGCCTCTCTGACCCACTTAGAAGGACAGTGTATTGGCGTATGGGCTAGGGTTCGGGTTTGGGTTCGGGCTAGGGTTAGTGGGCTTTTTATGCCCCACTGGCACATCCCAGAAGTCTCTCTGGTCAAAACCTGGCCAAGTGGCCATGCGATAGGTGGAATGGCTCCAAAAATTTGCATGGTCCACTCCCATGGCCAGCCCATCATTGCGCAGGTGTAAAAAAATAAAATAAATAAAATAAAATAAAATCAATGGAGAGGAGGACATTTTGTTGCAAGAAAAACCCACTGCTGCTAGTGTGCTACTGTAAAAATTCTGGCAGTTTTAAAATAGTAGCAGTAGCACCAGGCAGCAACAATTTTCGCATGTTTCTGGGTGCTTTGGTGTGTTTTTGGACCACCACGATTTCAAAATAAATTGTGGTCGCCCCATTTTGGATTCCGCATGGCATGGCGAGTTGGCGAGACAACGAGGATGCCCCCCACCAGAGCAGCCCAGGACAGGAGAGGGGGGGAGGCCGGGGACCCCCCCCAGAAACCACCCCTCTGGTAGATGCCCTCACTCAGGCAGGCATATTTTCGCCTACTTTTTTGGCCGGGAATCAGGGTTTTTTTTAACTTTTAATTTTAAAAACTTTTTTTCTGTGCCGCTTGGCATCACGCTCGCCGCGATGCCAGGAGTGACAACGACAAATCAGACCCAATTATTCGTTCGTCGGTTCGAGTTCGAGTTCTGGCGGAGTAATTGTCGTTTCCTTTTCCATTACGTAACGGAAACGAGGAACGGAAAAGGAAACGGGAATTCTGCTAAGTCGTGCCCATGTCTAATGGTGGACATTCGGCACTCCATATGTTTTGGACCACAACTCCCACAGTCCTTGGTCATTGACAATACAGGCTTGGAATTCTGAGAGTTGTAGTCCAAAACATCTGGAGTGCCGAAGGTTTGCCACCACTGGACTATGACCTCTGGCATGCTTTGTGTGGAAGTAAGAACATCAGGATTGGAAAGGTGGTTCTTGACATTGCTTTCTTACAAACCATTTAAGGTAGAAATTGGGCACAGAAACAAACGGGTGGTCAAGATCAGAAATAATATCCAAATGACCCAAGGTTGTGGACAGCTTGTTAAGACACATTTTGAAATAATTCTGGGTTCTTTGCAAAGAAAAAGAATGCTGTTGGGAATTCACTGGAGGAATTTTTAGGTCAGGTTGACCCTGGCTGTAGAACAAAGAATACACGGACAGAGAAAAATGCCTTTCCCAACCAGCGGATCAGACACACAGGCAAAGACTGACTGTGTTTCCACCAGGAGGCTTGTTTTCATTTATCTTATCTATGTTCCTAAGTGAGACATTGGAGAACTTAACAGAAATAATGGATCTGATTGGAGGCAGGTGCCCTTTAGCCCTTTGGCCCTGCCTCAAAGCAAAAGGTCAGGGGAAATAGAAAGTCACTTCCCCTCCAGGTATGCAACGTGGCACCGGGAACATGTGCACATCACTGCAGCCCTTCTGAAACACATCCTTCAAAGAAAGGTTCCCACAGAACGCTTAAAAGTATTTATAATATTTTTCTAGTACTCTAATGGGATAGAGTACCAGGTAATGGTTTGGGACCTCCTTACCTGGAAGAATGCCTTCTTCTGACAAGAACTGCCTGTCTTACTTGTTCTTCCCAGCCTGGGCGGTTGAGGACTTTGATCCTGTGGGGGCTCGCAATGAAAAAACTAGGATGGCCTTCTCAGCTGCCCTTCCTCCCCTCTGGAATAGCCTACTGTCTGAAATCCACTGGGCCCACTCACTGCAAACCTTTTAAACAGTCCCCAGAAGCTTGACTTTTCAGGCAGACCTATCCTGAGCCCATACCTGCCTAATACTGTGTTGTTTAGCATAAGCTCTTTAGTCTCACCATTCTATTGTTTTGGTTTAATTTAATTAATGTTAGATTTTGTATACTGTTGTAGTAATTTAAATCTGACAGAGTTTAGTTTGTTTATTTGGTTTTTGCTTTGTCTTATTATTACCGTATTGTTTCAAACCACCCAGGGTAGTCTAGACTGTAAGATGGGCATACATACATATTACCCAACCAGTGTGATTAGTGGATAGAGTTATAGACTTAAGAGACTGGGTTCAAAGCCCAGTTCTGCCATGAAAACGAACCAGAGAGCCGGAACTGATAGAACTACTCCTTAAGTACAGTATCACTTTTTTGAAAATCCTATTAGGGTTGCAAAAAACAGTACTCTTTTTCTCTATGTAGTCTTTCATAGTTCATGTAACTAAATCAGAAGATTCCCACACCACTTTGCCCCCTCAGACACAGGTGAAATTATAGCCTTATTCAGATTCTTGCAAAGCACAGGAAGAGGCAGCATGGCAGCTCCTCTTCCTTTGTCAGGCGATCTAGTGCTATTAGAGATGGGCACGACTAGGGAAAATGACGTTTTCGAGTTGTCGTGTGTCGGAGGCGGCCCGTGTCGGCTCGTTTCCGTTTTTTGCAAAACTTCGCAAAAAATAGTCGTTTCGTTTTTCATTTTTTCATCTGCCATTAAACTGGTTTAGGGGGGTAGCGGGCTCCTGGAGGCACCTCTGTGGGGTGGGTGCCTCCTCTGGCCCGCTATGAAGGGAAAGCGGGCTCCTGGAGGCACCCGTGGGTGCCTCCTATCCTCACCCGCTAGGAAGGGAAAGCAGGCTCCTGGAGACCCCTCATGGCATGGGGGTCTCCTCTCCTCACCTGCTGCTGCAAAAAAGGCATGCATAGCCATATGGATATGCATACCAGTTGCAGACTATGAGACCAGTGGACTGGCAGAACCCAGAGCCATAGGGTGATGCCTAAAGCTCTGGCACCCGCTGTGTCTCACAAAGAAGGGAATCGTACTTGCGTAGTGCAATGCAAGTAGATCTGGCTTAGGGGACAGCAGCTTAGCGCAAGGGCTAGGGTTAGGCTAGTTACTGGTGAGGTTAGGGTGGGGTAGTGGGGTGCACCTCTGGGTGCCTCTCTGACCCACTAAGAGGACAGTGTACTGTGGCGTATGGGTAAGGAATCAAGGATTAGGGTTAGGGTTAGGGGGCTAGGGCAGGGTTTAGTGGGCTTTTTGGCACATCCCAGAAGTCTCAGTGGCCAAGTGGCCATGAGATTGGTGGGATGGCTCCAAAAATTTGCATGGTCCACTCCCACATGGCCACTTGGCCAGCCCATCATTGCGCAGGTGTAAATAAAATAAAATAAAATAAAATCAATGGAGAGAGGACAGGGAAGGAGACATTTTGTTGCAAGAAAAACCCACTGCTACTGTAAAAATTCTGGCAGTTTTAGCAATAGCATTAGCAATTTCCGCATGTTTCTGTGGTGCTTGTGTGTTTTTGGACCACGATTTCATAAAAAATATTGCGGTCGCGGCCCCATTTTGGATCCCCCGCCCGCACCGCATGGCATGGCGACTCGAGTCCGGCTGCCCAAGACAGGACAGGAGGAGAGGGGGAGGCCGCGGACCCCCCTCCAGAAACCACCCCTCTGGTAGGTGCCCTGAGCCCTCACTCAGGCAGGCATATTTTC
>JAHTLZ010003547.1:39872282-39888700 GCA_023846285.1 Phrynocephalus versicolor
TCTATCTATCTATCTATCTATCTATCTATCTATCTATCTATCTATCTATCTATCTATCTATCTATCTATCTATCTATCATCTTTTAACAGTCATTGTACTTGAAATGTGAAATATTCACAGTAGTGTTTTAAGCCTTTTAAGTTCTGATTTTCATTTACTCTGACGGGAAACTTGCAATCAGCTCTGGCTTCAAACACCTACTTGCATAAAACAAGTCATTCAACAGAATAAAACCATGTGTGAAGAGGCTTTTATACAGTTCTCAGTGAAATGGGTCAAGGCGCAAGGGACTCCCATTTTGAACATTACCTTAAATCAGCTGTGTCATTTTGCAGTGTTCAAGGTTAAGACGTGCCGGTCATCCATGTGATCATCTATTTTAGAGGAGGGCATTTTTAAAAAACCCATAGAGTATTCACCAGCCACAAATAACAAAGAGCTTGTAGTTAGCATCATTGTGGTTGCCCTTTCCATAGTCTTGCAAAGCAGCACTGAGGAAGAAAATCACCTTTTAAAACTGATGCCTCATCATTTATCAATAATGTTTGAAAATATCTGTAATGGTATGTGGGGGTGTAAAACATGTGATAGCACTTCTACATTTTTCAATACATAAACATCGAGCGTGACGTGTTTAAATAAGAGGCATGAGTTAATCCCCTAATCCCAACAGCTCCCTGCAGATGGATAAATAAAGCAATAAAACGGCAATAATTTTTGTTGTCTTAACATACTTCCTATAAGAGGATTTCCAGTGGGTTTATAAATATTAATGAAATAAGCCACTTGAAAGCCTTCAGTAGGGGGAAAGAAGAGCTTTTGTTACAACATTGTGAAAATTAGACAACAGGAACAGTGAGATGAAATGTGTGTGTGTGTGTGTGTGTGTGTGTGTGTGTGTGTGTGTGTGTGTGTGTGTGTGTGTGTGTGTGTGTGTTTAGATTGCATAAGGGCCTGTGTGGTGTAGTTGTTAGACCAGATAGCACTTCCTGTTTCTTTACACCTTTTATTAATGGGAGGAACACTGGAATATAAACATAACTATCAAGTAAGTAAGAAATATGCACAGAAGCCTCTGTTAGAATCAAAAGCTTGCCAATAATCCCTCCTTCAGACATCTTCCAGATGTGACCCACCTGACCATGGCGAAGCAGAAGAAGGGTTCAGGAAGCCACCATCTACAGAACCTCGGCAGGTGAAGCAAGCCATTCTATCAACACAATATAAATGCAGAGACATACGTGGCCTGCTGTGAATAACACGGACAATTCATCACGGGTTGAATTTATCACCTCCATTTGGACTTGCTCACTGTCATTCACCATCGTTCACACCGTTCCATTGGTTCCAATTTGGGCTGCTTATGAAACAGGGCCAGTTGATGTCCTTTGCCTGCAGCCACCATAGTGCTCCCACACCTTTGCTGCTGCTTTGCCACAGCTGCAACCTCGCAAATGTCAGCATGCAAGGATGCTTGGTTAACATCCTGTTTGGCTCCCAGTAAGGTGCTGCTTTAGGACAGTTGGATGCCGTGCTGTAGTCTGTTGCATGTTACAGGGGTGTTGTAATCCCCTCCTTGCAGCTGTTTCATTGGTTACTATTTTATTTCTTGGTTTATGAATGAAAATTCATTGAAAGTAATGCCTTGGTTTATAATTTTTCCCCTGTAATACCTTGGTTTACAAAAAAAAATTGAAGCAAGTTTCCCCAGAATGCATTGCACCCCTGTGGATTTTGGTTTATGAATTTTTCACAATACGAAACGTCATGAAGAATGCATTAAATTCGTAAACTGAGATACCACTGTATACCTGAATTTTGCTTTTATTTGTTCCTGCCATTTAATCATGTGATCTGCCATGGGTCTCTGTTCTGGGAGAAAGCTGAGATAGAAATGAAATGAAATGAAATGAAATATCATGGTGTATGTCAGGGCTGTCCAACCTTGAGCAGCCAATGGTCTACCTTCAGCTCCCCAAAGTCCCCAAAGTCTCCTTTTCTCTCCCCAATGGCCCTGTGGACTCCTTAAATCTCTACCAAAGGCCCTGTGGTCTGCTTACAGGAGTGTGTGCAGACATGTGCTTCGCTGGTGCTCTGGTGCTCCAGACTCCTACGGAGGAGCTGAGCAAGGGGGGGGTGGCAGTGGAAGGGAAGGGAACAAATCCAGACCAAATGTCCTGGTGGGTGGGTGAAAAACAATTTTGAACATGCTGCCACTGGCGGTGGATCGGGTGGCTGGGCTACTTCAAACAGCCCTGTGGACTACCGTTCACCCATGGTCAACACGTTGAGCAGGCCTGGTCTATGAAAAACCACCTAGCCCATCTATGGTAGAAGTGAGATTTGAACTGGGCAGTCCCTGGGTCCCATCTCAGCTTTTTTAGTAATACTACAGTATATGCAATGCATACCATTAGTATTCTATACTATATGTAATGTAATATACTAAGTACGCTGAGACAGGAATTTTAGTCAACAGGTCAGTAAGGCCCCCAAGGACTGAACATGTTGCTGATAGAGAAATTGAGAAGGCATCCACTTACTGTGTATCATGCATATGTGTGTGTATTCTTGGTGCACAATTAAAAGAGAGGGAGAGGAAGGGGGTCTTGCTTATGCCATTTTTAAATGGTGCCTTTCCTCTTTCTTAATGATGTAGGCTTTTATGTTCAATATATAGAGTGTGTGCCTTCATTTCATCTTCTCTATAAAAAAGAGGAAATAAAAATAAAAAAAGAATTGTAAAACAGCTTTAATGGTGCTAGAATCTTTTCCTTACAACACTGTATTCGTTGAATCTCTTGGGAGAAATCAGATATGTTATGGCTCAGCCATCTTTAAGATAATTTTTCTTCTACTATCTATTACCTCATGAAATAATCAGTTGGTTTAGATGAGGTAGCAAAGATGCCAAGGTATACGGCTTTGTACTTCCCAGGAAAGGTATTCACGCAGGGTGATTTGGCACCACTCAGGTAATTAGTCTGTCATTTAATCAGGTTTTACTGAAAGCAGTATGTCTAATGGGTATAGTATGGTATTTTTTCTGACATGCAGGGTATTTACACTTCTTCAGAAACTACTAAACTCCTGTTGATTACTATAACTCGCCCAAGCATTAGTAGAACTACATCCAGAATGATTCATTGTATGATATCTAGAACTCATAGATCTCACTACACATAAATGGAAAAATTCTATTTTGTGCAAGATATTACTCATAGGTTTAATTCACATGCCAGAGCTTAGAATTTTTTTGTAATTTATTTGGGAAAATAATATGTTATTATTTATTTTGTATAGTAAAGTAGTTAGCTACTTTTTGTCATTGTTCACTACTGTACTTTGTACTAGATTAGCAGTCCGTTATGAATACATTGTTCTTCGTTTTTATCATTAAAAATACAACAGTGCCTAATAGTGGTTGGTTGGTTGGTTGGTTGGTTTAGTTTTGCCCTGCCTTTCTCCTTAAACAGCACTCAAGGCAGCTTACATAATTAAAACACGATATTCAAAAGCTAAAAAGAGTAAGTGTATAAATATTTTAAAATATTAAAGTATTACATTAAAACCAATAGCTAAAAGAAATAGTAAAAAATACATTTAAAAGCAAAGCACAATCCATTTAAAAAAAAACCCACCCAGGCAACCATTCTCTCTGGGCAAGCCAACCTGAAGAGAAAGGGGTTTGCCTCCTTGTTGAAGGACAACAAAGGGCCTTTGTACACGACCCCTAAACTCCGCCGCAAATGGCTCCCAGCTCCGGAGCTTAAAATTGTTTACCCACCAGCTCCGCAGTTTACTGAAAATTAAGTGCAGCCACGCCCACCTAAGCGCATCCCAGCGCACTTTTCTTGTACCTGCTCCCCAAGGGTGAAAAATCTTAATGTGGATGTGCTGGGCTCTCCTCTCTTCTTTTTGTTGTTGTTTTTTGCCTCCCGCCCCTTTAAGAGAAGGAACCAGGAAGTCACAGGGCTCCCGGCAGTTTCCACCGGCACCGGGGAGGTAAGTCTTTATTCTTTTGTCCCTTTTTTTCCTCCCTCCCCTCACGCAGCCAGCAGCCAGGACGTGCGGAGGGGTGGGAGCGCACGAAGAGCGACAAACCCCTAAGATCTCTGGTCCGAATTAAAGTGACCAGCGGATCTTAGGGGTCGTGTAAAAGTGCCCAAAGATGGGGCCATGCTGGTCTCCTGTGGGAAGGAGTTTCAGAGTCTGGGAACAGAGAAGGCCCTCTTCCATGTCCACCCACCCACCCCCCAAAATTCTTCTCTAGTTCTGATCAAGAAAAAAATAGAGAACTCAGAACTCCCCTCTAGGTAACAATCCCTCAAACACCCTTCCTTCATTTTTCCTTTCTTTTCTCTAGCAAGTGACCTCAATAGCACCGTTAACGGTCTGATGGGAGAGGACAGAACAGAGGCAGGGCACTTCCTCCTCTTTCACATCATCTTCTTGATGTGTAACATACCTGAGCACAAGCTCAGCGGTCTAGTAGTGAGAGATATTATTTTCCCAACAGCTCAAATTATAGCCAGGATAGAAAAGCAGGGCCAGAAGGAGTCCCCCACACCTCCAACCCATTTATTTGCAATTCGGAATAGGACCCCACCCTATATCAGAGCTCATGACTCAGAAGAACTTTAATTCAGTTACAGATTATTCTTCTTTCTTTCTTTCTTTCTTTCTTTCTTTCTTTCTTTCTTTCTTTCACTACAATTTGATGTAACATCATATTTTGTATCAAAGATATATATCTTAAAAGACATCTATGCTGTGATCCGTTGGGACTCATACAACAGAATTTTGCCCTTTGTTCCTTCCATCTTCTGACATTCCTGAAATGAAACTCACTTCTCTATATCGCACCGGCAGTGCCAGTTTGTACAGTTAGGCTGGCATCCAAAAATGTTCAGAGCTACCTGTGAATAGCTGTTAATTTAAAATTTTTGCAGCAAATAAGCAATTCTGAATTTCATATGTCAGAGAGCCACAGGTTATTTCTTTTAAACCTCCCCACAGTATAGTAATTGGATCTAGTGGTAAATATTTTATGAATTGTTGGCTGTTCCCTTATTATCACATAACATGGGAGCAGCAATCTAGGTTCCAGTTCATGCTAAAATGGAATACCATTAATGTGTTCTACACTCCTTTCAGTGGGCAACACTTACAAGAAGGGCAGTATCAAATTTAGTTTCTTTTCCAAGACTGAAGGTTTGCCATCCCCTTGCCAGAGCTGCTTTGTATTAAAGAGACACCAAGAATTAAGAAGGCTCATACCTTCCTATAAGCAGATGGCCAAAGCTTCAGCCAAAGACCAGTGTACCTCCTTTTATACAGAATCGCCCTCTCTTGCCCCTATAATAATCATCATTTGCCATCAAGTTCATTCTGACTTACGGTGACCTTTTCCAGGATTTTCTAGGTAGAGATTACTCAAAAATAGAGATGGGCACAGAACAATTTTCATTTTTCATTTTGTTCCCTTAAAAAAAATGAAAAATGAACTGCCCCTTTAAAGAAAACCAAAATGAAATGAAATGAAAAATTTCAATTCATTCCATTTTGTTTTTTATTTTAAAAACCACTCAAAACCCCCTGCGCCATCCCCCCCCCACATGCCCCATCAGGTGGGGGAATTGTGCAGTCTTTTAAAACTTTTTTTCGCCACCAAAGCCCTGCACGCCAGCTGATCAATGCTTGGGGGGCAGCCGGCAGGGCCCCGAATGCCACTTAAGTAGTGTCAAAAATACATAGAAATAAAAAAATGAAATAAAACAAAAAAAACAAATTTTGTTTAAAAAATTATTTCAAATGAAATGGAACAAAACAAATACAAATTAAATGAAAAATGAAACGAAACACCATTTTCGCATTTCGTGCCCATCTCTACTGTGCAGACGTGGTTTGCCGTTCCCTTCTTCTGAAGGTGCACTGGGACTGTGCTGCTTACCCATGGTTAAACAGACGGGCTCTTTTCCGAGAAGGCACAGCGGGGAACTGAATCTAGCTCCACGGCCAGATATGTACCTCCTTGAGCTACTGAGCCAGGCCCCTTGTCTCAAAGGCAAGGAAAGAAGTCTTCATGATACTACTTTGGTGCTCTACTCCCAAACTTTCTATCTCCATGTGTAGCTGTTGTGTTAGCCTTCAAATTAAGCACCCTCACAATTTCTGGCAGGGGGGATATTCCAGGAGACCTCTGGGAGATGTAGTGCAAAAGAATACTAAAGCCCCCTCCCTAAGTGCCTGGTTCTCAATTTTCCCTTCTCTGCTGCCAAGTTTATGATTTGTAGGGGCCTGTTCTCATCTCCTAGCTGTCTGCTCTCTGGGTGGTCCAGAGGCCATCACAGCTCTCGAGCCCAGAAAGAAAAGTTGCACCAATTAATTCACCTGCACCATCGTGCTGTTCATAACCAATAAGCCAGGGGTTTGTGCCGTTCTCCGGCTTGTTGTGTCATGTGATCACAAACATAACCTTTGACCTGGGTGGTGACTATCAAGGACACACTGCCTTCTCAGTTGGCTGGAGCTGTTTTATCTCACATTGTCTCCTCTTGGTGAACGGCTTGCTAAAAGCATCATATATATGTACAGTTGACCAGTTTATCACTTCTTTCGCCAAAATGCAAAGATCCAACAATTGCAAATATATATTACCAGCTTCATCCACCTTTTGTAACCTTGTTCTTTAAAAAAGAAATCACGCACAAGGCTTGTTTCTAAAACATTGAATTATGCGGGTGAAGGAACAATTTGACTGTCTTGTCATCTGGGAAAGCAAGCCACTCACTTCCCACGGCTGACTTCCACTGAACTTGACCTTTCCTAACCTCTGTGGGCTTCCCTTACACCGTACTTAAAAGCATTTTAGACCTCATGTTCACGTCAGCCTTTATGTCAGCCACGAAAACACACCAGTAGTCAAGTCGGTGCTTCCTCAGAGGAGTAGAGTGGTTTGATGCAATTTCCCAAAAGCTTGGATGGTGCTTTAATAGACAATTTACTTTAAATGGTTGTAGTTACGGCTGAACAAAAACACTCAAGTTGAAGATAAAATCCTTTTGTGTGTAGTGAAAGAGATGGTTTTAAAGAGATGGATTTGATTGCCCAAGATTAACTAACTGTATTTATATCTCTATGGGTGCCCTTTAACTCCCTAAAGGTTATAAAATACATAGCAAAAAAAAAAAAGTCTTCCCCGAAACAGAGCCCCTTTTTCACCTCATGTAAGTTAGTTTGTGCCTACTCATATTCTGCAGACTGTATCAACACCATAAAAATATAATTAGATGTACATTTTCAAGTCCATAATCCTTTTATACACATTGCTGGTGAGGTTTTAAAATGCAAGCTAATTTTAACTTTGTCCTTTAGCCCCTCTTATCTAAGGAGCACAAACATGTCTTTCTCTGAATATTATAATTACAAACATCCATTACAAAAGTGTTGCTTAAAAATCTTGCCCAGTGCACAGATTTCGCTAAATGTACCATTCTAAGCTTTCGTACTGGGGAGCAAGTCTCATTGCTAGGGATGTACATAGGATTGCATTATATATCTGCAATGCCAAGAACACATCCTAGAAAGAAAGCCCCAATGGGCACAGTTACACTTAGATAGAATTTCTATGTGGATGTGATAATTAGATAATAAATGCAAACAACTTGCTTGCTTGCTTGCTCATTCACTTGTGTGCTTGCTGATTCATTCTCTCATGATGATACTTACAGGCCAGTCAGTATAATAAAATATCTAAATAGCTGATGCCTAAAAACACTATAAAACTACAGATAAAATGCATCCACACAACACAATTTAAAAATAAACCAGTAAAACGGAGAAGTGACATGGTCAGTTTTAAATGGCAGGGAAAACTCGGGCAAACAAGTACACTGGAAGGAAGCATTAAAAAAAACGAAGACATCACTAAATGGGCATTTGTCCCACTGTTTGTGCTTTGTTCCCCACCCTGACTTTCTGAGTCTATCCCACCATCTATACAACATTAGAGCTAATTGTGAGCCAACCCAGTCCTTGGCAGAGGAGTTAGGTTGTGTTCAAATGGCATACTCTGTATTTGGGTGTGTGTGGTTTTGAGGAGTAGCTTTTCCAGTCACATTATTTTCTCTTGTGTGATCAACTATATTGGTCTGCTCACTTTGGGTTATGCCCAGTTGATATCCCTAATGATCCACAGAGTAGTGTATGTTGAGAGAACCCCACTCCTTTTGTGGTCCTTCTCCTTGCACTGATGAGGACTACAACTGCAATGCGATTGGTCAATTGTGTTTTTGAAAAATATTTGTTCTTCTGGTTTAGCCCTATAGTGCTAAGGTAATTCAGCCGTATTTCAAATGCATCCTCTGGCCGGTCAGTTCACCATTGTTTCGCTTGGTAAGCATCAAGGCATGAAGGAGAAGGGCTTTGCCTTGCCTTGGCAACAATGACAGAGGAGACAGACTTTAGAGTGGTCATCTCCTAAGCCAGTGATTCTCAACCTTCCTAATGCCATGACCCTTTAATACAGTTCCTCATGTTGTGGTGACCCCTTGCCCTGCTTGGAAGAGGCCACAAGCCCCCTTTGGGAGGCCACCGCCACAGGTGCCATAGAGAACTTCCCTTTATACAGGCACCCTCAGCCAATCACTGCCTCCGGTACCATTGACTGACATCCCCTCCAACCTATCAAGCTGTAACTCACTCTTCTTTCCCCCTCCTCCCCCTCCTCCTCCAGACCCAATCCGTTTGTGCCTTTTTCTTCACTGGTTCATGGTGACCCCTGTGAAATGGTTGTTCGACCCCTAAAGGGGTCCTGACCCCCAGGTTGGGAACCACTGCCCGAAGCCTTTTCTCTCCCAAATCACCCATAGAAAAACCACTACTCTGATGAAGACAATGTAGCATGTTGCTGTGAGTTACTCTGTTTCTCCCTCACATTTATAGAAATTCTTATGCTGAGCAGTAGCTGCTTCATTATAGCATCACTTCTGAGCCGATAGAATCATTATCACATTTATGTGAATGTAATCCTTCCGAAAATGAATGGCAAATATTTTCAACTATAGAATATAAGTGTCAATGTTTTGAGTAGATTGTGTATGTGCGTGCTTGCAGATGTGTGCCTGCAATTAATTTCCTCACTTTAGAGAGTAAAGCTTCATAACATTTTGCTTTAAGTCCCCCCCCACCGCCGCCACCATTTCTGAGAATATTCCTGTTTTTTGTTTTTTTTTTAATTAGGTCTCATGTGAGCAGAACTCACAGACGTCACTACTGAGGATGATTTTTGTTTTTAAAGAATGGTAAGAGATTAATATTTTAAATCTGCCATATCAAACAACAAAGCAATTGTTGACTTGAGCAAAAGGCACAAATAAAGACTTCATTCCTTCAAGCAGGTGAAAGAATTAAAGTACTGTGTCAGAGAAGAATAGCCATAATGAAAAGATTGCCAAATTCCCCGTGATTAGTTTCAGTGAAAGACATCTTGGAGGGTACATACACATTAGGAGTTGAACAATGTTAGCATGTGGATTTCAGTCCCTGGCATACCAGTATTTTCCATCTTATAAGATGCCCCTATGTATAAACCACCCCCACTTTTCCGACCCAAAATTAGTTTTGCAGATGCGCATTTCTCTCTTTGGTTTACTTCTGTATATAAGAGGACCCTCAATTTTTAGTCTAACAATTTTAGACAAAATATAGTGTTATACATGGGAAAATACTGTAATTACTTAAGCATACTTGCCCCTTTGTAGAGGAATCATGCCCACAATTCTTTCTAAAAAGACAAGAAAGCTTGTGCTTATTACAGAAATATAGTTGAGATAGGAATGGTGAAAGAAAATCTAGTGCTGTAGGAGATGTCAGGAGCCACGAATGCCCTTTTCATCTCAAGAGAAGGAAGGGTAGATGTCCCCTCCTTGGAAGGACAAGACGGTTGTGTGAGAAGGAAGGTTCTACTGTATCATCAGCAACCTCAAGAATAAGACTCTAAGGTTGAAGGAAGTTCAGCAAAGGTCAGGGTAGGTAAAGTACAGTCTAGGAAGCCTGGGGAGGACCTCGCTCTCTGCTCCTCCCCATGCGAAGATATGCAACTTCTTGAGTGTAAGAAGAGTTCCACCCAATTACTTCCAACAAGAGATATCACAGGGACATCTTATCAGTGATAGGTGTATGGTGCCTAGAACCACCATTTGCTCTAAATTTAAATGGTGGCAGTGGGGAGGACCCAGCCAAAAAAAATAAATGCTGCAAACAGTAAAGGTTCGCCCCCGCCGCACATGCGTGCTAGTCGTGTTGCATTCTAGGGGTGGTGCTTATCTCTGTTTCCGAGCCGCGGCCACATGGTCGGCATGGCTTCAGGGAAACACTGTTTTACCATCCTGCTTTTTATGGTGGTACCTATTTATCTACTTGCATTTACATGCTTTCAGACTTCCATTTACATGTTGTAGCTGCTTCCAAAAAACATGGCTCCACGTGGCATATATTCTCTTGATTATCATCTATATTGTTTTGAAGAATGCTACAGCAAAAGTGTGACTCTCCAAAATAATCCAAAGGTTCTTGACACATTAATTTCTGATATAAGGCTTAATTATTCATAAGGAGACCTCCGTGTAATTGTCCTCTTAGAGATCGTTTTGGCCCTGAAACTTGAAATAGAACTTCCCAGCAAACAAAGACCAGGGAAATAGGGGTGGGGAAATTGGTAACTTAAAGCAGCCTATTTTAGAAGAGTAAAATCACTCTGAAGGCCGAAGACAAAAGGCCCCGAACAGAAAAATTGGGGTCAAAGCCTTTAACATGTCACAGATAAATCCAGAATCCTTTTAAGAGGTTCTGTAGGCGCAGAGTGAAAAATAATTGATATTTCATCAATGCTGGTGCTGGAGGTGGCCTGTTTTTTTAGGCACTTACTGCAGTGAATCAATACCCAAGCAACTTTTTAAAGTAATCTGGCATCACAAATGGCAGCAAATGAAACCAGTCCCATACGGTAAAGGCTAAATGGTGGATCACAATATTAATGGGGGCGGGGGGGGACTACAAGCTTAATGCAAGAGATGGCTTTTGTTTGGTGAAGGCAAAGATCAGCACAATGGAGTGAAGCACCTCGTTTAATCCACCTCCCAAACAAGATGCCACTCATGTCATTAGTTGCTTGGTAAGAAATAAAAGGAGCAAGAGAAATGGCTGGGATAAAAGTCACACATTTATTAAAGTTACAGGAGGTAACACTGAAGAAGAAGCAACTGTAAGATGCATTACATTTCTGTCTTTTTAAAAATTTTGTTCTTTAATTTGCATTTTTTTTAACCTATACATTTTTCTTCACAGCAGCTGGGAAGTTTGAGCCCTATGTTTATTGTAAGCTTCTAAGTAGATTTACAGACCTTTATTTCTGCCTTAGCTCCTCCTTCACACTGAAAGAAAAAGGGCCACTCCTGAGATAGCCAAGCGAAAAGTCTTAAAGAGAAGTGCAGTACCTAATTTTGAACACCAAACATTTTATTTTATTTTATTAGGATTCTTTAAACAATGCACCATTTTTTGAAGATTGATATGACTGCAGTGGAAAAGCAGACATAAATCATAGAGGTATCATTTTGGGAAGTGTTTTCAAATTATCCATAGGTATCACTGTTGGCCAGAAATATAGGCCAGATCAAAGGGTTTTTTGAGCAGAATCCGAGAGAGATGGGACTTGCCTAGACTCTTGGAAAATCCACGTAGAAACCCACAAAGCCAATTTTTTTCGGATTCCTATTTGCATGCACCTGGTGTTTCAGATTCCGCAGAAGCAAAGAAGCAAAATAAAACAAAAACCAGGAGGTCCCACTGTATTAACATATGAAGCAACATCAACTGAAGTAAGATGAAATGAAGGAGGTGCAAGAAATATGATCCATAGATTGCCCAGTGGCCTTCAAGTATTGGACATCCAAGGAAACAACTTGAGAGACGAGTGGAAGGTTTTTTCAAGACTAATAAATATAAATATAAAATAAAATAAATAGAGGGATTTTGATTAAGAGAAAAAGAGTTGTGCTCAGAAGCTGTTTTCCAAAACTGCCAAGCGACGATGATGATGGTTGGTGAGGAATGGCAGGCTGTGTAGTCATTGTGCTTTAATCTTCATGTATATGCATCTGCTTGAATCTTCACCAGAGGCATAGTGCATGCAATGTTCCACTTAAGAGAATCAAATTTTAGATGATCTGTGGAAGCAAAAAAACAAAACCATGATGCTTATATACAAGCCCATCGTGCTTAAATAACTGTCTGGGTCATTTACAATTTAATGACCCAGGCTAAATGCTGCACTCCTGTCCCCAAGAGCTGGATGCTCAGTTTACTGATCTCAGAAGGATGGGAGGCTGAGTGAGCCTTGAGCCAGCTACTTGGGATTAGAGATGGGCACGACTTGAAAAAAAAAAAATTTCGAGTTGTCGTTAGTCGGGCCGGTTCCGTTTCGGGTCGTTTCCGTTTTTCGCGAAAATTCGCAAAAATTAGTCGGTTCATTTTTTCATTTTTTCGTTTTCGTTAGTACTGTTTTTGGGGGGGGTAGCGGGCTCCTGGAGGCACCTCTGTGGGGTGGGTGCCTCCTCTGGCCCGCTAGGAATGGAAAGCGGGCTCCTGGAGGCACCCGTGGGTGCCTCCTATCCTCACCCACTAGGAAGGGGAAGCAGGCTCCAAGAGACCCCTCAACATGGGGGTCTCCCCTCCTCACCTGCTGCTGCAAAATGGCATGCATAGCCATATGGATATGCATACCAGTTGCAGACTATGAGACCGGTGCACTGGTACGACCATCCGTCCAGGAGAACCATGACTGGGTCGCACCTGCTATGTCTCACAAAGAAGGGAATCGTACTTGCGTGTAGTGCAATGCAAGTAGATCTGGCTTAGGGTTAAGGTGGGTTAGTGCAAGGGCTAGGGTTAGGCTACTGACGGGTAAGGTTACGGTAGGCTAGTGGGTTGCACCTCTGGGTGCCTCTCTGACCCACTAAGAAGACAGTCTGTGATGTATGGGTAAGGAATCAAGGATTAGGGTTAGGGTTAGGGGGCTAGGGCAGGATTTAGGGGGCTTTTTGGCACATCCCAGAAGTCTCCATGGCCAAGTGGCCATGCGATTGGTGGGATGGCTCCAAAAATTTGCATGGTCATCCCCTCCCACATGGCTGGTCACTCGGCCAGCCCATCATTGCGCAGGTGTAAAAAAAATAAAATAAAATAAAATAAATGGAGGACAGAGGAGGAGAGGAGAGACATTTTGTTGCAAGAAAAATCCCACTGCTACTGTGAAAAATCTGGCAGTTTATAAATTTTCACGTGTTTCTGTTGTGCTTGTGTGTTTTTGGACCACGATTTCAAAAACAATATTGCGTTCGCCGCCCCATTTTGGATCCCCCGCCCGCACCGCATGGCATGGCGACTCGAGTCCGGCTGCCCAGGACGGGGGGGAGGCGGGACCCCCCCTCCAGAAACCACCCCTCCGGTAGGTGCCCTGCGCCCTTAGTCAAGCAGGCATTTTTCCGCCTGCTTTTTGGCTCCGGAATGGGGGGGGGAGAGAGTTTAAAACTTTTTTCCTGTGCCGTCCGTGCCGCTTGCTTGCGCTTTAATTTGTGGCGGCCAGCAGCGAGACTGGGCTTGTTGCTGGCTGCGAGCCTGCGGCGAGTCCCACCAGAGCAGCCCAGGATGGAGGAGGGGGGGAGCCGGGGACCTCCAGAAACCACCCCTCTGGTAGGTGCCCTGAGGCACGGCAGGCATTTTTCCGCCTGCTTTTTGGCCGGGAACCGGGTTTTTTTAACTTTTAAAAACTTTTTTTTGTGCCGCGTGGCATCGCGCAATCGCGGGATGCAAGTAACGAGCACGACAAATCAGACCAAAATTGTTCGTTCGTCGGTTCGAGCTCGAAGTCTGGCGGAGTAATTCCCGTTACCGTTTCCATAGAGTAACGGAACCGAGTAACCGAAACGGAAACGGGAATACCGCTAAGTCGTGCCCATCTCTACTTGGGATTGAACCCTGGATCATGTGCACAGTTTGGGCTACAGTACAGCAGTACTGCGTCACGAGAACCTGTGGAAGAAACTTCAAAAATGGCAATCTAAAACTCCCAATAGTAAAGATTTAACAGGGCTACCACAATAGGTCTGTATTATTTAGCAGAGGTGACACAGACTGTACAGCAATTGCTTAACAGGGGTTTTTTCCTCCTCTACCCAGAACTACTATCTGGAGGAGTTAATTACCTTTAATTGCTTCCAAGTGGGTCCTTTATTGATCACCAGTCCTGCTGTATTTATTATTAAATCAATCTTTCAGCAAGTACTCACCATAGGCACCTTCATTTGAATATTAAGTACAGGCTTTTATTGAAAAGATGGAATTTCACAGGAATATTAGCTTACTGGAAAATAATAGCACATGATTTCCCTTCCTTACTTTATAATGTCTAAAACAAGCTTCAGAGGCAGAGCCTCCTCCAATCCCTTATGCAAACTCTATGGTGTTCATCCTAGTCCATTAGTCCACATGGAGAAACCATTCCAGAACAATCCTCCTCCTTCTCTCTCTCTCTCTCTCTCTCTCTCTCTCTATTCACAACATGGGAAAAACAACCACATGTTCTTTTAGGCCAATCAGATTTCGCTTGCTTCTTGGATGGAAAGCATCGTCGATCCTTGCTTATATTCCTTCGTGATTTCAGATCTACGACAGTTCAGGCCTTCAGCTCAATATTAAAGATGTTTACGTTTGGCCTTTGAGACAGGCTTCCCTCACTCTCAATTTACGGTACACACACTGTATTAAGGATAATTCATAATTTGCAAAGGCATATTTAAGAAGAAGAGATATAACAACATGCAAGATCCATAACTGTTCTGCCTTCTGTTTACCAACTTGTTTGCCCCTCTTCTTGGCTCCATTCACACTACACTGGAGAGGGGTAAGATAGCATGAGGATGGCACTTACAGTTTCCTTAGTTCTCAACATAGTACTGACTAAAGGCTAGGTATTAGTGGGAAGGGGGACTTGAAAGCTTATCCTATGCCACTAACTTGACTGGTAAAGCTCATTTTCTGTCTCTGGCATTTGAGGCAGGCCATGTCCCAATTTCCTGTTTGTTTCTTTGCTCCCATTGTTTTTGCCTTCTTCCTCTGACCTCCAACCAAGAAACAAGAATGGAGATGCCTGTAGCATCACCATGCTTTGTCCCCGGCCCTTTCACAGGCTCCTGACAAACACCACTTCTAATTTTTCCCTTTCACTGCCACCAAATAGCTTTTCTAGTACAATAATGCACTCAGACTGATTTTAAATTGAAGAAAGATAAAAAGTTTATTTTCTACAAAGCAGAATGGAAAGAATAAAGGGTAACATGTTTAGATAAAAAAAATGGAAGAATAAAGCTCAAACACACTAAAAGTTGGATTACAGACAAAGTTGATCATTTGCACACCCAGTTCTTAAGTTTACAGACACTCGTCACTTAGTTTTCCTTGCATAAGTTGTAAAATCGTATCTCTCCTCCCCTTATTCCTTAACTGTCTCTCAGTCAGACCCTATCTGACTCTCTCTCAGACTCTATCAGTCTCCCAGTCAGTCCTTATGTATCTTTTTCTCAGTAAGTGCAGATCCCTATCTGACTAATTCAGTGTTGGGCTGAGCCTTAAAATCACTCAGGCTCCTCCCCCAAAATCACCCATTGGTCAATACCCAACCAATCAATACAGACACATCTGATAAATAACTCAATACAAAGGGGTGAATGCCACAATGCCCCATGGGACTGAGACTCTAGTTTCCTTTTTAAACCTCTGACTGTAACTAAACTGGTAGCTGTAAGTAGATAATACCCTTTTTACAACCTCAGATAATTCTAGAGAGACTTCTTCATACAAAGTGCTGGTTTTTGTGCAAAAGAATCCAAGGAGGGGGCTGATGGGACTGAGATGATCTCTCCATGTTTCTGTGTTGCCGCTGCTGCTGTTTCTAAATAAAACCCTGTAAGCTAAAAAAAAAATAACCAAAACTCTCCTATTATTATTGCCAACAATAAAGCAGCAAATGGTGCCCCGCATATACTACAACTCAACATATGTAGCATTCAAGACCATTTTTGTTGTTTCACTGAGACCTCAAGTGTGCCTGTCTTTCTCTTCAATAGGAAAGAGCAGCCTAAATCCCAAAGAGAGAAGACCCTTGCAATCAGTTGCTGAATGACCGGTCAACACTTATGGAGATGCCTTTCAATAGGTTTCCTGTGTGGCTGGGATTTGGACCAATGCTTTTAATACCTTAACGATTTACTGCCCTTTCATGGGCAGCAAATCCATTGCTTAAGGCAGCTGCCTTGCTCTGCCTGATGGTACGGTCAGCCCTTTAATGAACACAAAG
>JAHTLZ010003547.1:39888740-39909931 GCA_023846285.1 Phrynocephalus versicolor
CAAAGAGAAAGGAGGAGAGACAGCCACATCAGGAGGCTTCAGAGGTTGATAATGAGCCCTCCATGGATTCATGTGCCTGGTCAGAGGCCCAATTTAAAAGATCAACTTGGTTTTGCATCACTTGTTTCTCTTATCTCCTTCCTCCTGCATTCATGCATAAACACAAGCAACCAGCACTTGTTTTCTTCATTTCTTGCTTCTTAGGAAAAGGTCATTAGTTACTGCATGACACAATTCTCCGATCTTCGCCCAGAACGGGTATATTTCAACCAATGAAATTATATGTTGAGTTTCACCTGCGAAAAAGATGGAGAGTGGGTGGCCCACTCAGGTCAATTGAAGGTCAATGAAGCAAACAGAAAATGCCACCAGAAACTCTGGGTGGGTGGTCTTCTCTTGTTTTTCTTTTGACCTCTCAGTAAGCACAGCGTTGTGAGAAAACAAGTTGTCGGCTATGAGATCAAGAGGAAGAGGACAGGCATGTCTGAACAAATCGTCCACTTTCAAGGCAAGGAGGACAGTGGAGGCCATTTTGTTTAAGGGAAAGCTCTTGCCGATGTTTCACTGGTAATTTTGTGCCTGTGAAGGGGGTGGCGAAAGAGAAAGGTCCCACAAGGTTCTCCCCTCCCCGACTTTTAAAAAAATGCAAATGGCTGGAGGGGAAATGTGTGCCTCAGCTGAAAAGGAGAGAATAAACAAATCCCTTGGCTTCACAAACTGAGTCCTCCATTGGCATTCATTTACTCAGTATAGTATACAGTATGTAGAAGTGGTAAGGACTGAAGGTGTACACAGTCTGAAACCACACAAACCTATAGCAGCACGTTTGCACAGACCCAGCTTCTCTTGCTGCCAATGCAGTTGATCTAGTGCACAACTGCCAACCTGGGTTGAAGTATTTCATTCTGGGGGGTGGGGGGGTAGCATGTCACTTGAAGCTAGGAATCCTAGCTTATTAAACCACAATTGTGAATGACCAGTGTGTTAATGCAGGTGTCACATTTCCTGTCTCTTTCCTCTCCCACTTCCTCAGGATGGCTGGGGTGGATTAAGATACCTGGAGTTTTTAATCTAGGACGGGTTTAAGAGGTTCTATCATTACTATTTTTATATATATATATATATATAATATTTAAACTGTCTTTGCCAAAAACCCAAACAGCTGTGTTTTTAGCTTGACCATAAATCCAGCAGTGTGAGTGATGAGGATTAAAATTTAAGATGATGGCTGATCGAGGACAAACCGCCAAGAATGATATGGAAACTTTAACTGCAGCTTGTTTTCAGTTCACAAACCCCAGCTTTTACTTCAATAAACTATGACTCCAAATTTAAATGAAACAGTAAGTTAGACACATCCGGTTTCTGTTAACCTGCTTAGGGAGATGGGAGGAATTCAGGAAACCAGGAATCATGGGTTCACTGTGACATGTGAATATGGCCACTGTGTGTGCTAGGGATGGTTCGGTTAAGGTATGAGAATTCACCAGACAGACCCATACCTACAGACACCTAGAGTGGCACAAGTGGAGAAAGGCCTAGCTTCTGGTTTCAAGAGGAAGTTGCCCCAATGTTTGCTGAAAGCCTGCGGAGACCCAAGGGGAACCGTGTATTCTCAATAGTCCCACAATGCCACCTAGTGATTTCCTAGGTCATCGCCCCTGTAGAATATCTCAGTAGGCAAAGCTCTGTCTTTTATAACTAGAGATGTTCACGACACAGCGAATTTTTCGTTTTTGTTTTTTCATTCCATTTCATAACGAAAACGAAAACGAAAAATTTTTCAGAAGCAAAACGACAACGGAAACGAAACGAAAAATTTTGCCGTGTTTTTCGTTTTCGTTACAGCAGACACATTACATTGAAAAGAATGCTAACGAAACGAAAAATTTTCATTTTTGTTTTGTTTTTTCATTTTGTTTTGTAACAAAAACGAAAACAAAAAAATGTGCAAAAAAACCCGAAAAACGAAAACGAACTGAAACGGACCCCTAAACGACAAATGACAAACAAAAAATTATTTTTTTTTGAGTCGTGCCCATCTCTATTTATAACCATGCACCTCCGGCAGTTAATACTTTCTTAAATTGCTAGGACCCTCCAACTGGACTACAACACAGGCCCAGTGGTGTCAAGAAGTTGGATCTAGCTTCTTAAAAATAATGCTAATTATGGAGCCAAGCTATTGCTAAAACAGAGAAGGAATGCATCTCAGTGTCGGGCAAAACTTCAGGCTATCTCTTTTCAGGGCCAGCTGTGGCCAGTTTCATTCACCTAATTCTGGAACGTCACCTCAGTACTTTGCACTTGTGGAACCTCCGGAAGTAGAAACCCAAATATGTCCTCTCTCAGACCCTTCTCTGTCATGAACTTGACACGGGCTCTGGAACTAAAGACTGTGGTAAAATAAAATTATTGACCTTGTGACAAAACCCTGGAAACAGGAGTAATGAATATACAAATCATCAGCCAATCCCAGCAGGAGGGCGGGGAATGGTATGATATAAAAAGGGTGGAGCCTAGGCAGTTAAGTTAAGTTAAGTTGAGAGTGAGTGCTGGGAGAGAGCACTGCTCTGTGAGAGTGCTGTCAGGCAGTGAAGGCTATATTGTTTACTAGTTATTGAAGACAGGGAGGCTTGTAGAGTTGATTAAATCTATTGTATGTTAAAGGCAACGCATACCATCCTCAGACATTGTTATATTTATTATTTTCTCAATAAACTTCATCATTAGTTTTTTATTATACATCTGAGTCTGTCCCAATTCCTGAGGCAACAATTTTAAAAGGTGGCAGCATTACCATTTCCAACACAATTCATTGTGTAAAAGGGAGGTGTCGTCACAATTTGGTGGCACAGCAGTGGGATGTCAAAATAAACCTGGCTGTGCCTTTGAAAACCCAGTCTGGGAAAGGGGTGATACAGAAATCATCCTAATAACTATGTCTGTGCCATCACGTTTATTCTGATTTATAGTGAGCCTCTCTAGGGTTTTATAGGTATACTGTAGGTTATTCAGAGGTGGTTTGCCATTTGCCTCTTATTTGTGGTCGTTGTTGAGACTGTGCAGCTTGCCAAGGACTGCATGGGCTGACTCTTCTCACAGGGCAGGTAGTGGCAACTCCTGATCTCTTGATCCCTAGCCAGGTTTTCCATCTCACTGACTATCCGGCCAGCCCTGGTAAATAAAGTTTGCCTGGTTAAAATTAAGACCAGCTTTTATCAAACTATTTACAAGGGTGTTTTTTTAAAAAAACAACTCTGCCCCCTCCTCCTCACCCTACCATCACAACCACCCAATAAAACTTTGCGTATCAGGAACTTTAATGTGCTGGTAGGAGTTTATCCTAATTCTTTCCAGGATAATCCTGAAAAGGGGGATATGCCTTTAACGAAAATTCCCTCCCTCCTCCTGCAAAAGCTTTTAAATAGGAAAGGTAGAATTGGATTGGCACTGTATGGCCATCCAGATAGCGTTGGACTACATGCCCCAGCCCTCATCACCATTGACTGTGATTACCAAAGATGATGGGAGTTGTAGTCCAAGATCTGGTGAGCTGCACTTTACTCACTTCTGTGCTCAACAAAGCCAAAGCATTCACCTTTGTATGCACTCTGAGCCCAGAACCTCAGCATGTTGTGCCTTTTACAAGCCACATCATGAAACAGGGTTTGTTTTTTGGCCTGTAGGTTGTGGCTATAGGGGGTTGGGGCAGCAGATCTGGGCCCAGAGTTCAGACAAAATGCTAGGAACTGATAAATGGCATGCACAGATTCATAACAGGACCTTTGTTGTCCTTTGCGCAAAATGTGGCTGGCACTGTAAAAACAAAATATGACTTCCATATTGACTGAATTGCCTAATGGCTATATCCTCTTCCTCTTTCTTTTCTTTTTCTTTCTTTCTTTCTTTCTTTCTTTCTTTCTTTCTTTCTTTCTTTCTTTCTTTCTTTCTTTCTTTTTGACTGAGAAAGCTTTTTCCAAAGTTAAGCCATGTAAGCAAAACAGAAACGGAGAATCAGAACAAAGGTCTACAGTGAAATAAACTACCACAGGAAGGGAGAAGCACTAAAACTACAAAACTGGATGCCTGAAAATGGGCACCAAGAGAGTCCGTTAGAATGATGTTGTGTTGCAGGAGAAATTCTCATCCTGCTGGAATCCGCAGTCCAAAGAGGGAGATCAAGACGTACTGCCTGCCGAAACAAGCCTTTTCTCCTTCCTCTGGATCTTTCTTTAAGCTCCTGCCCCTGAACTTGCTTGTCTTAAAGGAAATTCAGCAGAAGGCCATCATTAATGCTCTCTTAATGAAACATGGTATCTGCTGGGACAGAGATTGTATGGAACAGCCCGGAATATGCATGTAAACAAGAAGGTCTTGTCTCCCTCTCTCCCTAGGACACACACTAAGCCTAAACTCTATCTAGTTGTTGAGAAAGATTAGGTGAGATTTAAAGCCCCTTTCTCCAGCGATCAGCAGGCCTGATCACTTCATTCTCCTCATGTTTTCCGACTGCTGTCTCACATGACCAATTTCTCCTGGAGTCCGTAGCCAGATCCTGTTGCTTAGCAGCACAAAAGTACACATTCTCTGGGTTTCTTGTCCTCTGTGGAAAAATAAATCTCACTTCCCTCAGAAGAATTGTCTCATTTAAAAACAAAAATTAGTCTTGGTGGCCCTGGAAGCAATCAAATGTGAGCGCATGAAAGTCAAAGGGCTTTGCTGAAACAAATACGGGTGGCACGCCTCTACAAACAGCGGTATATCCACTCTCCAGTGAAAGAAATTTCTGAAAATGTGTGCCCCCCTTTTTAAATACAACTGCTTGTATGCATATACACTGAATAAAATACATATTTTCCACTAGTTCCGCATCCTCTGATCTCCTTGTGAGAAAACAAGAGGCTAATCTGTATTAAATGTGGGGCTGGTTGGCAAAGTGTCACAAGGTGAAATATATAGAGACTCCAAAAATTAAAGGGCCATTACTCCTTCTTCTTCCTAGCCTTTTTCCGCAAGTGGAGCATTCACCTTTCAGATCGTGAAATGCCACTTTGCCTGACTGATTGTCTCTACAGGGCACAGGCCAGTGATTTTCATGTCCGTATTGACAGTCTCCAGCCCTCTGTATTTTGGTTGCCCATGTGGCCACCGGCCATCAATTTTCAGGTGGTAAGCAGTTTGGTCAATGGTGGAAGGTGCTGCTCTGAGCACAGGCCCATACCAGCAGAGCTGACTTTGTCTCAAGTTTTCTGTTACTGACACCACACTTAGTGTCATTTGTGATGAGGTCGAGTAGGGAGATAACGCGATATATCCAACGGAGCAAATGCATTCCCATGGCATGGAGGTGGTTCTCTATGCCCATTGTTGCTGCCCACAACTCTGTGCCACACAGTCCAACAGACCGGACAAACATCTTGTAAATCTTGGATTTCTAATGGATTGGCATTCATCTGTCACAAAGCACAGCAGTGAGTTTTCACCATTTCAACCAGGCCGCATTTACTCTTGCTCACATGTCGCCACTGATGCCAGTATCCCCTTGGAGATGGGAACCAAGGTACTGGAGGATATCCACCTTCGTTCGGTTCTCTCCATTTAATTTGGACTGTTCCAAGGGTGGCAAACATCTCTAGGTACTCAGTTTTCTTGATGTTTCGGTGTAGTCCAAAGTGGCTGAGGTGGTCATTCCTTGTCACAACTTTGCCACTGCAGTTGGTTCCTAGTGGTAAGAGCAAACATGTCATTGTCAGCCTAGTGCAGTGGTGGTGAACTTTTGGCACTCCATAGGTTTTGGACCACAACTCCCAGAATTCCAGCCCTGTATTGCCAGTGACAAAGGACTGTGGGAGTTGTGGTCCAAAACATCTGGAGTGCCAAAGGTTCACCATCACATGGTCCAGGGCACATTCTGATGCAGGTCTTGTGTGATGGTATCCATGAACAGTACAAACAATAACAGTAAGAGGCTTGGTGCACTCAAACGGTCACTGGAAAATTATTAGAGTGGCCAGCTGAGCATTGCACACAGTTGCTGGTGTTCTTGTATAGCATTTTGATCCAGCCAATGAATGGTTCCGGCACCCTGTGATAATTCATGACATGTTGGAACCACTGAAATATGAACGAAATGGTCACTGCAGGAGGTCACAAAAAGCAAAGCATAACTGTTTTTAAGAGCTAATTTTCAGTGCAAGTACATCTACCATTAGCCTTGCCAGTGCTTTGAGCTGGAAATAGAAATGAAGCAAAACCCAGTGTAATTCTTTAAGCACCCATAAATTTGTTCCCAACCTCTGAACCCAGCTAGCAGCCATACAACTATATTCTCCACTATCTACTGTATAGCTTCTCAACTGTTTTCCAGGGCAGCCACAGATGGAAGACATTTTGATGGTCACAGTTGGTGTATTAGCTGGAAATGGTTAAAATGTTCCATCTCAGAGACGCCCATTGGGCTTACAATGAGAAGACTAGATCCCTGAGTTGTGCCAACCTGCTCCTTGTTACCTCTTTTCTCATTGGTTACCTGAATGGGTCTTTTCTATTGGATTAGCAACAGGATTCAACCCTGGACATTGTGGGGAAGAGGGCACATCAAATTGAATTTACTCATTTCAACATCTCCACAAGTCAGCAAATGAAGGCCAATCAAAATGGTGACCCAAAGGCTACGAAATTTTGATGTTGTTGGTTGGTTGGCATCACATTGTGCCCTGTGCGTTGCTTCATACACATTACACCACTTTAAAAAGTGAGGAAGGGCACTCTTCTCAATCCATTATTAAATGGATTAGAGGCCCTGCCTATCCTTGCTTGTTAAAATACCACTGAGTTGTATGTGGTGCTGCTTAGCAACTTAATTGCATTAGACAATCAAATTTATTTTAAATGAGCTCTTACAAAAGAGCTTTAAACCAGCAAAGCATCTTATGCCACCTTGAAGATGGAACAAATTCATTATGGCATAAGGTGTCACAAGATTTTTTTTTGCCAGTACACTACAACTACTGCTCTGGAAAAGGGGTCCTCATAAGATGAAACACTTGCTTCCTTTTATTTTATGTGCTTGGTTCTTTGTCTGCCTTTCTTTGCTTGCCCTGTGATTAAAGGATTCATCCCATCCATGAAAAAGGAGTATTGAAAGGAAAATATGTCTCCTGTTAACCTGACCTAGAGCAGTGGTGGTGAACGTTCGGCACTCTAGATATTTTGACCCACAACTCCCACCATCCTCTGTTATTGGCAATACAGACTTGGAATTCTGGGAGTTATGGTCCAAAACATCTGGAGTGCTGAAGGTTCACCACCACTGCCCTAGAGGAAGGGGAGATACTAGAACCTAAGCACTACAGAAGTTCCTCACTGCAGTCTTTAGAAACCCTATCTGTGCCCTACAGAGGAGACAGGTGATAGAGCCCAGATGTCTACATATAGACTACAAACAATTACAGCATATGATTGACAGGCTCAAGGAAGGAAGGAAGGAAGGAAGGAAGGAAAGAAGGAGAGCTCTCCTTGAAAGCAATTAAAAACACATTTGTTTTGAAAGGCTTTTCCACATCAGCCTGGACCTTAGCATCTCAATCAGCTAATCTACCTCAAGTCTGTAATTTTAAAATTTTACTGGGATATTATTGATATCAATTATTTGTTTTGTTATCATGGTAGGTATTGTTCTGATATTGACTGTGGGTTTTACTATGTTTGTTTATATTGTGTTATTCTTTAATGAATGTTATAAGCTGTCCAGATTAGCCTTTGGGCCACATGGGCAGGAAATAAATAAATAAATAAATAAATAAATAAATAAATAAATAAATAAATAAATAAATAAATAAATAAATAAAACCCTTGTTTCTAATGTTCAGACTTGTTGTGTTGATGCCTGGGGAGACGAGCTAGGCTAGGGCATTCCAGGAGATCAAGTCAGTGGTGGAGGGCTGGAAATGTGCTTACTTTGTTCTACATTACATGCTGTACAGGATTGCTTCCCAATCCCAACCTTAGGAAACCTGGACTGTAACTCCCAGAAGCCTTCTTCACCAGCTGCACTGGGTTTATTGGGAGTTGCGGTCTAAGACCATCTGGGTTACTCAAAATTGGTAAGAAACACCACTGTACACTGTTCACCTTCGTATGCTGTCTGCCTCCAATTCTGGATCCGCTGTTGCAGATGGGGCTTCCGGTAGCAATGGTACCTCTGAGAGCATTTCCTTTGATGATCTAGAGAGAAGCAACAGTACTTTCCACCCATCATTTATGCCTCTATTACTGATAGTTAATACATTCTGCAAAGATGTACGTTACAGAACAGAGGTAATGTTGTCTCAATTATCCAGCAGGATATACTCTATGTAATCTACACACACACACACACACACACACACACACACACACATCAAAAAAATTGAGGAGAAATTCAGGGCAGAGAAAATGGAGCGGAGGGCTGGTGGTGACTCAAGAAGATGTCAATCTCCTTCAGAATTTAGTGTGAAATTACAGGAGCTCTATCCGATGTACTGAACCTTATCTACAAAACGAGTTTGGCTGCTTGTATTTCATTTAACGATCGGGGAGGAGAAAAACCTGGAATTGCCTCTGTGCCCATCGTCTGCCTCTTAACATTAGCCTCCAGGATTTGGGGGGGGGGTGTTTTAAGGGTGCAGGCCCCTTTCCCCTTGCCATTCTTTGTCTACCCCAAAGGGTTGTCCTTTGGCTAACCAACTCTGAAAATTAATTTTGGCCCCTGCCAGGGACATGCTGCTGTGAGGAAGCAAACGTGGAGATAAACTTATTCAGGGAAAGGATTGAGTACCCATTCGGCCACACCCAGTGCCCCTTGTTCCTTTTAATGAACAACACAGGAGCATTGTTGTGTACTTTTCATGTGGTTCAGTCCGAGAAGGGCAAGGGCTGCTGCAACGCCCCAGATTTGAACCACAGGGATACACAAAGGCATTGTCTCAGATGGCCTTCCTTTGGCTTGTTTTCACAGCATTACTTGCAGCAAAGACCTCCCTGGTGGCAACAATGATCGGGGGTGGGGGTGGGGGGAGTCATTCATCCCATGTTTTGCAGATTTCCTCTCCCAAATGTTAAAAGAGGTCTGTTTACCATAGCACATGGAGTGAGTTATGTTTTCCCTTGGACACTCCTTAGGGCGCTTCCATTCAGGCAATTTTTTGTACAGCAAGGACAGAACGGTGTAAATGTGGTTTTTCTACAGCGTTGACATATTCTGCTGAGCAAGCAGAATATGTCAGCACTGCAGCATTGTTTTAATGAACTTCGTGGTGCAGTGGTTAAACTAGTGCTCTGCAGCCATAACTATGCTCACAACCTGGGGTTCAATCCCAGGGAGCCGGCTCAAGGTTCACTCAGCCTTCCATCCTTCCAAGGTCGGTAAAATGAAGGGGCGGGACCCAATGTGTAGCTTGCATAATTGCTTGTAAACTGCTCACAGAATGCTTAAAGTGCTATGGGGCGGCATATAAGCAGCAGACTTTTGCTTTGCTTTAATGAAAGGAGAAGCAAGTTCAGTAGATGTGGAGTCTAGATACACACACACACACACACACACACACACCGTTCATAGAATCATAGAACCATAGAGTTGGAAGAGACCTCAAGGGCCATCCAGTCCAACCCCCTGCCATGCAGGAACCCCCATCACAGTATTTCCGACAGGTGTCCATCCAGCCTCTGCTTAAAAACCTCCAAAGAAGGAGACTCCACCACCCTTCATAGACTTCCAGGGTGTGCCTGTGAAAATGGAAGGGTCCAGCAGACCTGTTTCTCTTTTCAGAAATCTATATACTGCATTTTGATGTTAAAAATTGCAGTGACACCTGCAATTAATTTCCCTCCTCACCTTGCCCCTACCTCTAAATTTATCCCTTTTTGCTGGGGTATTAGTGGTCTGTGGCATAGCTGTCTGAAGGGGCTGGCAGCCACACAAAAAAGCCTTGATCTACTCTGTTTTAAACATCCTTGTGAATATTGTGGAGGCTGGCTGTTCTCTTTCTCTCCAAACACCATTATTCTTCTCCGGTTGTTTGGTTATCTGGTTGTTTGGTTGTCTTTTGACAATATGTATGTAGGAAAAGAAATCCGGGGTGCAACAAGGAGGGAGAAACACAGTGGCTGTGACAATGTGTCACAAACTCTGCACTTCTGCAGTCATTTGTTACGTCTACATTCTCCCTCCTCTTTAATTTGTGAAAACATGCTAAGCTGTCTGCAGGCTACCAAAGGAATGCAATGAGGGTGATGATGGATTTGAACTTCGTCTGATACTTCACGTCCCTCTCACTGCAGTTCGTGGCCCCGCTGGAGACCGGTTCGAAGGAACGGAACCTCACGTCCTTGTGGGGTCAATCCGAGTTCGAAGGAACGGAACCTCACGTCCTTGTGGGGTCAATCTGAGTTCAAAGGAACATAACCTCACGTCCTTGTGGGGTCAATCCGAGTTCGAAGGAACGGAACCTCACGTCCTTGTGGGGTCAATCCGAGTTCAAAGGAACGGAACCTCACGTCCTTGTGGGGTCAATCCGAGTTCACCCTGACCACGCCCCCTGAACTGCACTCCAAGCGGGGTGAGAGATTCCCGTCCTGGAGCTCGGGAATCTTTTCAATCCACTTCTCAATCTGATTTCAACACGGAGCAACACGGAGGCAAGTTCATCTCGGCTCGAGGAAGGACGTGAAGTAACCGTCTTAGACGTAGTTGAAAAGTCTACACCATACTTATATTTTTACATTGGTAACACAGAGGTCATCAACAGATGGTTCATCAGTGACATATGATCTTGGCCCATTTTTGTCATCTCTATTCCAACACATTCGCTGCCACCTAACGGGCAAGGTGGCAGCAACCCCCTCCTCCATTTTGCAGAATCAGTCTTTCAGGATTTAATTCTGATTGAAAACAAGGTGTGTACTCCCCACACTCGGTAAATTCCAAACTTCAGCCACACACCTGGAAATCTAGTGGGACCATGGTGGCAGTCTTTGGCCTCTAATAGGGGGCACATAGCAGAGCCTGACCCAGAACATCCCCACCTCTGTGGTACCAAAGAATGGAATTGACAGTCTAGTGGAACAGCTCATTGAACACAGACACAATACTGGCATGTAACCAAAATAGTAACATCCATTGCCTCTATTCTGCTTGTGTGGGGTTTTTTTTTCTTTAAACAAATTAAATTACAAGTCTCCTTTGCCTACATTTGTCTGTGCATGTGTGGATAATTACCTTGTATCAGGTTTCATGATCACTCCAACTATCTTTGTATGGTGT
The DNA here is from genome assembly GCA_023846285.1 of Phrynocephalus versicolor. Classification (NCBI taxonomy): domain Eukaryota; kingdom Metazoa; phylum Chordata; class Lepidosauria; order Squamata; family Agamidae; genus Phrynocephalus; species Phrynocephalus versicolor. Next base: position 39,900,046 of record JAHTLZ010003547.1, read on the forward strand.
AGTTATTTCCTCCAACAATAGAGAATCATCCACTCAGCGATGTTGCACAATTCAAAACATGTAATTATCTAAGATTTAAGTAATTACCGAACAAAACACTTAACTAGCTACTTAAAATTTCCATCCCTATTTCATAGTAGATAAATAAGTAATTATGATTTTAAGGCTACCATAAAAAGCACTTTTTTTAAAAAAAAAATCCCCTCGTTTGTACGGTGCTTCTTGCCAGAATTACACTATCATCTCCACAATTTCTCGGCATAATTACCAAGATTCTTTCTTTTGCTTGACATGTACATAGCAATTTTCAGGAAATTATCTTCCTGCAAGTGAAAACAGTCTTGAGGAAGATTTATATTCCAATGTATTTTCTTTTATTTGGCTGGACACTGAAAATGTAGCTTCATGTGAATACAACAAAACATAGGGTGCGATTGGACAGGCTTTTTTCCTGCTGTTTGCACCACTGTGAGGATGGGGTGGTTTTCTCCCCCCCCCCCCAGTGATCAAATGATGGGGTTGCTAGAATGAGACAGCCATCCCTATAGCTTTACATTGTTCCTATCCACACCTTCCTGCATTCAGTCCCTGTCAGTGGCTGCTACACTTTTGGAACAGGTGAGACTGCTCCATTTTGGTTCATTTCCGGCATGAGTGATACCTGGAAATGAACCAAAGCTGAGCTTCCACCTTCAAATGTGCTTTCCACCTTCAATTTCTCACTGTATTAAGTGGCTTAGGAAAACAGCTTAGCTATTTCACAATACAAGGAAATTAAACACTTATTTTGCTTTTCTCTGGAAAGCCCGACAAAGGAAGCAAACAATTTTTTTAAATAAAATGCCAGGCAAAAGCAAAACAAAACAAAATTAAAGAAGACAAAAATGTTGTGGCACTGTAAAGACTAACGGCTATTTTTGACACAAGAGTTTGTAGACAAGCCCACTTCTTCAGACTTACTTTTACAAGTCAGTTATGACAGTGGTAATGCACTATATTACTTTTTTTAAATTAAAAAAATGAAAACTTCCCACCCAAAGCAGGAAGAGAAAAGACAAAGGGCTAAATAGAGTTGCTTGTAGAGAAGATTTCTAGGCAAAAATGAAACCAAACCAAAATAAAAGACACATTTTTCTTCCTTTTATGTTAAAATGAAATCGCGTGGGCCGTCAAACAGCCCTAGTTGAACTGCTCCAACCCAGAACTTACCAGTTCAAAAAAAGCCTTGATCTACCCTGTTTTAAACATCCTTGTTAATACTGTGGAGGCTGGATGTTCTCTTTCTCTCCAAACACCATTATTCTTCTCCGGTTGTTTGGTTGTCTGGTTGCTTGGTTGTCTTTTGACAATATGTAGGCTTTTTTTGAACAGGTAAGTTCTGGGTTGGAGCAGTTCAACTAGGGCTGTTTGATGGCGCATGAGATTTCATTTTAACATAAAAGGAAGAAAAATTGTACTAGATTATTATTTCTAGATTAGTAGCTAGTGAAACTAAAATTTTCAAGGCCCAGAATACTGTACTCATTAAAATGGAGTCTGAGGGAGCAGCTGTAGTTACCTGTAACACTCGTGCCATGTTTGTCATCTTGACAAAGCGCACAGAGAACTATACTTGCTGCAAGTGCAAGCTGGTTGCACTATTAGAAGTGAAGGTCCAGCAGCTAGAGGCCCGTAGAGTGAACCAGCAACATATTAAGGAGCTTGAGCTGTTCTTGGACAGAGCGGAGCAGACTATCCAGGTCCAAGATGAGACAGGGCACACTTCTGAGGATGAAATCACTTCCCGAACTCAGGAGGTAGATGTGTGGAGGAATGTGACTCAAAGGAGTAGAAGGCCAAGGGAACGCTCAGAGAGTCTCATATTGCACAATCAATTTGAGGCTCTTTCCCTCATCACACCTCATGAGGCAGGCACAGTGGAGCAACTGGTTCCACCTGAGGGTCTCTCTCTCATCACAATTGATGAGATACAGGATCAGGTACATGTAGATGAACAGGCTGCAGGAGAGAAGCTTCTTGTACTAGGGGATTCTATAATTAGAAATACAGAGGGATGGATTTGTGATGAGCATGATAACTGTATGGTCACTTGCCTGCCAGGTGCAAAGGTTGCAGACATCACAAGAAATCTAGATAGCTTGTTAGAGAGAACTGGGAAGGAGCCAGTGGCAATGGTACACATTGGCACCACTGATGTCGGGAAGGCCAAGTGTTCAGTTTTGGAACCCAAATTCAGGTTGTTAGGAAGAAGATTGAAGTCCCAGACTTCCAAGGTAGCATTTTCAGAAGTGTTACCTGTTCCTCGTGCAGATCTAACACAGGAGGATCAATATGGGTTTGTCAAGGGAAGATACATAGGTGATCCAATAAGAATAGTAATGAATATAATGGCAGATGCCAAAAGGAAACAAAGTAAATTAAGAATAGTAAAATTAGAAATTAAACAAGCTTTTGACTCTGTAGAAAGAGAGTATTTATTAAAGCTGTTAAAACAGATAGATATTATAGGTCCGTATGCAAACGCAGTAAAGGAAATTTATAAAGAAAACTTTACAAGGGTAAGAATAAATGGATCATTAGCGGAAAACTTTAAAGTCAAAAGAGGTACAAAGCAGGGATGCCCTTTATCCCCCCCATTATTTGCATTAGCGATGGAACCACTGGCCCAAAATTTGAGAGAATGTGCTCAAATAGAAGGGTATAAAATAGGAAAAGAGGAAATAAAGTTAAACATGTTTGCGGATGATTTAATTTTGATATTGACTAACCCTTTAGAAGCGGCAGGCCCCCTGATTAATATATTAAAAACATTTGAAAAAATATCAGTATTAGAAGTAAACTTACAAAAATCAGAAATCATGTTTCTAAATGTTCATAGGAAGGAGCAAGATCAATTAAGTTTACAAATGAAAATGGGAAATGGAGTTTAAAAAATGATTTATTTAGGAGTGGTATTAACAAAACATTGGGAGAAACTAGGGGAGGAAAATTATAACAAAACTTGGAGAAAGATCCAGAAAATAATAAAGGGCTGGAAAGATAAAAAAAAAAATGGGAATTCTGTCAAAGATTAGGGCTTTGAAAATTTTTATAGTTTCAAAACTGTTATATTTATTTCAGGTACTCCCAATATTACTTTCAGAAAAGATATTAAAGAAATGGGACACATCATTAAGGAAATGGGTTTTTGGCAAGAAAAATCAAAGAATGAAGCATAAAATTCTATATGCAGTAAAAGAAGAAGGAGGATGGAGTATGCCCTCTTTGGAAAAGTATTATATAGCCTTCCAATTAAAATGGGCAATGAAGGTGGAGGAATATCCCACACCCAAATGGAAAAGAGTAGAAGATGCAATAAATAACTCAGCATGTTATTTAGGGATATTTGATAGAGATAAAAGAATATTGAAAGAAGTTAAGGGACCAAGGCAAGTAACAATGGAGATTTTAATAAAGAGGACAAAAATAGGTGGAGTATAGAATTGGGGCCCTTTAGAACAGTTTAATAAAGAGGGGAAGATTTTGTCACAAAAAGATATAAAGAATCTAAAAGAGAAAGGATATTATAAAATCAAAACATGCATGAATTAATGTCAACAGGAGGGGGGGATAAATAAATTAAAAGGGATATTAGGGAATCAAAAATGGATGGTGGTAGAAAGTATGAAAAGGAGTTATGAACAATGGTTCCATTCTCTTAAGGGAAAAGAAGATAGACAATGGGAACTGGTGTATAAGAAATATGAAGAAAAAAAGGTTGGAGCAGGAGAGATTTATAGATATTCGGTCAGATTGGGAAATCAAAATGAAAATTTAATTAAATATAATTGGGAAGGAGATATGGATTTAAATACAGAAAAGATTCAGGCTATTTTACGGGGGATAAGAGAGGTAAAATTGGAAAAAATTAAGGATATGCAACTGAAGGTATTGCATAAATGGTATTATACCCCACAGAAAATAAAGAGAATAAATAATAACATATCACAATATTGTTGGCATTGTAAAAAAGAAAAAGGCACTTTTGCACACATGATATAAAAATGCGAGAAAATACGAACATATTGGAAGAAAGTAGAAAATTGGTTATCAGAAATTACAAAGAAAAGGATTGAGCTAAAAATAGATCATATTTTCTTAGGGTTAGTAGATAGAGAAAAACAATGGAAAAGCGTAAAAAAGATCGTGTACTACGGAATAGCAGCAGCTATAATGGTATTAACGGGTGGATGGAAGGACCAAGAAAAATGGAAATATGATAAATGGAAAGATTATATACATCAATTTTTTCAAAATAATTGGATACAAATTATGCAAGAAGGAAACACAGAAGGGAAACAGATTTTTAAAGGAGTGGGAGAAATATATAAATTGGATAAAAGGGAAGCCTGAGAACGAGAAATGGGCTAGACTATTCCATCATGCCTAAATGATGTTCAACATGAAAGTATAGTGAATTTCTGCTTGCTGGGGGGGGGGGGTTAATGAGGAAGGGACCAAAGGATGATGTAATGTTTTGGAAACTTGTAAAGATTGGAAATATATGCTGTCACTTCCTCAATTAAAAAATATAATAATTACCTGTTCCTCATGCAGGATCCGCCAGGCAGGCAGAGCTCAGAATCCTCAATGTGTGGATGAGGCGATGGTGCCGAGAGGAGGGCTTTAGATTTGTCAGGAACTGGAGAACATTTTGGGACAAGCCAAACCTGTTCAGGAGTGATGAGTTGCACTTGAATCATGATGGGACCAGATTGCTGGCACTCAACCTCAAAAAGGCTGCAGAGCAGCTTTTAAAGTGATAACTGGAGGAAAAGCTGACAGGAGCTGAGTGGCATCCAGTTCGGAACACCTCATCCCCATGGAACGAGGTTGGAGAGGGTAGAGAATCACATAGAGATGACATAGCAGGTATTATCACTGGGAGAATAATGGAATGTGATAGTTTGTCTACTGAGAATAAAAGCTGGGGGGGGGGGCAACAAAGCAGCAGCTGTTGTTGCGGGACCCACTGTACAGGTGCTTCTACGCCAATGCTCGAAGCCTCCGAGCAAAGATGGGAGAACTTGAACATTTGGCAGCTAGGGATAACATAGATATAATAGCCATAAGAGAAACCTGGTGGAATATGGAGAACCAGTGGGATACAGCAATCCCAGGCTATAAACTCTATAGAAGGGATAGAGAGGGGCGGGTTGGAGGGGGAGTGGCCATTGATGTCAAAAAAGGGGTAAAATCCAGCAGAATAGAGATTGACAGAGGGTCTGACTCCACCATAGAATCACTGTGGGTTAAACTACCAGGTCCAAGGAGTGATGTGATAGTTGGGCTATTGTATATATTAGGATAGAATTAAATCAGTTTGCATATTATTTATTTATTTATTTATTTATTTATTTATTTATTTCATTTTTAGACCACACTGATTTCCCAAGCGGGACTCTGGGCGGTGTGTGTGTGTGTGTGTGTGTGTGTGTGTGTGTTGTGTTGTGTTGTGTTGTGTTGTGTTGTTACAGTCGTAACTGACTCTTCGTGACCCCATGTCCATGGAGTTTTCTTGGCAGGAATCCTGGAGAGGCTTGCCAGTTCCTACTCCAGGTGCCTACAGCACCTGGTATTCCCTGGTGGTCTCCCATCCAAGTACTAGCCAAGGCCAACACTGCTTAGCTTCAGTTTACATGAATGCAAATAAATTGTAGCAATAAATACAAAATGAGTAATAAATGGCAAGGCAAATAAAAACAAACACACAAAGCATACAAAACAATCATACAAAAATCCAGCAAGAGTCAAAAATATTAAAGGGTGGGGAAAGAGAATAACAAACAAGGATAAAGCAACATAACAGGTTACTGATTGCCAATTGCTTCTTTAAAAAGCAAGGCCATTAATGCTTTTTAAAGGCTCGGAGGGAATCCATTTGGCCAATATCGCTAGGAACTTTGTTACATGCAGTGGGGCCAGCCACTGAGAAGGCCCAATTACGGGACTCCCAGGGGGTGGCCACATGGAGCGAAAGTGCTAAGGATGCTCTGGTGGGCCAGGTCAATGCTGACCTTTGGGAGATCCGCTCTGCCATACTCAGGCCGCAAGCCATGGAGGATTTTGTAAACCAAAACCATGCTATGTAGCTGAAAATCACAGAAACCCATTCATTTAAAAAATGCACCTGACCATCCAAAAATGCATCACATCCTTAAAAGCCTCCATCCTTAGAGGTCGTTCAGTCGCTGAAAGGCCTCTCAAAACCAGAGGACATTAGTATACGTGCATCAAATGAGGCGACAGACCTAGCTCTCCTTGACAGGGATTTTTGTAGTTTAGCGGTGGAAAATATCCATGAACACAAAACTATAGACTGCTAGGACTCACTCCCTCTTCTTGGCATGTAGCCTCATTTTAGAAACCCTTGTAGACCTACCAACCTACATATTGAACCAGAAAGAAGAGCATCTTCTTTCATGGGGCCCATCCTTCTATCCCACCAAGCCCCACACAGGCAATACAGTTCTGGAGGCCTTCTGCAGCCATCTCATTTCAAGGATGAGTTGAACAGCTACAATAACAAAGGAGCAACGTACAGGCATCATGAATTGCTGGAGAGCTCGGTGGTTTAGGCATCAGGCTGCGGAGCTAGAGGAGCTAGAGGTTGGGAGTTCAATTCCCTGCTGTTCCTCCTTAACGGGCTGGACTCAGTGATCCAGAGGGTCCCTTGTAGCTCTGCAGTTCTGTTGTGGTTGAAGGTGTGCTGGGGTTGTGGTTGTCATTGTGGTTGTCATCATCGTCGTTGTTGTCGTCGTTGTCATTGTCCCAGTCCCCAAAACATGATGAGGGATTCTGCACTGGCACACAACAACCCCATCTCTCCTCCCTATAGAAGAAACGCCTCCACAATGATTCCTTATGAAGGCTGCAACGAGTAACTGGATTTGTCTATTGTGAGTACATCAACTACCACATCCAAACTGAGAGAGCCACTCAGCAAGCACCACAATTTGCCACTCCACCTCAGCTGCCTGGATTCTGATGTCATCCACAGACTCCAAAATAATCCCAGGATCATCATCAGGACCACCTACGAAAGAATGCTGTTGAGGCCATGATCAAAATGGGCTCCTACAGCAAGGGTGAGATTTCCAGCACCCTTTCCATGAACTCAGGTCCTGAATGGCCGAAGGAATTCTGTCACGCAGTGAAATAAATTCCTAGAGATATATGCCATAGAATCCAAATGGGTGTGCCACAGAAGCTCTGAGCAGATAATGGCTAACACTACATGGTCAAACATGGTGGGAATTTGATCAGCCTATAAAGTGGGTGAATTTGATATACTTTTTAATGCCTACATGATGCCCAAGGCAAATTTGATTCCTTCCAGGCTTTTCCCCACTAAACCAGACATTTGCCTCAAGGGAGATGGATTCTGTTGTGTTTTTTCCACTCTGTACAGGATCCCAGGAATACAGGACTGTGTCTCTGGGTGGTGTATTCATGTGGCCTCCCGAACCTTAGGGATGCTTTGGTGGGGGCAGTGAGAGTATGCCCCAGCGCCAATTTCTTTCCCCCATTGCCTTCCAATGTTTTTATTTTATTTTATTTAAATCCAACGGGTTTGAATTCTAAGGAAAATCATGCTTCAGAAATGCTTCTTTGAAAACATTTCTTTATGGGTTTTTTATACTGCATTTAAGAGGCAGAACGGGGTATCTCATAAGAACATAAGAACATAAGAAGAGCCATGCTGGATCAGGCCAACGGCCCATCTAGTCCAGCTTCCTGTATCACACAGTGGCCCCACCAGATGCGTCTGGGAGTGCACGAGACTAGATATCTGTTTCGTGATATCACTCCCCGGCATCTGGCCCTTGAAGTACCCCGGTTTTAAGACTGGAGATTACACATCTCCATCATGGTTTGTAACGTGTGATGGATTTTTCCTCCAGGAATCTGTCCATCCCCTTTTGAAGGCCATCACCACATCCTGTGGCAGGGAGTTCCACAGATTAACAACACGCTGAGTGAAAAAATATTTTCTTTTGTCTGTTCTTACTCTCCCAGCCCTCAATTTGAGTGGATGTCCCCTAGTTCTGGTATTTTGGGAGAGGGAGAAGAGATTCCCTCTATCCACTTTACTCATGCCCTGCATTATTTTGTACGTCTCAATCATATCCCCCCTCAGGCACCTTTTTTCCGGACTAAAGAGGCCCAAATGTTTTAGCCTTTCCTCATAAGGGAGGTGCCCCAGCCCAGTAATCATTTTAGTCACTCTCTTCTGCACCTTTTCCAGTTCTACTATGTCTTTCTTGAGTTGCGGTGACCAGAATTGTACACAATACCCCAGGTGGGGCCTTACTATTGTTTTGTATAATGGCATTATAATGTTGGCTGTTTTATTTTCAATCCCCTTTTTGATAATCCCTAGCATGGAATTGGCCTTCTTCACTGCTGCCATAAATTGGGTAGACACCTTCATGGAGCTGTCCACCAACACACCAAGATCTCTTTCCTGATCCGTCACGGATAACTCAGAACCCATGAGTTGGTAGATAAAGTTTTGATTTTTTGCCCCAATATGCATTACTTTACATTTTGCTACATTAAATCGCATTTGCCATTTTGCGGCCCATTCCCCCAGTTTGGAGAGATCCTTCTGGAGCTCTTCACAATCTTCTCTGGTTTTTACCACACGGAAAAGTTTTGTGTCATCTGCAAACTTGGCCACCTCACTGCTTATCCCTCTCTCCAGGTCATTTATGAACAGATTGAAAAGCACCGGTCCCAGGACAGATCCCTGGGGCTCACCACTTTTCACTTCTCTCCATTGTGAAAAATTTCCCGTTGACACCTACTCTTTGTTTCCTGGATCTCAACCAGTTCTCAATCCATAAGAGGACCTGCCCTCTTATCCCCTGACTGTGCAATTTTCTCAGCAGCCTTTGGTGAGGGACTGTGTCAAAAGCCTTTTGAAAATCCAGATAGACTATATCCACTGGTTCTCCCAAATCCACATGCCTGTTGACCTTTTCAAAAAATTCTAAAAGATTTGTCAGACAAGACTTTCCCTTGCCAGAAGCCATGCTGAGTTTCTCTCAGCAAGGTTTGTTCTTCTATGTGTTTTAAGAGTTTCTCTTGGATGAGGCTTTCCACCATCTTCCCTGGGACAGATGTAAGGCTAACTGGCCTGTAGTTCCCCGGGTCCCCCCTCCTTCCTTTTTTAAAAATCTCAGTTTGGACTGCAGCACAAAATCACAATGGGATCATTGGCCAGAAAAAGGGACTTTGAATCTTCTCAAAAAGCATTCTTTCATTTAGCATTTCATGTCTTTCCACATTATTGTTCTAAGGCTGTTGAACTTTCAAAAGTTGCTAATGTTGAGCTTCACTGTGTATGTATTGCAGGAAGAAATTGCCAAAAAGTGTCAAAGGATCGTGGAGAAAGAGGAATTAAATAGGATTAGATTAAACAGAAATTATCCTGTGCTGCTCTCTGCTGTATCAGCAATGAAGTGTTGCATTAATATAATGCTGAAGCCTTCTGCATACAAAAACACTCATAAAAATGGGGGTGAAACCAAAGAGGTTTGGAATGCCTCTCTAACGAAGGATCTTCAAAACTAACCATAAAAATACTCTGAACATCCAGACATAAGTAAAGTGCAAGTGGAGACAGGACAGGTCTCATCCTGGAGGTTCAATCCCTGCTCAGCAGTGGAAACTCACTGTGGGGAGTGGAGCTGATAAAACCACTCCTTCAATATCTCCCTTAACTTGAAAGTCCTGTTAGGGTCACTATAAGTCATGTTCTGACTTGACTGAAAACAACAACAACAACAACAACAACTACTACTACTACTACTACTACTACTACTACTACTACTACTACTAC
>JAHTLZ010003547.1:39909941-39936064 GCA_023846285.1 Phrynocephalus versicolor
ACTACTACTACTACTACTACTACTACTACTACTACTACTACTACTACTACTACTTAACCAGAATGTCATCCCGGCAGTAAAATCCTGGTGCTTTTGCATCTTGCACTTTGGAAATTCTTAAGAGCTCTTTGCCTGAAGCTTTGGATCCTATGAAGCTATGCCTGAACTATAAAGAACTCGCCTAAGCCATAGGCCTGAGGAAACGGAGCCTGTATATAAATATTATTGAAAGTTGTCCACTGAAGGTTGCAGAAAAAAAACTCTTGTAAAAATGCACCGTGAGAATTTACTTGTTTTAAAAGCATGCCCCAGAAACAAAAAATGCCTCAGGCGCTAACAAATTATTTTATTTTATGACAGAGCATGAGCTGTGTCATCCCCATGTGGGTCAGATATGTATTTGAAGGAGATTATTTCTGTACTTTTTCCACTTCAGAGTTTGTTTCTTGGCACACTTAAGAGGCTTTTATCGACCGGCTTGTCATCTGGAGCCCACTGAATCACTGATCTGGTAACTGGAAGCTAAATATAGATTTTCAGATCGGTCTCCATTCTTTTTAAGGGGGGGGGTGCTTTTTGTGTCCTTTAGAAATTACCAGCCATTGAACTGTGGCCTACAAGTTAAGCTTTCATTATCATGCTCGCAAAAGCCTGTCCCAAAGCTTTAGCAGACCGCCTCATGCTAAGTCATTTAAAACATTTCTTTAGGCAGGAAGGGGAAGCGTACGCAATCAGGCCGAGGAATCAGAAATCCCATCATTTATTTTTTAAACAAACCAGTGTCACTCAGCTGCACACTCGTTCCCATTGGGTCGCAACAAGCACAAAGCTTCAGATGTCATCTATATAAATAATTTGTGAAAGGAACACCAAACTCAGAAAGTAAGACACCCCAACACTTCAGAGGCAGACATCGAGTTTATTGCTAAAAAGAGCTGGACACAATAACCTCGCAGGAATGGTCAGGGTAACAGCATGCAAGGGAGAAAATGATCAATGAATAATGAACTCATGTTGGGAATCGGTGGGTAAAACTTCAGCTTGTCACACAAGTCTAGCTCCGTGGTTAAACATATTTTCTTTCTCGCTTCTAATGCAAAGACAGCTTCTAAAGTTCAAGGGATGCTCGTGTTCATCTGTATATACTCGAGTAGAAGCCAAGTTTTTCAGCCCTTATTTTTGGCTGGGGGAAAAAAACACCCTCAGCATATACTCGAGCCAATAAGTTTCCCAGTTTGGGCGGGGGGGGTTAAAATTAGGTGCTTGGACGGCTTGGGGAGGGCAGCGGAGGGCATGACCTGATCCGGTGAGCCATAGTGGTGCCTCCACTTCCCATATGATTCCAATGAGAAGGTTTAGGGGCACCCTCTTTAGGTCTTCAGAACTCAGCCCCCTTACCCCAAAATGTTTCCAAATTTCAAGGGATTACCTAAAATTGCTTTCTGAAGGTACCCCTGCTACTTTGGGGGCCCCAAGGTAAGTGATTTTTGAGTGCATGTTTTTTAAAAAAAATGGACTCAAAATCATTTTTAAAAATATGCAATTAAAATTTACTTACCTTGGGACTCCAAAGTGGTAGGGGCACCTTCATAAAGCAATTTTAGGGAACCCCCTGAAATTTGGAAATAGAGGTAAGCAGGCTGAGTTATGAAGCCCCTAGGAAAAAACCTTCTACTCCAAAGCTGATCGGACAGGAAATAAGGCTACTGCCGCTTCCCATATGATTCCTATTAGAAGGGTTTTTCCTAGTGGCACCCCTTTAGAGCTCCAAAAGTAAGTAATTCTTGAGTGCATGTTTTTTTAAATATGCACTCAAAAATTATTTTTCAAATATGCAATCAGAATTTATTTATTTTATTTTATTTTATTTAGAGTATTTTACCTCGCCTTTCTCCTTGGAAAAGGATCCAAGGTAGCTTACAGTAATGAGGGATAATATACAGTCCAGTAAAATTAAGACATGTTCAAGTATTTGAGAACAAGGAATGGAGGGACATCTTACAGCACTAATAGACAGCATTACATTAAAGCTACAAGGTTATAAGTAGTTATAAACACAAAGTCTATGTGAGCCTATAGATTCATATAAAATACACATGGTAGTCCATCATTCAGGGAAAGCTTGCCCGAAGAGAAAGGTCTTTGCCTGTTTCTGGAAGGACAATAGACATGAGGCAGTCTTGGCCTCTAGTGGGAGGGAGTTCCAGAGTCTGGGCACAGCAGTTGAGAAGGCCCTTTCATGGGTTCCCACGAGACGAACCTGTGAGGGTGGCAGGATGGAGAGAAGGGCCTCTCCTGATGACCTTAACACGCAAGTCAGTTCATACTGTGAGATCCGATCTTTGAGGTAGCTAGGACCCCGGTTGTACAATGCTTTGTAGGTCAAGGTCAGCACTTTGAATTGTGCTTGATTGCTGATTGGTAGCCAGTGGAGCTGTTTTAATAGGGGTGTAATGTAATCTCTGTGAATAACAAAAACTGTGGAAAAGAGAGAATGCCCCCCAAAACCGCAAAACTTCTGTTTTGCAACAGTAGCTTGCTTTACAGCTGCTGTTTGTGACAGTAGCTTGCTGTGCAGCTGCTGAATTATTTATTTAATTTTTTCCTCTGCCAATCATGGATAACTGAATCAGTGGTTAATGAATCAGTGGATATGGGGTTCCTACTGTAATTTCACAGCCACCCATCCACAAGCAGGATTTCCCTCTACACGTACTAACACCCCACCAGTGGTAAATAATACAAGTATCCTATAAAATACAAAATAACATCTAAGAGTCCAAGTTTTTGTTACTTTATTTCCCCACCCCACCCAAATGCAATTAGAAAGTTTAGTGCTGCTGACACTCAAGTTGCGGTGACGTAGGGAAACCGAAGCACCGAGCATCAAATGGCATGTTTTATCGCTGCAATTCCCACATCCTAAAGTATGAGGGTGATGACTCAGGAAGAGCCAAGCACTTTGATTGAGTATGGATTAGCACTCAGAGGAAATGCATTCTGAGCAGGATTAAAATTCATGGGATAATGAGGAGCTGTGTGTCCGTTTTTCACAATGCTATTTACATGCCAGATGCCATCACTCCTCAAACATTTTCTTCCCCCTTTCCTGTTCCGTTTGGAAATGATGATGGCTTTTCTCTCCCTTATAATTCCCATTCTTCAACATTTTAATATGTTTTGGGGGGCTGCTGGTTTTTACTCTTAGTAACTCTGAGCATGTAAGTACTGGCAAGCTGATGGATGGAGGGAAATTCAAAATTTAAAAAAATGTATTTAAGCCCACTGGGCTTTTTAAAAATCCTCTGTTACTTTGTTTAGGGAACGCATAGATCAGGCAAGCACGATTTACTCCACATTCGAATGCAAATTGGAACGTGACATTACCTATTGTGTCCTGGAAATTTTCCTGACTAGCAAATTGAATTTTTTTAAAAAATGTGAAGGGCTTTTCCATGAGGAACAAATACATTGAATTCATTTGATATTCAGTGGAGTAGCATTATGCATAATGAATCCATTTGCTATTTATACTGCTTAACCCACCACCGAACTCAGACCTTCCAAGATGCATAAACACTTTTTTGGGAGGGGGCTATTAAAATTGCATCTGTATTTTATATAATTATTCAATTTTTGTCAAAAATAACGCTGCCTGATCAGATTTGGTAGGATCGTGGCGGGGTCACTGCTTTTTGCGGAAAGCGCATCCCAGTCGAAGCGGCAGTGATGAATTAAGTCCACGTGGCTTTTACCTAGGATTCCATGTCAGCCCAGTTGCTTGCCACTTCCATTCAGCTTTTGCTCCTTCTTCATGATATGCAAAGCGTTCTCGTCTCATCCCTTCCGGCCAAGCCTGAGTTTGAAAATAATCAAACAGAACAGTGTGCAATTTAAGAGTCCTGACAACAAGTACAGAAATGTTGTTTTATGCTTGAGGGAACTGTGCATAGACCATCTGCTGCCTTGGTGATTTTCATGAAGCCTGTCAAAAAAAAAGGGGGGGGGAGAGTATGCATGAAAACACAGGGAACAGAGAAAGAGATGTTATCATCTTGTTCGCGTCCACAACCTGTGAGACCTCAGTCTTCCGGATGGATTTTTCTCTTGGAGGATCATTATTTCCAGGTGGAACCTTGCTAGGCCACCTATTTTAGACCTCCCCCCCCCAAGTGCTTCCCCACAGAGGGGGTTCATTATCCAGATGACATTAGGTATTAGGTGCTGAAGGATTAAGACGGTGTCTGATGAAGTATGTTGTAGGATGACTGGAAATGAGGAAGCAAAGTCACACATATTATTATTTAAGACTACAATGAAAAAAGAGAGTCTTAAGCATGGAGTACGAGATTGCAGCTCTGTTGTTGTGCCGCAAAGAATAACGACCAGCACAATAACGCAGGGGATATCTTTAAGAATGACAGCAGGAGCAAAGACAAGGCATCCTGATTTTTTGTTGCAAATCACAGTGAGATGCACACTTCTCCCCTCTGGTTTAACTTTTAGCGCCAAGGCCACAGGATGCTTCAATAAGGATTCCCTATCCTCCTTGACAAACCCACTTGATCCAACTGATTCTGTAGTTATTTGTCACCGAGACGTATTGAAATCCTGTTGCATGGCTATGCCTGCATAACGTGGAATTTGTACAAGCTGTTGCAAAGTCTGCCCCAAAGCAGGTTTCCTCCTGACTTATCCAAGAAGGAGTAACACAGGCATAGCTGAGCAGATAATGGCAAGGTCAGTGATGTGGCCAATTATGAGGTTTGTTCATTGCACAACGAGGCACGCACATCACCAGGTTGTAACTCCATGTGAATGTCCACAGGCATAACTTCAGCTGCGGAAGGACTTCACCTCCTAGGAAGGAAAGGAGAATGTGCCAAAGACCTTATAGGACTGAATGGGAAGCAAGCCAGGTCCCCAGTTTCTGAGGGGGGTGGAGATCTGTATAATGAGGACAATTAAGTCTGGCCTTGATAGGCTTGTCCCACTCGCTCAACTATTATGACAAGAGATTACATTTATCTGTGTATCAAGCAAACTTACCCAAAAGTACATCTCCATCTGTTTAAAAAAAAAAAGGTGAGTGATGACAGGTACAGTGTTAAACAACAATTACAGGATTATTTAAAATACACTGTGCATTTGTTACCGAGCCTTGTGGCACAGTGGTTCAACTGGTGTACTTCACCCAAAGCTGTGCTTGTGGCCTGGGGTTCAGTCCCAGGTAGCCGGCTCAAGGTTAACCCAGCCTTCTGTCTTTCCAAGGTTAGCACCATCAGTACTCAGCTTGATGCCTGGGGGGGGGGGGCAATGTGCAGCCTGTATAATTACTTGCTAACTGTCCAGAAAGTGCTTTAGGCACAATGGGGCAGTATATAAGCCACATGCTTCACTTTCACATTCTACCCCCACCCCCCACAGAAACTTAATATGCATTATGCAATATACTGCATTCTGGAGCAGAGCATTAAACCTCAGCGAGGATATTGGCTGCTTCTCATCCAGCTGGAGTCTGCTTCCTCCTTTGGTAAATGTATAAAAAGCTGTCCTTGCTTTCATAATCTGGAACAGCTAGAATTCCACCCGTGATTTACACCTGCGTAACTCCATGGATATGGGGTCATGAAGAGCCAGTCACAACTGTAACGACACAACAAGTTAAATATTGCATAAGACACCCCAGCAATTTGCTACTCAGCAATCAGGTGTAGATGGCATTAGTAGATGTGTCCTACCTGCACAATCAGGCCTGTAACTCACAAAATGGCATTTTGTTTCATTTTTCATTTAGGTTTTTTCATTTCATTTGAAATGATTTTTTTAAAAATTATTTAAAATTCATTTCATTTTTTGTACATTTCATTTTTAAAAAATCTATTTTGACACTACTTAAGCGGTGCGTGGGATGCTGCCAACTGCTACCCAAGCGCTGATCAGCTGGTACGTGGGGCTTCGGTAACGGGGAAAGCCCACACTTTTCCCCACCCAATCGGGTGTGTTAGGGGGGATGGTGTGGGCTTTTTAAACTTTTTTTTGCCAACAAAGCAAGTGCCGATCAGCTGGTTCTCGGGGCTTCGGCGGCAACAAAAAAAAGTTTAAAAATCCTGTGCTTTCGCCCACCCAATTGAGCACATTGGGGGAATGGCATTGGCTTTTTAAACTTTTTTTTTTGGGCCAAAGCAATCACAGGGCTTTGGTGGTAAAAAAAAAAAAAGGTTTAAAAACCCCGTGCCATTCCCCCAACCGATTGGGCACAGGGTTTTTTTAAGCAGTTTCCCATAGGAAGTGGTTTAAAACATTTTCCTATAGGAATGCATTGCTTCAATGCCCACTAATGGGAAAATGAAAAATGGAACGCAACGAAAATTGTCATTTTGTTTCATTTTGTTTTTCTTTAAAGGGGCAGTTTGGGGTTTTTTTTTTGTTTGTTTCATTAGCAAACGAAATGAAAAATGAAAAATAAAACAAAAACATTCATTTCGTGCCCATCTCTATTAGTGACAATTTATCATGGCGAGTAACTATTTACTTATTTAAAACAGTTATAATAATCATGTGCCATCATGGTAATTTGGTCTTTTGTTGTTCATTCCTGCAGTCATGTCCACATAAATGGTTTCCCATTCCCTTCTTCTGGGGGCACCCGTGGACTATGCAGCTTGCCCAGGGTTGGCTCTTCTGGGATGTATTGTAAGGAACTGAACTCCAAACCTCTATCCAGGTTAAAACATTTAGAGATTGCTGTACAATGTACATCATAGGATCTATGGGCAGGTTACAGAGTTGTGGAAAAGGGCACCCATGTAAATCACCAACAGGATTCTGGCCAGTGCCTTCTTACAGCTCATTATGCTGATTGTGTTTATAGAGAAACACTGTTAGATATCTGTTTTGGCAACTATAGTACGACTCTTAATGGGTAAGTTTGAGAAGGGAACAAGAACATATAGAGTGGACCCTCATATAACAAATGGTTTGTATAATCTGTACAACATAAAAAATTCCAGAGACAGGGGAAATTTGCTTAACAGAGTCACCTATGGGGTGAATCCATACAACATAAAAATGGCTGCGATTAGGGATTACTCTGTTTTAAATGCATTCTATGGGAAATTTGTAGAAGGAAAATTTGCTTAACAGAATTTTACTTGGAACGAATTAATTCCTTTATACAAGGTACCACTGGATGTCTCTGATATCTCTATCTATGTGTAAATCTATAATCTCTACATCAGCAGATTTCCTCCCAGAGTCGTATCCACATTTAATTCATGCTTAGTTGCATTAAGGCTTTTTTCTTTCTTTACAGGGATTTTTGCAGGTATGTCGGAGTGGCCGTTTTCAGGGATAGATAAAACAATGAGAAACAAGCCCTAGCAATTTTAATATGCACCTCCCAGTCTCCAAATCTGCCTATTCCGAGACTTGTCCTAGAACTTAAACCTTGCCCTTTCCGATCAGGTGTTTATAGTCACTGGATTGAAAAACCCATCACCAAGTTGAAAAATGCAATCAGAGCACGGATGTGGGAGAGGGAGAAAGGCTTTGTAAAAATCCACCATGGGGGGAAAAAACCTTGTATGTTTTCATTATTATATTGTCCCTTAATCTATATTTTCATTTGGCCAGATGCTCCCTTAAGTACAGAAGGATTTTTATCTCGGAACAATAAATCATCTCTTGGCAGAGACCATGCAATTTTGCTTGCTTCCTTCAAAGGCCGCAGACAGTTCCATCGCTTGGTGACAGTCAAATAGACGCTCCCAAGCAAAATGAATTCTTTTTGAGAACCTCTACAGGGCTGCTCCCTGCAGCCAAATAGCTCCCTCTTCAGCAAAGTTACCAGCGCATTGATTACTCCGGGCAACCAGTCCAATATTTAATTTTCCAAATGTGCCATTATCGGGTGGGGTGCATTCGAGGGGGGAGGGTAGTTATATTTGAAGATGACATTTTATAAAACTTTTCTTAAATGTACCTACCGACATCCCATTGAACTAGAGGTTTTGGAAATGATACAGAGGGTACTATCAAAGGTGGTTGGGTGTATATTCCCCAAGGAACATTTCCTGCTATTTAGTCTGCTTGCTATGGAACAAATACATGCAGTTTTTTTTTTAAAAAAGGTAAATATATCAAAGACTAACATCTGTTTGTCACTGCAACATTACTGTTGCATACAATTGGTAAAATAGGCTCACAAATAAAATACAGTGAAGGCATTGGCAGCTTGCAGTGAGTGGAATTGACATCCTAGAGAAGCAGATTCTGCCCCCTACACTGTTGGAAATATAGGATATCAACACTGCCAGAAACATAATAAGGAAGAATCTATGCAGGTTAAATTGGACCCTGGCCATATACATACAAAAGCCAGAGATATTGGAATACCACGTTGGTAGAGTGGTTTGTGCTACTTCAAGCTGCTAGCAAGTGTGTGTGTGCGTGTGTGTTCCCTTCTTGACCATGTGGAAAAACAAAACCCCAATGGGAGACATTCAGAAAGTATGACTCGCACAGCTGCAGTCTGAGATGATCTAGTGTAGGCTGCACCGTGCACAATAGTCTAAGCTTTACTCATTAAAGCTAGCCACGTACAAGAAAATAGCTGGCCCTCCCATTGGGAAGAGCTTGGCAGCTGCCACAGCAAACAGATTCTGAGGAGTGCAGAGTGGACATAGCAGTGTAGGTGTCATTACGGCCACTCAGATCCCGCACACATGGACTACCCTGATGTCTTTGGAACACCCACACATCCAGTTGCCTTGTGGGCGTCAGCTGAGGACGCTATCAGCAGCGTTGAAACAAGATGCTGCAAACAATCTGGTCAGATTTTGTTCATGGAATTAAGAAGGGGAAAGTACCATCTTCATCCGTAGCATCAGGGAACAAAATGTCTTTGTTGAGACCAAACTGTCCTTGTTAACAGTATGCCCAATAATGGGAGACTGTAGTTTAACCAATGCTCCTAAGAGTGACCAGTCGTTTGCTGGTATATAAAGATGTGAAGGCTGCAGTCATCGCACAGTCCAGGCGCTATGTTCACGCAACCAGGGTGGCCAGAAGATCTTACAACACCCTGAGAATTAGTGAGGCCTCGAACCGTCAAGCGGAGCTATTCCGTGTGGTTCGTGACCTCACTAATCCTGGACTGTCTAGGCCTCCTCCTACTGATTTCAGTAGTGAGCATTTTGCAGCCTTTTTTCGATCTAAAATTGAGGCCATCCGTACCGGTTTTGAATCCTGTTGCTCTAGCCCACTCTCGGCACCCCCGACGGCTGCGCCCCCTCGGTCTCCTCGCATGGTTGAGTTTGGGCCTGTTACCTCACTTGAGGCCTCCAGGGCCATCGCCCACTGCCGGCCCGCGTCCACCCCCTTCGACCCTTGCCCATCATGGCTCTTGAAAGCCGTTGGAGGGAGCATATCAGAATAGGCATCTACCATCGCCACAGCCTCCTTCAGGGAAGGGATTTTTCCCGCTCGCCTGAAGGAGACTGTGGTAAAGCCCATTCTGAAGAAACCCAACTTAGCATCGGGCGATTTATCCAACTATCGCCCGATTGCCAATGTTCCTTTCATGGGCAAGGTGATCGAGAGGGTGGCCGCGATCCGGCTTCAATCACATCTGGAGGGTGAGCATATCCTGGGTCCATTCCAGTCTGGGTTCAGGCCCGGTCGGGGGACCGAGACAGTCTTGGTCGCTCTGCAAGATGACCTCCTCCGGGGGGCCGACAGGGGGTGCTCCTCCTTGTTGGTCCTTCTGGACTTGTCAGCAGCCTTTGATACCGTCGACCACGGTATCCTGCTGGATCGGCTCTCCGAGGCTGGGATCGGAGGCACTGTTCACAGTTGGTTCCGATCCTTCCTCGGAGACCGTCCCCAGCAGGTTCAGCATGGGGGCGAGATGTCGGCCCCTTGGATACTCCCTTGTGGGGTTCCACAGGGGTCGTCTCTCTCTCCCATGCTGTTCAACATTTACATCAGGCCGCTGGCAGAGGTCATTAGGGGGCATGGAGTCTGCTGTCATCAGTACGCTGATGACACGCAGCTCTATGTCTCCTTTTCCACCGCTGCAGATGAGGCTGTCCGGACCCTCGATCGGTGCTTGGGTGCAGTTATGGAATGGACCAGGATTAACAGGCTCAAACTCAACCCCGATAAGACCGAGGTTATGTTCTTCGGGGCTACCCCATCCAGCTACGGTGGCCCGTTTCCCACCTTGGAGGGTGTTTCCCTCAGGCCATCGGATTCAGTCCGGAATCTGGGAGTAGTCCTGGACCCGGCGCTCACCATGGAGGCCCAGGTGTCCACCGTGTCCAGGGCTGCCTTTTTCCACCTGCGTAGAATCGCCCAGATTCGTCCGTACCGGGATGGGGATTCCCTTAGAACAGTGGTCCAGGCGTTGGTGATCTCGAGACTGGACTATTGCAACGCGCTCTACATGGGGCTGCCCTTGACTCTGACTCGGCGTCTGCAGCGGGTCCAAAATGCGGCGGCCAGACTGGTGGCGGGTGTGCGTCGATATGAGCACATCACCCCAGTTCTGGCCCGCCTGCATTGGTTACCCGTTGCAGCCCGAATCAGATTCAAGGTCCTGGTTTTGGTCTACAAAACCCTCCATGGCCTAGGACCTGGCTACCTGACAGAGCGGATCGACCAGCGGTCAACTTCGGCCCGTCCAACTAGGTTGTCGCGGGCGCACATGCTGCGCGTGGCCACGCCCAGGGAGGCTCTGAGAACCTCCACCCGTTCCCGAGCCTTCTCTGTGGCTGGCCCAACGCTGTGGAACCATCTACCAGCAGAAGTGCGCCTAGCAGAGTCCCTGCCCGCCTTCCGGAAGGCTCTTAAAACCTTACTCTTTCGGGAGGCGTTTGGATGATTTATTTATTTTCCCCCCCCTCCTCCTTCTTTCTGCCATCGCCATCTCCTGCACCTGCTGTTTTATCTGTTTAGCTCTTATTATATTGTGGAATTTGTTGTCTTTTTAAATGCTGTAAACCGCTCGGAGTTCCCCACCAGGAAGACGGGCGGTATATAAGTCCTACAATAAATAAATAAATAAATAAATATCTTCCAAGTCATAACCACTAGGGTCATATATCCCATAATCACTGCAGACTCCAAAGAGTAGAAGGTGGCACCAATCAAGCATGTTTTTCTTCCAGCAATGCTTCTTTCCCTGTGAACTACCATGTCAAGGTAGTTGACAATATTGCCTGTCTTTGGGATCCACTGCCTTTGACATAGCAGTAGAGATGGGCACGAATTAAAAAAATGGCATTTCGTTTGTCGTTTGGAGGGTCCGTTTTGGTTCATTTCCATTTTTTGCGAATTTTTGCAAAAAAATTGTTTTCATTTTTGTTCGTTTTGTTACCATTTCGTTACCATTTATTTCAATTTTTGTGATTTTTTTTAGGATTTTAAGCAATTCACTCATATTGCAGTAACGGAAACGCACGACAAAATTTCCAGTGTTTCTGTTCGTTTCGTTTCATTTTAGAGACAAAATTTGTTTGTCGTTTCGTTGCGTAATGAAACGAAAAAACAAAAACAAAAACAAAAAATTGTTCGTTTCGTGCCCATCTCTACTTAGCAGTGTCACAAACATGCAGGTCTAAACTGAGGAAATAATTATACAAAGCAGTTTTGGGGCAACACTAGTCCAGGAATTGTTTGAAATTCTTCAGGTGAAAGATCTATCTTCAAGGACTTTTCAATTATTCCCAACCAAAGACAGCCAATATCCCATAACTGCGCTTCCTTTTCAAACCAAGAGCTTTTCCAGATAAACGCATTTGTATGTCTTACTCTACTTTTTCCCACCATCCTCTGATGTTCCCCTCATTCTAGGACATGACGGTATGAATGGAATTTATTAACCATGCTAAATTCTGTTGGGGCGTGGTGGCTCAGTGGACTAAGGCTCCAAAAACTATTGACTTCAAGTCAGCAGCTCGGTGGTTCGAATCCCGGGTGCCACGCAGCAGAGCGAGCTCCCACTGTTCACCCCAGCTCCTGCCAACCTAGCAGTTCGAAAGCATGTAAAATGCAAGTAGATAAATAGGTACCACCATAAAAGGCGGGAAGGTAAAAGCAGTGTTTCCTTGCAGCCATGCCGGCCACATGGCCATGGACTTGCACAACACTGGCTCTTCCGGCTTGAAAACAGAGATGAGCACCGCCCCTAGAGTCGGACACGACTAGCATGCATGTGCGGGGGGAGGGGGACCTTTACCTTTACCTAAATTCTGTTAAAAATTAAGTTGATGGGTAATATCAGGGCTTAATGTGTAACATGTATATTATATGGGGGATTGTGTATGGTGGTTGTTTTATAAATTGTAGTTTTTATGTATTGGGTATGAATGTGTCGGGAAGTATGAGTTGAAGTTAATGATTTAAAAAAATAAACTTCAACAGAGTTTACAGTGAATGGCCTTCTCCCATGAGGAAAGATAAAGAATGTAAAGAGAATTAAAACTAATGAAATGAAATAGACCCACTCAATTCTGTAGAAAAATAGAATATATGTATTATTTGACAAAAAGATAATAAGTAAACAGCATATACAGAAAATAATACACAACAAGCAAATAGCTCAAACCGAGCCAGAAGTTGGTGTAACAATCTAAACAGATTCAGCAAAGTGTAACACCAGAGCCTTTCCTTAAATATACTTCTGGCTGCTTGATTACCTACACCTGCCCGATGCAGCACACAGCCTCAGTTTGATTGCCTCACCTGCACTGCCACACCCCAAATACTCCTATAGTGCCTTCTAGCACTATAGCAAGGAACAGGTAAGCCAACTTCATTCACAATATTTAATTTATATTTATTTTACATTTCATAAAAACTCAACAGAATGCTGTTAGGTGAGAGAATGTAGGGCTCTGTGTGTGTATGTTTGGTTTTTATGTCACTTTTAAATGAGTACAAGTGATGTCCTGTGTGTGAATGTAGGAGTATGTGTATAGATGTTTGTTCTTAAATGGTAGCTTTTATGTCTTGGATTTTTATACTGGGGTGTGTGAATGAGCTGACTGGATGGCACTTTTAAATCTTGTTGTATTATATACAATGACAATAAATTCTATTCTATTCTGTTCTATTCCCCATGAGTTTCTTCCGCATCCTTTTGTATCTCTCCATCCTCTTTGTTTATCTTGGGCTGTTTTTGCTATGCTCTCCTCCCCAGTGAGAGGCTTACATTTTTTCTTGATCTTATATTCAAATGACTCCAGCATCTAAAACGACTCCAGCGCCTACAGGACAAGTGGGTTAATTTGAACTACAGTGCCTCTCCAATTAAAAGAGTCTACTTCATTATAAAAATGTGGCACTAGGAAGAAAGACCCCCCCTAGTGGGAGAGAGGGTGCCAGAAAACTTGGAGGGCAGGGAGACCCATAGATGTGCCTCCAAGGATCCTGAAGTGAAGAACCAGCTAGCTATCAGGACATAACTCCTGAGAAATACTGGCAAACCCTATGAACTTCCCATACCTCAGGAAACAGGATTTAGAAGGACGGTTGCCTGACCTGGAAGAGCCTCTAGTTACACAGGCTGAAATCATTTGCACACTTAACTAAGAGTAACCCCCAGTTAAGCTCAGTGGGGCATACTTCGAAGTAGACACACACATACGGTTGTGTTTTCAAATGATTTGCCGTGTCATTAAAAGTACTGGAAGGAAAAGTTGTTCCAGGACACAAGCTCTCATTAAGATATGTTGCTTAACAAGATGCCCTTTTAAGCAGCTGTGTTGTTGTCAGAATGACTGGATTTCATAACCTTGACACTTTTATCCGCACTTACATCTCCTAGCCAATTTTTAAGGGACCCGTTTTAAATGCTCTCCTTTCTGAAGCACAGCCACTGTGGCAGCCAGCCAGTGAGCGAGCAATTTATCATTCTCATGGCAATCTTCAATCACCATGTTACAAATCAAATCTCATGTTCTGTTCTGCAGGAGTAATGGCTATGGATCTCCGGCATTCCTTTTGTGAGTCACACATTCCAACAGGATGAAGTGAAGAACCAATGAGGCCGAGAAGGAGAGCAAGATCAACTTACTCATCTGTTATAGGGCAACTTTACCACATCTCTTTCTTTCCAAACTTGTTGAGAAAGCAAGATTTCATTTCTCTCTATTGGGAACTTTATGCCACCATTTTGCCCTGAACATACCCAACCTTACTTGGTTTCTGAAATTAAGCAGGGCTAAAAGCGAGCCAGGACTTAGAAGGACAGACACCCAGCAACAGAGACTTAGTCGCAGGATTCGCTGTCAAGTCAGACTTAAATCACACTGGTGACTTGACTCAGACCCCACTCTGTTATTGCTATTTCAATGACTTAGATGCAGCTCGTGACCCAGAACCCTCCCCTTTGTCTCCCTTGTTTTTAATAGGGACTCAGACTTGGATTTTGGGACTTGGTACCAAAGACTTAGAGTCAGACTTGGGATTTATAGGTATGGGCTTGGCACTTGGGTCCAAAGACTTGTGAACATCCCTGGAGACACCAGGGAAGATTATTTATTACAGTGAAGAGAAGCTATGTGGCTCATTAGAATACCTAATTACACCCAGCATGTTCCTGGTTTAATCCTCAGCATCTCCAGGCAGAACTCCAGGCCTGTTCTTGGCTGAAATCTTGAAGAGGTGCTACCCGTCAAAGTTGGCAGTGCAGGGCTAGTGGACCAATGCTCTGATTCAATGTGCCAGCCGCCATGACCCATATAGTTTATTTGCAAGCACAATAAAGTCTCAGCACTTCCAAACTTCTCCATCTCTCTTGTTCATAGTTCTGAGTGTGCTTGATCAAAGCCAAGACCCTGGCCTTGGATATTTATGTCAAGGCCTTAGAAAAGTCCTTAACCTTATAACTAGAGATGGGCACAAAATAAACTTTGGTTCGTTTTGTTATTCGTTATTCATTTCATTACATAATAAAATGAATAATGAACTGCCCCCTCTAAGAAAAATGAAACAAAATGAAACAGAAATTTCTGTTTCATTTTGTTTCGTTTTTCATTCCGCCGGTGTCTCCTACCTGGGTGGAGTGGTCCTGGTCCAGTCCTCCTGGCTGTAGTGTGGGCCAGCGGGGGGGGGGGAATGACAGGCCCGCGCTACAGCTGGTAGGCAGGCCACGTGGTCGGCAGTAAAAAAAAAATGAAATAAAAATAATAAAAATAATAAAAATAAAAATTACCTGATCTGGCCCATGAGCTGCCGAACTGGCCCGTGAGCACTGTACCCGACCCACAGGTTGCCGAACCAGCCCACGGGCTGGCTGGAGAGTAAAATAAAAAACAAAACAAAAAACAAAAAAACCCCGATCGGGCCGCGGGCTGCCGAACCGTCCCACGAGCTCCGGAACGACCCGTGGACCCCGGCAGAAGGGGGGGGAAAAACAAAGGCGACTGACCCACTCTCAAAATCCTAATTGTTTGGCTTGGTTGCCATGTTTAGGAAAGCAAACAACAGTTTCCCAATAATTGTAGAAGCCCTGGTGCAATTCCTGTTAGGAAAGACAACAGGCCCAAGTCTTGTCAGAGGAGAAACGGTTTCCATGACGAGCGCTTGTGCTTCTCAGTTTTTCCAGGCATTTTTCTGGTTACAAGTTTCATCACATCAGGCCTCTTCATAACATAGATAAGTTTTTTTTCCCCTATTGGGACAGTAGAAGGTCATTTGGCCCATAACAACAAGTAAAAGCACCAGCCAGATGGGTAGTGGCTAAAACTGAGAACATAGAACCTCATGATCAAGATTCAAGAATGTTGGTGGGTTCGTTGCATGATTGGTGGAAAGGCAAAAATAATGCAGAAATCAGACAAATGTGTAGGAGGGCGGGGAGTTCCTTCTACTGACTGTTCCTGTAGCAATGCTGCATGAATCAGTAACTGTAAGTTTGGAAAGATTTATTATGGCACACAATTTCCCACTACAATACAATGAATTATCAATACATATAGCGCAGTGTGAAGATGACCTACTCCTTGGGTTGTTTGGATCCGATAACGGTAGCATCTTCCTGCAATTTTCCTCCAAAGTGCCTACTTCCCCATCTACCTTCTCTCTTAGTCCTGTTTTACATGCACATGTTAACCATCTGCTTTTCCTTTTACAACTGTGGATGTTTAAAAGCAAAACAAAGCTGCTGTAAAGAACCCAAAGCTCTGAGTTTAAAAAGAAAACATAGAGGGAGCTTGGCATCCACATGAGTTTAAACTCCAACAGAGATTACCTCAAGAGATTTTTTAAATTGATAGATAGATAGATAAGTTATAACTTTTTTGTCATTGTACATTGTACACTGAAATTAATCCCAAGTGCACATATAACTAAAAAAGAATTTAAACGCACACATCTATCCACCCCAACTCCTTTGGATTACGCTCAAATTTTAGCAGCATTCAAGGTGATTATAGCTCTTAGATAAAAACTTTTTTAAATCTGTTTGTTCTTGTTTTAATTGTCCTATATTTATTTATTTATTTATTTATTTATTTCTATACCGCCCATCTTCCATAGCAAGATTCCGGGCAGTTTACAACAATCGAATTCATATCAATTTAAAAACAAAACAAATAGCAAACATTAATAATAAATAAATAAATAAATAAATAAATAAATAAATAAATCTCCTGCCTGAAGGCAGCAATGCAAACAGACAATGTCCAGGGTGGGATGGATCCTGTAAGATGTTTGTTGCCTTTTTAAGACAACGGGAACTATATAGTTCTTCCAAAGATGGGAGAGGGTGGCCAGTAATCTTGGCTGTTTTAAGAACCCTCTGGGGCACTTTCTTATCCACAGCTGTGCAGCTAGAAAACCAAGCACAGACACAATATGTCAAAATGTTCTCTATAGAGCAATGGTAGAAGGACACCAGCAATTCCTTGCTTAGATTATTTCACTTTAGGAGTCTGAGAAAATATATTCTCTGCTGGGCCTTCTTCACCATAGTATTAGTGCTCCAAGTCAGGTCCTGCTCAATAATAATGCCCAGAAGCTTAAACGCAGCCACCTTCTCTACAGAGAACCCGCCAATCTACAGGGGATGGATGTCTGTCTATTTCCTCCTATAATTCACCACCAATTCCTTAGTCTTAGAGGTTTTTAGGGCCAAGTTGTTATTCCCACACCAATCGCAGAGCCACTTCACCTCGTCCCAATAGGCGGTCTCATCCCCCACCCCATCCCCGGAGATGAGCCCCACTACCGTGATGTCATCCACAAACTTGATAATGGTATTGTTAAGGTGGGTAGAGGTGCAGTTTATTTATTCATTTATTTTAGAGTATTTTACCCTGTCTTTATCCTTGGAAAAGGACCCAAGCAATTGTGAGTGTAGAGGGTATAGAGCAGGGGGCTCAACACACAGCCCTGCAGAGAGCCAGGGTTGAGATTGAGAGCTGTAGACATATAGGACCCTACTAACCCTCTGGGAGCAGTCAGTCAAAAAGTCTAAAACCCAGAAGCAGATGGAACTGGGAAAAACAAGGCCCCCTAGTTTGGATACCATTCTGTGGGGGACGATAGTATTAAAGGTGGAGATGAAATCCACAAACAGCAGCCTCATATAACTCCCCGACTGCTCCCAATGGGACAGAGCAGTGTGGAGAGTCATGGTAATGGCATTCTCTGTGGATCTGTTTGCCCTATATGCAAACTGGTAATTATCAAATGTAGATGGAAGACAGGAATTAATGTGACTCCATACTAGTTTCTCAAAGCACTTTCTAATAACCGGGGTAAGTGCAACTGGTCTATAGTCATTTAGAGTGCTGATTGTGGACTTTTTGGGCAGAGAAACAATAGTTGAGGACTTCAGACAAGGTGGAACAATAGACTGATGTAAGGACTGATTAAATATCTTAGTAAAGACCCCCACCAGCTGGTCTGCACAGTCCTTCAATGCACATCCATCCAGTGAATTGAAACCCCAAGTTTTAGTCAATATGTATGTATAGCTTTAACACTATTTCATCATGCATGTCTATCGATGGGGGAATGGTCCAGATAGCAATAAGGAGCTAGCCCTGTTCAGCCAACAAAGGCATGCTTAGTAATGCAAGGAATGCCTACTTCAGCCTCAGTACTTCTAATGAGTTAATGTTGCTTTAACTGGCATTAAGTCACCCATAGTAATATCAATACTATGTTTATCACTCCCTTGACAAGATGACACTTCAAGCAACCTGTGCAATTTTTAAATATTAGTAATCTCGTTCATCACAAACAGAAAAATCATTACTGCCTGCAAGAAGGTCATGAGGTAACTCATCTGTACAGCTCAACATCCCTGAGAGGAAACTTGACATTTGTAAGCGGAAAATGGTAACACTTCTCTTCACAAATACTGAGACAGTGTGAAAAATATGTATTCTTCTCCCTCCGAAAAGAAGCAATGAACCTACAGCTAGGAGGAGGAGGAGGAGGAGGAGGAGGAAGTTTTTAGAGGGAATGTAAGCCACACACTGTTGACTTGAACTATTTGCACACTGCTGTTTCTACCCCTCAGGCAATTCAACAACAATAACGACAACAGGAACCACCGCACATCCTTCACATATTCATCTGAACTGCCAAGGAACATGTCAAAGGCCGCAACAATTGATTCCTCAAGATGTATCTCCATTACTTTTTCGTGTGCTGTAAAACAAGGTTGCACCGTTCACAAGCCACCACTGTGAAAGACCGACAAAAGTCATCTGTATGGTGCTGATTAAGTCTAACAAGTATCAGGCCCTCCCACAGATGTCAATAATAATAAAAAGAGATTCTTGATACACTGCATGCTGTGAGTACTCAAATGATCCCCCAGAGTCTAAGCACTGTCACTGTCGTGTGTGAAGCTTCATTAACGTCCTCTCTCACCAGCAGGAAACATCACCACGGCTTCCGATTCATCTGCAACGCGAATCTCTACACCCGGTCTGAAAAGCCTGGCTGTTTTGCCTTTCAGAAAACCTTCCCCATGAACTTTCAACATGTCAGGTGTTGCCTTCCAATGAGATCTCTTCCGTGAGGAAAAGGGATGTGGCAATTTGTGATAATTAAACATTTCTTTGAATAACTCGTGGCATTTGCACCTCTCCCCTTCTTTTGCACTCTGTTGCAAATTAAGAGATGAATTGGCCAGCGTCAAAGTTTGTCACACCGATGACACTTTCCTCTTAGATCATAGCTCATGTCTGGAAAGCCATGTTGGCACTTGCTTTACAAAGGATAACATGCCCAGAGTTCTCTGCCACCAGAGCGAAAAGAAATTATCTACATTGTGAGGACTGAGCAACTTCCCACTCCAAAAAAATAAATAAAGTGTTTGATGCATTTCCTGATAATTGAAACTGGGTTTTGGCATTATTTTGAAGTTAAAGATCATGGATCCAGTGAGAAGTGGTTAAGTGGAATACAGCAGGAGGTAAGGCTATTTTATCTGGATAATTTAGACCCTGCAGTTTCCTTACAAAAAGAGATTTACAGAAGATGCCTGGAGCGAAGAGTTTTAAAATCATTTAAGTTCCAGTTTCCCGATTAAGTGTACAGACTCGTCTCCTTCGTTGAGGCTGGTCCTCCACAAAAAGGCTGCACTTTTTAAAGCCTCAGACACTGCATGTCTTATAAAAATGACATTTACTAAGTTAGCTTTCAGGTAACTGGAATCCAGCATCTGCGTTCTATTTCAGAGGTGGGAGCTGAACCTCAGAATGCAAACCTACAGCACTGGAGTCACAATTCTCTCACACACAGGCACAAACCTTGCCTCATATGTAGGTTTTTCCCTACTTCCCTCTCTCTGGTGCACGTGCGCATGTGTGTGCGCGTGTGCACACACACACGCACATGCACACACAAATATGTACCCCTTCCCCACTTCACTGGGTTGCCTAAAAAGGTATCCCAGTCTCCCAGTTCTCTCTAGCATTTAAGCCACCCCAGTGCCATCTCACCTGTTCACCTCCAACTATGTTCCTATTTCCTTTTCCCTCTTTCTTTCACTGGTATCTCTGCTGTCAACCCTAAGTTTCTTTTCCTTACCAGCCTGCAGGAAGAGGTATATCAAATCCTTCCATCCTTTTCATACCGGGTAGCTAGGAGAGCTTCTGGGTGAAGCACTTCCATCTTTTACTTCACAAGAAGGTCTCTGGTCTTGAGTCATTTGCGTAAGTAGGAACGACAGGCTACTAGAGACTGCTATCGAAGCAATCCTCGCCACTCAGAATACATTTTAATCTTTTAAACTATCAAAATGACCTGAACACATCATGGCTATAATATCAGGGAGTGTGAAGGGACCAGAGCTGGCTATATCTGCAAAGGGGGACTGTGAGGGGAATTATTCCAAAGGTGGGAGAGTGACCCCTGCACAGCGAGAAGCTGGAAGAGACGAATGGCTGGAAAAGCAGAAAAGGAGGGAGGAGCGCAGAGCTGTGCCAGACATGGATGCTGGGGACAGGGAAATGCTGTGGAAACAGTTTAAAGACTCTCTGAAAATCCTAGAGAAGGAGAAAAAGGAAGAGAAGAGCAAAGGCCCCATTAAGGAGGAGAAGGGGCAGGAGGAAACGGTGGGAAGGCCCTGCCAATCAGAGGCGGCGGAGGTGGGGTTTTTAAAAAATGGTACATTAATCACAATGTGTAGTGAGGGGCTTTGGGTCATCCAACTGCATGCATTTGATGACTAAACATTCTATAGTTAAACGGTTATTGGATGAACACTGCATCAGTGTTGTGATTGATGTGATTTAATCATGAAATTGGAAGGAGTCTACAAGGCGATTGAGTCCAGCCCCCTGCTCATGACAGGAATACAAATCAAAGGACATCTGCCAGGTGGCTGTCCAAATTTCTCTGGAAGGCCTCCAGTGTTGGAGCACCCACCACCTCGTGAGGTCATTGGTACCATTGCTGTACTTCTCTAGCAGTTAAGAAGTTTTTCCTGATATTTAACCAAAATCTGGCTTCCTGTAACTTGAGCCTTTCGAATATTGCTATCGTATCTCCATTCTGTCTCCTTTTCTCAAGGCTAAATGTGCTCAGGTCTTATTGCATCATAACCAGGTGCCATTAATACTGACTTATGGCAATTCTTTTCAAATTGGTTTCTCAACCTGGAGGCTCATGACCAGCACAAGGGGGTTGCAAGTGTTTTCAGGGCAGAAAACGTTGCCACATCTAGTTGCAAGTATTTTTTTCTATATATTATATATAATAATAAGGTCTTCAGAATGCTGTTTTATTTTAATCCCCTTGACCCACAGAGGCCACCTGAAGTTCTTAGTTATTTCTGTACCCTTTGGGGTGCATTTTCCTTCTATATTTGCCCATCACTCCAAATCCCTCTGAAAGAGCTCCTCTCACTCACTTCTTTCTGCTTCTTCACATCTCTGGAGGACTAATATCAGTCCTTCAGATCCAAGTGTTAGTCATTCCCAAAGAGGCCTGAATGAGGCAAGGATGAGGCCCACAGCAGGAATTCCAATGCCCAAGATGGCAGCAGCACCACCTTTCTCTCTGCCTGAGCCTCCTGTGGTGGAGCACTGAACGTTGAGGGGACCTGGATGGGAGATGCCTCCGGGACCCTCCTGAGTCATGGAGGAGGAAGGCAAGAAAGGCAAAAAGGTGAGGAAGGAGAACCTGGGAGGCAATGGGGAATGGGGTGGGGTTTGTTGGGGGAAAAGGTGTTCATTTTGGTCTTGAGGAGGAAGGGCTCTTCACTGGGGAGGGAGCTTTTTGGGGAGGGAGGAGACAAGAAAGGAGGTTGGTTTCCATCTCCATAAAATTTTAATTAAACTCAAATTGTATTGATATTTATTTTCCTTCTGAACTTCTATCTGGTAGAGGCAGATTTTTTTAAAAAACAAAAAACTCCATAATTATGTATTCCTTAATTAATATTAATAACATTAGGTTAGAATTCTGAAAAATCTAATTTCAACTGCCCAGAGTGACCTCGCTGTCAGATGGGCGGTATATAAATACAATAAATGAATAAATAAATAAATAAATAAATAAATAAATAAATAAATAAATAAATAAGCTTTCTTAACTCCCTTTTATACAAATATGTGGGGGGGGTGCGTGCGCATGCATGAGTGCAGTTTACATAGCTATTATAAAATGGTGTCATGACACTGCTTTTCGGGGATTTCCAGCTACAGAATATTCCTTTTACCTTTTGCCATTGCATCACATTGTGTTCTCAATACTAAGACACAGAGATCCATTTCCTATGTACTGTAGTCACTTATTGCCCATCCCACTCTTGTTATATATCTATATTTATATATCTAAATTTATAAATATATATTTAAATATATCTATATTTATAGATATAGATATATATGCACACACACGTGTGTGTGTGTATGTGTGTGTGTGTGTGTGTGTGTGTGTGTGTGTGTGTGTGTGTGTGTGTGTCCCCTGCCTAGATTCAGATTGTTGTTTTTCAAGGCTCTGGGACTGAGTAGCGGTTCGCAGCCAGGTTGCCTTCGGCAGAATGAAGCTCAAAAGCTGTCCGTTTGCTTGAGAGGCACCACGGCTAAAATGTTTCAGAAGGTGGAGACGGAAACGGCAATCTTGCATCCTCCCCTTTTTTCCCCCTTGGGAAGCCTCAAGAAAGCAGCCATAAGTAAATCACTCATTTAGTATGGTTAGATCCGCTTGGCTGCTCCACGGCTGCTCATGAATATATCTCAGATGAGAGATCAAAAAGTCAGCATGGTTTGTTCTGCTCGCTTTGTCATGCCTTGCAATAACTAGAAGAGATGGGCACGAATAAAAAAAATGGCATTTCGTTTGTCATTTGTCGTTTGGAGGGTCCGTTTTGGTTCGTTTCCATTTTTCGTGAATTTTTGCCAAAAATCATTTTCAATTTCATTCATTTCATTACCATTTTGTTACCATTTATTTCATTTTTTGTGATTTTCTTTAGGATTTTAAGCAATTCACTCATATTCGTTTCGTTTCATTTTAGAGACAAAATTCGTTTGTCGTTTCGTTGTGTAACAAAACGAAAAAACAGAAATGGAAACAAAAATTGTTCATTTTTCATTTCCATCTCTAATAACTAGAGGTATGCTATCGGTTTCTTGGGAATACTCCTGAATTTAGAGGGTGTTAGGCCCACCTCTTTTAAATAAAGCCTGGGGTTTAATGGAAGCACTGCTTCGATGCAGTGGTCATCAATATTGGGTAGCATACCTGCCTCTCAGGAGGCAGCCCCCTCCTGCTAAAGGAAAAGGGCCATTTACAGAAGCTATTGGAAAATATGAGCCTCCCTCCTCCTGTAGATTTAAATCTATGAGATTACTAGCGGAGAAGACAACATTCGCACAGCCTTAATTTGTATTCATGGGTCTACTTTAGGGCAGTTTCCATTTTCTTACCTTAGCGTGACCGGACACTATTGAAACTCCCCTCCTGACACATATTTAACATGGTTGAATAATGCCAAGCGCATTATAGTTCCTCTTCGGTGAGAACACTGAACATTTTCATCCGCACCAATTTGCATTGCCTCTGCTGGTAATACGGCAATTCTCCTTTAACCCAGAATACACAAACTTTAGATTATCTAATGTATCATCCAGACATTTTAATTCGGATCTTGATTTTCTCCTTGCTGTACAATATTGGCTAAAGTTTCCATCAAGCTCCTCTCGGTAGCAGTTAATGCCAATCATTAAACACACTGGCATCCTTCACAGGCCGTTCCTCCTCCACCGCCGCCCTCACATCCTTGCACCCTCCATTTGACATCTTGTAATGTCTAAAAATATGTTAATTCATAAACGGAAAGCAGCCTGAAATTCGATTTCACCCCTGCCATAAGAGACTTTATTACCGGCAACCATTTTGCTTGGCTATAATTAATTGCTTTCAACATCAGCTCTTAAACAATATGTTAAAGGCTGGCCAGGCACAGATCGGCTCTGCAGAAGTCAAGTTCAGGGTCAACAGGTACAAACCCCACCGCACACCCTATGTTTCCATGTGTCTCGTGCTTTGTGGTATTTTCTCTTCCCAGTAGGCATGGATTTTTTTTGGGGGGGGGGGGTGATTGCACTTGTGTTAAGAAAAGACACCAAGGAATGCTGTTTCAGGTTTTGAGCAACAAGGACCACACAACAGGGAAAATTACAGGGGGGAAAGAGAGAGTGACTTGGGGAAATCATGGGGAAAGAGGTCTCTCAGCTCTTGCCTTGAGATTCACAAGTATAGGAGCCTCGTGGCGCAGAGGTTAAATGCCTGTCCTGCAGATAAAACTGTGCTCACGACCTGGGGTTCAAACCCAGGTAGCTGGCTCACAGTTGACTCAGCCTTCCGTCCTTCAGAGGTTGGTAAAATGAGTACCCCACTTTGCTGGGGGAGGCAATGTGTAATTAAAGTTGTAAACCACCCAGAGACTACTGGATGTTGTATGGGGTGGTATATAAGCAGAACACTTTGCTTTGCTTTATAGAGAATCACCCTGGGTGTTACCTCTGATTTGAAGCTGTATGACGTACATGCCACCATTTGGTTTCCATTCCTAACACATCACACCCAAGACCACTTCCACTCTTCTCAGCTTCTTCTCCATCGCCCCTGAAACAGAGATTCTCAAGCCTTCTGGTCTGTTGCCACCCCTCTTCTGCTCTGTAAAATGCTGGGCATGTGGATGGCACAATGGCCATCTAAAACCAGCTGGCGGAGTTGTCTTGATGATGGAATGGCTTGCATTAGCACAACCATGAAAGGAAGATGTTGAGAGGGGAGGTACTCTCAAACCAGGACTGATGAGCTGGCTTTCAGCAGGTTTTCAGGGCATCCCATCACAAATACTGACCTAGCCATGTGATCCCATCCCGAAGAAAAGGAAGTGCTGTAGTAAGAATTGGAATAGCAGGCTTGATCTGTGTCCATATGGGCTGTGAATCATTTGTTTCCCTTAAATATGCCTCTACTCATCATATCGATTTCTGTTCCTGATAACTGTTGCCCCTGTTATTACACTATTCCCTTCAATAATAAAGTGCCCTTTTTTTCTCTCCTCTTTCTGAGATGGATTGCTGTTTCTCAAGGGATGTTTTCCACCCTGCAGAGTAGGTTTTCTGGTGCTGCAGGCTGAAAAGGGACTCTCCCCTTCCAGTGCTGTTGACTGAAACAGTTCTGGCAATAAAACTACCCTATCAGATATAGGCCAGCCTGAGAAAATGACCTCCCTTAGGCTTTGGATCTAAAACATAAATTGGCTAACATCCCCTTCTACAGCTCTGTGTGTGCCAGGGGAACAATGTTATCAAAAGCGGCAAATTGGCACTGATTAAAGGTGATTTCAGGTTACACAACACTCTTACATTATATGACCAACTCACGTGTAGCCAGGAATCCCCAAAGGAAGCCTTTAATTAGCTGCAGTTTGCCCCTGCTACTAGAACCATAGCTGTTAGGAAGATGAAGTCATACCATTGGATTTCAACCCGTGACTCTTTCC
The DNA here is from genome assembly GCA_023846285.1 of Phrynocephalus versicolor. Classification (NCBI taxonomy): domain Eukaryota; kingdom Metazoa; phylum Chordata; class Lepidosauria; order Squamata; family Agamidae; genus Phrynocephalus; species Phrynocephalus versicolor. Next base: position 39,935,437 of record JAHTLZ010003547.1, read on the forward strand.
TTCTAAGATTTTCTGTGATCACCAGGGTTGGCCCAGGCCATTTTGCTGCCTGGGGTAAGGAGTAAGAAAGTGCACCTTCCTACTTTATGCACACAACTGGCAGCTGTGCTGTGCTTCAACCCTGGCAATGTGACAGGACCCTCTCCTAAAGGTGAAAAACCGGCTGCAACAACTCTGCATCTGTCATACGAGAAACCCCTCATTCTGCTCATTGGAATGACCAAGCCTGCCAATGTCTATAGATGACTTTAATCTGCCTACTGTCTGGCCGGTACAAACTATCTTCGTGCCATTGTAGAGATTTAAGGCCTGGGTCTCTTCAGTCTCTACATCCATCGGCTGAATCTGAGATTTTAGGTCATTTGTGGTAGAGAGCCACCATCTTGAGTGCACTCACAGCGCTGGTTTTGTGTGAACACATAATCCCAGATGTGTACTGCTGTGTTCCAGAATCAGCAGTACACCTCCATTTGAAGAACAAAGGGCACTCATTTAAAGATGAGGATGCACAAATACTAGGCAGAGGAGATAGGTGGTTTGTGAGAGGAGTCAGGGAAGCCATTCATGTGAGCATTGAAACCTGTAGAGATATCATTGCCCATATTTCTGAGCCCCAAGATTGGTCAAG
>JAHTLZ010003547.1:39939906-39960493 GCA_023846285.1 Phrynocephalus versicolor
ACACACACACACACAAAGGGCAGGCTTTACGTCCCTGAGACCCCCTTCCCCCACTAAATGCAAATCCAAAATATGAAAAATAAAATGAAATAATGTAAAATTAAAAAGTAATATTTTTCTGTGTTTTAGCTAACAGGGACAGCTTGTGTGCTTTGGGATTCATGGAGTGGAAGGCACAGCACAGGAGTGCAGCCACAGGTGGCAAGTAGGTTCAAGAGTAAATGTGGACACACACACAAACACACAGAGAGAGGTAGATGTTCAGTAACCCAGCTTTCACATGCATACATAACTGGAAGGCAACATAAACAGAACATAGTCAAGAATCAAGCAGAAGTGGGCTGGCAGGAGATTGCCCAACAGGTGGTCATTTCCCCTAGCGAGTCTGGTGTCTAACTCAGTGGTTGTTTGAAATTATATATTATCACTAGTGATTGTTCATTGTGGTCATTTAAGGACCTATGAAAGTTCGTGTTTCCGCTTGCGGTGTTTGTCAACAAAACTGTCAACATCGGCTTTAATGCTTTCAGGTGTGTTCTGAAACACAAAACACATGATTCAACTATAGTTAGGAAGGCCCAAAGCAAGAGGGAATTAAGAAGCCACTGTGAAAATGCAGCAAAGGATAGCTCCGATAATTAAGCCAAAGATTTGAGGATTATGATGCGTGCTCACCACACAACATGTGTGTCCCACACATCAAGTAAACGTGCGAACTCGCTGTGTGTTGAGTCTGGGCACCTGTGCCAGTCTGAGCCCTGTTGGACTCCCAGTTCCTCCCATCAGCATCAGCCAGTATGACCTCTGGTCAAACACGATGTAGGAGGTCACCCAGCGACATCTGGGGAGCCCAACGTTCTCCAGTCCTCTGCCAGCTATATTGCTTGCTTTATATAAAAGGAGAACTCCATATTCTTTCTCAAAGCCCAGTTGTGTTGCTGGCTGTTGGTTCTTTTTAGCTCTGCAGGCTAAGGAGAGTAGTTTTTCCAAGATGTCCCCTCTCTTTAGGGAGCTTTGCAAGCTTTCTCATCTGAGCGTCACAAACTGTTCTTTGCCTCCAATAAATAAATTCATGGAAAGAAACACAGTCTTTTTTGTGTGGTTTCCTTTTCATCACTGGTGCAGCATTAATAGCACAACATGTTGATACATTTCACCCGCCTTCATGTTACAATCTTTGCTATCAAATGGGGTAGCGGTAGGAAGGAGACTTCAAGCAGCTCTCTTATCTTCTTGGGAGGAAAGCAGGGCATGGATTTCCCTGGTGCACATGAAAGCTTTTTCATATTAGAAGCAGAACCTAAACTTAAAAAAACATTTTGTTTGCTTCACTGGTTCCTTCAGCTAGGTTACCAGGAAAGAACTCAGGCATCAAGTTGGTTTTTTTAACTGTTATTTTATTTCCAAACCTCTTCACATTAAACAATTTTTGCCCCTTGTTTGAAAATTAAATGGATGTTACTACAGATACAGAGTGCCAGAAGAATTCCTTGATACTGGACCTCCAAGATATTATTAGTGTTGAGAATATGATTGATTGAAATACATGTTTACAATCAATCAATCAATCAATCAATCCATCAGAATTTTTTTAAAAAACCCACAAGTGAGACCCATAATCTATTAAAAAAGTGGTTCTCAACTTTTTTTTTGAGCTCCTTTTATGACTGCCAAATAGAAAATCAGCCATAAATACTGTGAATGAGAAATGATGACATTTTCAGCATCCAGTGCATGCCATCATTTAAGTTACTTCCAAGATGCTGGGAATATGAATGATTTCTGAAGCTGGTGATAGAATATGCACATTTATTGGTGGCGGGTATCTCTGGAGGGATGAAGAAAACATCTGTCCCCTTTTAATCTCGTTACAAAGGCACCAACAAGTACAACATGTGCTGCCATGTTGATTCCAACTCATGGTGACCCTTTCCTGATTCTTCTAAACTCGATAGCAAGAAATGCAGGTGTACAAATATAATACCATTGGTTGACCATTCCTTTCCTCTTGGGGCACTAAAAGACAATGCCGCTTCCTCAAAGACACACAAGCTGGCTTTTCTCCCGGGAGGCTCAGTGGGGAATCACAGAGCTATCTAGCCAGCAACGTATCCATACTGAGCATGAAATAATACTCAAAATAATACAAAGGCACTCACAGTCTAGACCAGTGATGGCGAACCTTATAGAGACTGAGTGCCCAAACTGCAATTCAGAACCCAATAATTTTTTTTTTTTTGCAAAGTGCCAATACAGCAATTCAACCTGAATATAGGTGGCTGTGAAGGGGCGATATCAGGTGCCCACAAAAAGGGCTCCGAGTCCCACCGTTGGCACCCGTGCCATAGGTTTGCCAACACTGGTCTAGATGTTAGAGTGCTGGAATAGACTTGAGAGGTTGCCGATCAACTCCTCACTGAGTCCATGAAATTCACTGGGTGTCCTTGGGCTTGTAATTGTTGGGAGAACAAACCAACGTTGGGAATATTGTGCTGAAAACTTTTTCAGGATTCCTCAGGAGTCAGGTTGCCATGATTATTGCTGCTCCAATTGCACAAGAAGTGTACTGTCTTTCATGTTTTTGACAATCAGGGAAGACAACCCTTTAACTCTGGCAGACAGTATTCCACAAGCTTTATTTCTAAACCATTTAGGTTCCACATTAAAAACATGGAAATCAAAAGTATGAAAAACATGTAATTTTTAAGAAGTCATAGGCATGTTGCTTTAAAAAACTGCCCTTACAGGTATGAGCAAAGCTGTAGATGCAAATGCTTATATGAAAAATGAACTTTGGTTGTACTTGAATATAAAATACAGGAGCCTTTTAGCCTATAAACTCCATGCTATTTAACATCTACTTGAAGCCACTGGGGGAGGTGACCTGGAGATTTGGGGTCTGCTGCCATCATTATGCTGATAACATGTAGCTCTCTCTCTCCTTTACCACCTCTGCAGTGGAGGCCGTCCAGATCCTAGAATGCTGCCTGGCTGCAGTTATGGAATGGACCAGGATGAATAGGCCCAGGTTGAACCCTGGTAAGACCAAGGTTCTGTTCTTAGGGGGTACCTTGGAGAGTTATGGTGTCCCTCTCCCCAGTCTGGGTAGGATCTTCCTCCAGCTGGCAGCGAGGGGGAGGAATCTGGTTGTGGTACTGGACCCGGCTTTCTCCTGGGACCCCCAGATAGCAGCCATGTCCAAATCAGCCTTCTATCGGCTTTGGCTCATGGCCCAGATTCACCCCTTTCTTGATGAGACCTCTCTGAGAGCAGTTGTGCATGCATTGGTGATTTCCCAGATTTGACTACTGCAACACACTCTATGTGGGGTTACCCTTGAATTTGAGCCTTTAAATGCAGTGGGTGCAGAATGAGGCAGCTAGGCTGGTGGTTGGTGTGAGCATATGTGACTGCATCACCCCCATACTGGCTCACCTGCACTGGCTACCTGTTGCATCCCGGATCAGGTTCAAGGTGATGGTTTTAACTTATAAAACCCTCCATGGCTTGGGATCTGAATGTATGATGGAGTGTCTGTCACTTGGATTAATAAATGCCAGTCTAACTAGATATTCTTTAGCATTGGCACATAGAATGGCCACCCCTAGGGAAGCCTGAAAAACTGTTACCAGAAACCGGGCTTTCTCAGTGGCCGCCCCTGCTCTTTGGAACAAACTGCCAGTTGACATCTGTTTGGCTCCATCTGTGGCAATATTTAAGAATTGATTTGAAGATCTGGCTCTACCATGAGGCTTTTGGCAGTGCTGCACATTACTCGCCATCTACCTAACTCCCTATTGTGATTTATTTGTTCCATGTGTTTACTTAATATAATAATAATAATAATAATAATAATAATAATAATAATAATAATAATAATAATAATAATAATAATAATAATAATAATAATAATAATAATAATAATACCTTTATTGTCAATGTACAACATGTGCACAATGAAACTGGCTGAGTCTCCCTTTCCCACCCCCACCACCATCCCACCACCACCATCCCACTAGCAACCACTCAGTCTTATTGCACCCTGTGTACTTGACACAGAATGCGCCAGCCCACAGGTCAGTTCTTCTATACTTGTCCTGGGATTATTTTCCATTCAGCAGTCTGACAGCCCATGGATAAAAACTGTTCTTCAGTCTATTGGTACGGCAGGCTATACTACGATATCTTCTGCCTGATGGAAACCAGGTAAAGAGGTGCTGACCGGGGTGTGAGTCATCCTTAAGAATTTTTCCAACCCTCCTGAGGCAACGATCCCTAGTGATGTCGTCCAGTGTGCTCAGGGGACAGCCCGTGATATACTGAGCTGTGCTTACCACCCTCTGTAGTGTCTTCCTGTCAGCAGCTGTCAATCCAGCATACCAAACGGTAATGCAATGTTATTTTTATTTTGTTGTTTTAACTTTCATTGTACACCGCCTAGAGTTGTTCTCTGAATTAAGCTTGGCGGTATAGAAATACAAAAATAAATGAATGAAAAAATAAAGGCTAAGTATGCACCTCTCTAATGTTTCATTAAAATGCAAACATAAACTTTAAAAGTTGCAAGAGCTTCCTTACATATACATGAAAGAACATAAAAGTTCTCATAATAACAAGAAAAAAATTAAATGAAAAGTATTTCCAAGGCTCTTAGCATGCTGTTAATATGCATAAAATCAATGTACAAAGTATTGCCCACCCAGCTTGGCCAGTTAAAAATCTATGCTTACATGAATTCCATAGTCTGATGTAGCATGGTTATCTCCTTGTTACGCTAAGGATGTTTGCCTGGCATCATTTTGATTCTCTGTCTCAAGCTCTTTCTTTACCTCTTTGAATAATATGTCTCTTGCAGTAATAACAGTGTATGATCCTTCCCTATATTTATACCCCTTGTTCTGCCACACAGTCAAGCTAGTAGTCTCTTATCTAGCTAGGTCAGGAGGACATCCCTATGAGAGCTTATTGGTACTATTGCTAGCATTGCCAAGGACACAAACCCTTGATTGTTATAAAATTGCTATAAAATATGACTCAAATAAATTATTAGGAGGTCAATTTGCACCTATAACAAATTTATTTATTTACCAGTATATTTAAAATATTTTACCCTGCCATTTTTCCTTATAAAGGACTCGTGACGGTGCTTTGACTAAATGGGTCCCTGCACTTGCAGGAATAACAAATTGCTTGGATCACATTTTACCATGTACGATAGGCAAAATGCTATGGGCATAAGGTGCTATCGGACTAAGTAGATCAAGTACCAATTTATTCCATTCTCACTGTTGGGCTGGAGTATTTCCCCTCAAATGTTCTTATTTCTGTTCCTTCATTTACACATTCAACTGTCAATCATGAAAATTATTCTTTTCCCAGGTAATATTACTTTACAGACTTGGCTAGAGAGCTGGCTTATTATGTCACAGTGACTTTCAGTAAACTGCTGTTCAAAACTCTTTTTAAAAAAAAACACAAATAGACACTTTCAGGACTGCACTTTTCCTTTCCCTAATTTGATGCATTCTGCAGCATAAACACACAATGCCATCTATTGACATCACTGCCATTTTAAGACTTACGAGCAGCTCGACTTAAGAGCAATTCAACTTAAGAGTGGAAAACTGTTGGCATTTATCTGCCACCTTTCAAATTTTAGATATGATCTGCTCGACTTACATTTTTTTCATTTTAAATTTTTTAAAACTTATTCTTTCAATTTTTTAGATAGGTGTCCCAACTTAAGAGTAGTTCAACTTAAGAGCATGTATTCGGAATGGATTAAATTTGTAAGTTGAGGTGCCACTGTATAAGGAACTCTGGGAAATGTAGGGAAAAGATGAATCCCAGAGCACCTGTGTTAGGTTTCACAGTAACTATGGAAGCCTTGATATACTTTTATCTAACTGTGCAGCAGCTTATTGTGATAATTAAAAGTTAACTTTGCTGAGGGTGGTGGTGGTATTGGAAACATGTTCTTTCCAAAAGCACCAAAAAAACAACAAACAAACCCATGCCTGATAACATCATCTGACCCAACTTACAAACAGAAGTTTTTTTAATGCATTCTTTCTTTTCAATTTCTCACGTATATAATTGTAAGCAAGACTAGACAGTGCTAATGCTAATTTCGAGCTTTTGAGTCTTTATCAGCCATTGGGAAGTGTACGGGTGCCTTCCCCCTCCCTCCTATAAGGGCGCATACAGAATGTGTATGAGGGCTAAGAGGACGGGAGAACAGAAAATAAATGTAGGTGGTCGGGTTTGGGAAATTATTGTTCGTTTTTTGTTTTTATATGTAGTGTTTGTTTGTATATTCACAAAGAGACCGTTCCAGATTGATACAAGCAAGAAAATATGGGTAGACTGGTGAAATTAGCCACATTGAATGCTAAGGGCCTAGGCTCTGTCATGAAGAGAAAGAGACTAGAGTCATTAATCAAGAAGAATAAACCGGACATCATCTTTCTTCAAGAAACACATCAAACGAAAGATGGTCAAAACGAACTGAAATTACCCAATATGAACATTTATGAGAAAAGTTTTGGTTCTTCTAAAGCAAGGGTGGTAGCAATCTTAATTTCAAAGCACTGTGACTGTACTGTTGAAAAAACTGTGAAAGATCTGGAAGGTAGATATATTATTCTTCAGGTCACAATTGGTTTAGAACATTATACACTAATAAATGTTTACGCACCGAATACTAATCATAACCTGTTTTATAAAGAGGTATGGCAGCAGATAGAGAAGGTACAGAAAGGACATGTGATTTTAGCGGGAGATTTCAACATGGTTATGGACAAAATAAAAGACAAAACAACGATTAGCAAGGTAGATTGGGGGACTAGGCATACAATCTTAACAAAATTCATCACAAATACAGGATTAAAGGATGTATGGAGAGAAATGAAGGGCGATGAAAGAAAATTTACTTTCTACTCATTAGCCCATAAAGCTTATTCGAGAATATATTATATATTTGTTTCACAAAGCTTGTTATCTAAAGTCGTAAACACTAATATAGAATTGATAAAAATTTCAGATCATGCTTTAATGTCTGTTGAAATAGAAAATAAGAAGAACTATAAGGAAGCGAAAAGATGGAGAATAAACTCTAGAATTTTTCAATTCCCAGATGCGGTACAAAAAATACAAAGGGAATGGTTAGAAACCTGGAATATTAATGAAGAAGGTGGTGGTCAAATAGGAGTTATCTGGGACACTCTGAAAGTGGCGGCTAGAGGTTACATAATAAAAGAAAACGCTATAATCAAAACTCGAGATCAGCAAAATAAAAAAAAATTAGAGGCTATCATAGCAGACCTTGAATCTCAATTTTTTGTAACTAAAGACAAAAGAATTTTAATTCAGAATGAGGCCAGGAAAAGGGAATTAGAAGAAATAGATCTACAACAAACCCAAAGAAATCTACTATACCTAAAAAGAAACTTTTTTGAATATAGTAATAAAAACTCAAAGATGCTAGCAAAACTAGCACAGAAAAGGAAAGAAAAAAGCATGATAGGAAGGATAAAGGATTTAAGCGGCAATATCTGTATTCAAATGAAAGAAAAATTAAAAGTCATCCAAGAATTCTATCAAAAGTTATATACAGCTGATAGAACCAGTAAGGAAATTATGGAACAATATATAGACAAAAATCTAAAAACAAGACTAGTGGAGGAAGATAGGCTTGAAATGGAAAAAACTATTAACGAGGAGGAGATAGAGGATGTCATAAATAAGCTAAAGAATGCTAAAACTCCAGGAGATGACGGATTGGGTCCAGAATTTTATAAGACATTTAAATCAATGTTAATCCCTAAATTAAAGAAGCTTTTTAATCAGATATTGCAGGGAGAACAAGTACCTTCCTCCTGGAAACATACTTTAACTATTTTAATTCTCAAGCCTAATAAAGACCCAATGGATGTGGGATCTTACAGACCAATATCACTTATAAATCAAGACGCTAAGATCTTCACAGCAATTTTAGCAAAAAGAATGTATACATTTATAGATAAGTATATTAAAGAGGACCAAACCGGCTTTATTAAAGGCAGACAAATGTCAAACACTGTAAGTAGAGTTCTCAGTGTTCTTTATGAGATGGGAAGATCACAGGATAGAGCATGCATTTTGTCTTTAGACCTATTTAAAGCCTTCGATTGTGTTCAATGGCCTGCGTTAAAACTTTTATTAGAGAAATGGGGGTTCGGAGAAAATTTTTTAAGCGTTATAAACCAACTATATTCTCATAGTACCTCGTCAATCATTGTCAACGATGGGATGACAGAAAAAAATAGCCTAGCCCGAGGAACAAGACAGGGTTGTCCTTTATCGCCAGTTCTGTTTTGCATAGTGATAGAGTTATTAGCCAATGCAATTAGGGAGGATCAATTAATTAAAGGTATGGGTAAGGAAGGTAAGATAAAAATCAGTTTATTTGCAGATGACGCTTTGTTAACAATAAAAAATCCAGCAGAAAGCATATTAAGGATAAAAGCACATTTGAAGGAATTCGGTGAAACAACCGGACTAGGTGTCAACTGGCAGAAATCAGAAATTATGATTTTCAATCAGAATAACCGAGACATGGAGGTGATCTCTAATCACGGATTGAAAGTTTGTAAATATATAAAATATTTAGGGATATTGTTAGATAAAGATATCAGCAAAACGAAAGAACGAAATTATATAAAAATAAAGGAAGAGATTAAAAATAAACTACAAAATTATTCCAAATTAAACTTATCATGGTTCAGCACAATAGCAATGGTAAAAATGAAAATACTTCCTAAAATTAATTTCCTTTTTAGAATGTTACCTATTCAATACACAGAAGTTGAAATCAAAGTCTATCAAGACCTTATAAACAGATTCTGCAATGGTGGAAAAAAAGCAAGAATAAATAAAAGCTTATGGTACAGATCTCAAAAAGAGGGAGGTATAGGCATACCTAATCTTAGAATCTACTATACAGCTAATCAGCTCAGTTCTCTGGGGGAAATACTATTTAAACCTCAAAAATTAATATGGTGGGAACTTGAATCAGAAGAGTTAAGCGAAGACATAAATAAATATGTATTTACCCTCCCCCTAATAAGGAAAAGTCACCCAATTAAAAACCCGCTTCTGAGTTCCCTATTATTCACTTGGAAAAAGTATGGAAAGAATTTGGTACAGGAAGGTTCCCCGCTTGGACTGGTGATCGATCAGATGAATTTCCCCACAAACATGAAGAAACTGGGAGATCTATTTAAATTAAGGAAAGTGGCAAGGTTAAAAGACTGGATTAAAAAAATGACAACAAAACAAGAAATTAAACGTGTTTTGCAAACTCAGGAATTGTCCTGGTTGAACTACGCCCAGCTAGAAAGCTGGACGAAAGATTGGATTAGGAGAAATATTCAACTCAGAGGATACACAAAATTTGAGCAATTTTTGACATCATATGAATCAGAGAAAGGAAATATAGGTAAAGGCGCAGTTGCTAAAATTCATAAAATAATTCAAGATTCACTCGAGAACAGGGAACAGGACACAATAAGAGAGCTATGGAAACAAGACATAGGGAAAGAAATAAACAATGAGGAATGGAAAAGAATTTGGAATCTGAGGATCTTACGGTCATTATCAGTTAGAATAAAAGAAAACTATTTCAAATTAGTTTTAAGATGGTATATGACTCCAGTTAGAGTAAATAGAATGAATCCAAAATATTCCAAGCTTTGCTGGAAATGCGAAAAAAGATAGGCACTTACTTTCATTTATGGTGGGAATGTGAAATTGTTCAAAAGTTTTGGCAAGAGATCTTTGAGGTGATAAGAGAGATACTACAAAATGATATTAAATGTGTACCTGAAATTGCATTGTTATCATTACCATCCATCAATGCATATGATGTGAAAACTAGAGAACTAATAGCTAACTTTATGACAGCTGCAAGACTGATCATTGCCAGAAACTGGAAACTTAAATCACACCTCAAAATTACTGAATGGTATAAGGAAGTGCGGGATATAGCACTAAATGATAAATTGTCTTGCAATATAAAAGTTTTGCGAGGAGAAATGAAAAAAGATATCTTCTATGATGTTTGGGGGAAATTTATTGATCATGTGTTACTAAAAGGAAAAGGGATTCAACCAATTTATAATCCAACACAGTTCTGGTGTAAAGGACCTTAAGAAGCCTACTAAAAAAGAAGTTGAAGAAGAAAGAGAAGATGCAAGAATACTGGACGGTTTCTTGGGGATGGGGGGCACTTTGTACTGTTTATGATTGTCTATTTTTTATATATATATATAATTGTGTATTATTGTTATTTGTGAGTTTTTCTTATGTTTATTTAATAAAAAATTTAAAAAACTAAAAAAAAAAACAGAAGTTCAGCCATTGTATACTGTGTTAGTAATGTTAGAGTATGCAGATCAATAGTCTCAGAATGTGGTATGTCAATCACCCTAATCTGACTTACTATTGGTCTGTCTATACTAACATTCTTTTACGCCCCTCCTTTCTGAAAGGTCTGTCAGTTAAACAGACAAGAAATGACAGTTTTTAATCTCTCCTCATGGCTGTTGAGATGGAGAGTCTTACCTCCATGCATACCATACCATCCAACTTTAGGGGAATGATGTAACAAATACAGGGACATTCTTCAATACAGACTGTTTAATGTAGAATATTTGTTTATCCATTCAAAGTTTAATAAACCTTTTTTTTTTTTACTTTAATGTGACTCATTATTTGCTCAGTGGGAGGCAAATGGACAAAGCACTAATAAGACCTCTAACAAGTACTGTCCTTACCCCACTGAACGGGAAATACTCTCTGGTACCTTATAACAGCCAGTGGTGGTATTATCCATTTTTGCAAGTAATTAAAAAAACACATCAAACACAAAACACACTCACCCTACAATGGTGCCTCTGATAAAGAATTTAATTTGTTCTCAGAGGCAATTTGTTATCCAAAAAAATTGTTATCTGAAACTTGGTTTCCCGTTGAAATGAATCGGAAACCAATTAATCTGTTCAGGTGGTCCGAAAAAAGGCAAAAAAGCTGGGGGGATGTTTCTGGACCTCTTTATAAAATGCACTTTAAAGGCTTGCAGTGCTGGAACACCCTCTAGCCTAGAACATCTCCCTGCAGTGCAATGCAAGCATGGACAAGAGAAACCAGCAAGACTACCCCAGCCTGTTCCCACCCAAAGTGCAATGGTGGGTAAATGCAAACAAACAAACATAAGCAGGAAGAAAAATCCAGCCCATTTTTCCCTGCAGAGCAATAAAAATAGACTGAAAACACTGAGAAATGAAACCATCAAGACTACCCCAGCCTCTTCCAGCCAAAAATGCAAAGAAAAGCAGTGCAAAGATTAATAAAAGCTAGCTCCCTATCTTACCATGTTCGAAAGGTCCAAATCCCTCAGCAAAACATGTCCAGAATGGCTCCAAAACACCATGGAAAAATACTCTAATTCCTCCCACCCCTCCACAAACTAGGCATCCTGCAATGCATGCAGGGTACACATTTTTTTTTTTTTTGCAAGGCATTATGAATCATTTGTTATCCGAGGCAGCCCATAGGGAACATTCACTATCCGAGGCAGCCCTATAACTGAAAATTTCCATTTGTTATCTGAAAGATTTGTTATCTGAGGCATTCTTTATCCAAGGTATTACTGTATATATGAAAGAATGGCATGAAACTTGAATAGAAATGCAGTCCCAGTACCTCTGTAAATAGCCTTAAAATAGCTTTTGAAAGCGGCAAGAAAATGACACTTGTTATAACAAGATGACATTTGAAGCCCCTTTGAAGCAAACAATCTCCTGCCCTTATATGAAATACATTTATTTTTCTGACTTCTAGATTTGACCCACTCAGTATCACACCCACCCAGAAAAACAAAAGCCATGGTAACTGGTGCAGTATTGACTGAACTCCCTTCCTTCCCAAGTATAAAATAATTAGGTTTAGAAAAGCTAGAATGTCGTCATTTACTCAAGTCCAGCCACTGATCATTAAAGGTTACCCATATGCACTCCCTTAATTTGCTTTTCACATCTGCTTTATTACTGTAATGTGCCTTGACACATAATCATTGCTTTCCGAGGTGGCAAATGTCTTCATAACATTTCTTCTTGAATGCCTGTTTTTACCCGTTTTCAGCCACTGCTTCCAGGTTTATTATTTATTTCATGTTGGGAGAGGGGAATACGGACGTTATTCCACACCACATCACTGAAAATCTACTCCACTGCCCCTGTTGTAGAGGACACAATACAAACTGAAGGCAGTTTGTGACCCAGACAGAGGACTCTCTCCCTCAAAAAAACAGGGGGCTCCTCCCAACAGGAGGCTTCACGAGAGATGTGCTTTTATCATGATCCATGAGAAGGCCCTGCTACAGATTTATGTCTGTTGGATCCACTTGTCATCATAGACCTTTGGATAATTAGGCACCAAAACACCTTCAGTATAGGACAAACTATAAGCTGCAAATTTGACCAAAATCTGGTTGCATATGGGGGGTACTAAAAGCTATGTTCTGAGGGAAAAGCAAAATGGGAGAAGCTTATGCAGTAGTTTTAAAGAACAAATGCTGTTGTCTATATTTTTCCCATTGGGAGAGGGTTTTTCCCCCCTTCTGGAGCTTCAAGCCTTTTCTAGCATACAGTAGGACCCCCGTGTCCACTGATTCATTATCTACTGATTTAGATATCCATGACTGGCAAAGGAAAAAAAACATAAATAATTCAGCAGCCGCAAAGCCAACTACTGTCACAAACAGTAGCTGTAAAGCAAGCTACTGTCGCAAAACAGCAGCTGTAGAGCAAGCTACTGACAAAACAGCAGTTTTGGGGTTTTTGGAGTTCTCTCTTATCCACAGTTTTCATTATCCATGGGAGGCCTGGGACCAGCAGATACCGGGGTCCTACTGTACAGTATTAGTTTTGTACATGATAGTTAGACTGCTTCTTAATCATCACTAGGAAGCTGCATGGGAGGGTAGGATATCAGTAGATAAGATGTTTAGATTCACATGCAAAGATGGAATACAACTTAATTAACCAAATTAACAAGAACAGCAGAAAGAGGAGCTATTGGATTTTTTTTTAAAAAAAAAAAAGGTCTGAACCAGCAGCAAATCATTCACAACAGCTTTCCAAAGATCTGCTGAGAACAGCTAAGGTAAATTGGAAGAGGTGCATGAAACATCTATAGACAGAAAGGCAGAATTTTTTAAAATACCTCTGGTTAATGAATGTGGTGTGCTGTGCTTCTGTGTTCATGAATCAGAACACCAGATAGTCTGATAGTTCTGGCATGCCTCCTCAGCAGAAAAACAGGTGCCAAGCTTTATGTAGAAAAGGGCACCAGTGGCAGTAGTGAAGATGGCTTATAGGATTAATTTCTGATTTTTCCTACATATGCAGATCAACATGTGGCCTTTCGGCTTTTTCAGCCTTCAAAATCAACTCAGTGGTCTGTTTTAAAAAATCCAATTATTTGTCACTTTTATTTTCCAATGGCTCAGTTATTCCTTTATATGGCTACCAGTTAAACATTTTCCCTTGACTGTCCAACAGAACGGGAAATCTAAAATACAGGAACAAGATCAGATCAAAGGACATTTTAAAAGGAATTAATAAATACACCATAAAGTATCTATCTTTGTGTGTACCTCTGCAAACTGGTTCTATAGAACCTTTTGCCTTTCACAAAGAATCTGAATCTGAGATATGTGATGCAGCATCAAAGCCAAGCTCAGGAACTCACTCAAAGGAGTTAGGTTCATGAAGAATCTGGACACAAAAATGGACTATAATTGAAAGAAGACTGTAGTTGCAGAAAAAGTCAAGTTTTTGAGTCTGCCATTTGGGGGTGCAGGGGAATCTCTCAGAAAAGAGAAAGGAAATTCAACAGATTACACATCATTCAAAAACTGAGGAATTGAGAAGAAATTCGAGAAATTTAAATAGCCAGAATATTTGCCCTCAGCTGACACAGCTTTTTCTGCTAGGTAGAAATATTATTATTATTATTATTTATTTATTTGTTGCATTTATACATCGCCACATCTTCCTATAGGAACTCAGGGTGGTGAACAATAAAAACGAACAGGGAAGACAAGCGTAAAAATGAGCAGGGAGCAATAAAAGTGGGGAGGAACCATACCCCCCCACACACACACACAAGAGATGGAATTGGCGGTGAGGAAATTCCCACTCAAATTTGTAAAACAAGGACTAGATGAAGATTTTGCCAACTGCAATGTCCAAGGCATTTGGGAACACTTTGTGCTTTATGGTATCATCCAGCTGACACTAAATTTCCAATTTGGTGTTTTTTCAGTTCTCCTTTCTCATTCAGGGCCCATTCACATGGTCATTTTAAAGGCTATAGCTATGAAGTTTCTGATTTTAGAGCAAGATTATTTAACAAAGTATGCTGTTCTTTCCAACCAGCCAAGAACTTTAGCATTCATAAATCAAAAGAGTCACACGGGCACAGAGAGAGAGAGTAATATCAGATGACCTTATTCAGACAAAATTAAGTGGGCCATGATTAATTAATCCACATGAGAAGGAGAAAGAGAGGAAAGGAGTTAGGGAAGGAAAAACTCTTACCCCAAGACTCTTCTGTAATGAACTGTGGGACACATACATCTTTTCTTCGTTGTTTTTCGGACAGATGTACCCAGCTGATGGGCTGTGGCACGACAGAGAGCTTAAAATCGTTGCAGCAAAGTTGTAACTCTCAAGAATGTTAACAAAAATCTTCCTTATGCTCTGGAAGTCGTCATTGAATGTCAGGGTTGCAACTTGAATTTGAATCAAAGCCAACCGTGATAATTGTATCTAGAGATGGGCACGACTTGAAAAAAATTTTTTTCGAGTTGTCGTTAGTCGGGCCGGTTCTGTTTCGGGTCGTCTCCGTTTTTCGCGAAAAATCGCAAAAATTAGTCGGTTTGTTTTTTCGTTTTTTCGTTTCCGTTTCTGCCGCGATTTCGCGCATTTTGACGTCCGACCGAGACTTGCGGCTTGCGGGCGCAGCGCGGGCGGCGGTGGCGCGGGGGTACATGCGTGGGCGGCGGCAGCGGCAGCGGCAGGGGGAGTGGCTAGCGCGCGGGCGCGCGGGCGGGCGCGCGGGCGCGCGCTGGTCCCGCAAATGAGCAGGCGAAATACTGTTGCCTGGGTGATGGACTTGCTGCTGCACAACAAGGCTAGTGCATCCTAAGCAAACAAAGTGGGGCAGAAACAAATTTGCATTTCTTTTTTTTTTCTCTTGGTCTGCTGTGCTGAATCTGCTGATGCTGAACCAGCCAGCCACCCTACTTGGTCTGGCTGACATGCCTGTTTCTTGTACTTTTTTGTTGTTTGGTTTTGAATCCATCCCATCTCCCCTCCACCTCTCTCAGAGGCAGCAGGAGAAAGACATTCCGTTCCTCCCCAAATCTGGATGAGGGGTCTACTACTCTACTCCTCTCAAATTGGCCCCCCATCTCCAAGGTCCTTCTGCCTTCAGTTCACATTCACAGTCAAAGTCACACACACTTAAAGGACAAGCAATAAAGCCAAAGCCAATGCAACCCTGCTTTTGGTCATGGTCAACATTAGCAGTTAGAGCCTGAGGTGGTTAAAGCTATGTACATACCTAGCTAGTAGCTATAGCCAGGAATAGTTTTGGTAGGGATGGGAATGGAATAGGGCTCTGGGTTGCTCTGACTTAAGTTTTACAGCCCACAGCCCAGCCCACTAGGCTATACAAGGAGGAGGACTATCTCTATGGTCGACGCATCCATAAGGCCAGAGTAAGGGCGGCCACTCCGGCCAGGCCACAAGGCAGAGTATGAGAGCACCACAGCACAGAGCCAGAGTGCGGCAGGCTCGTTACCAGCTCCAGTATAAAAAGGATGGAGTTGAATGGCATGACAGGAATTTAAATGCCACTGGCCTTGGGTCACAGTGTCTTGCAGCCCAGAGGACTGAGTTGCGGAGGAGGCCAATCACCTTGAGTCTGGTCTGGCACCACACTGCCTGCAATGCACCACATGGCACTTTCTGACAAACTCTTGGGTGGTGCTGTACGTAGTACGAACGCTGTTCAAATCAGTACCCCCCAGCCCCCTTCTGTGTGAAACACGGCGTCTTGCAGCCCAGAGGAAAGACTGGAGGAGGAGGCCAATCACCTTGAGTTTGGTCTGGCACCACACTGCCTGCGATGCACCACCACATGTCACTTTTTGACTAAGTCTTGGTGGTGCTGTACGTACGAACGCTGTTCAAATCAGGAACCCCCTTCAGTGTGAAACACGGCATCTTGCAGCCCAGAGGAAAGAGTGGCGGAGGCCACAAGCTGGAGTAATTGAATGCTGGGCCAGCAATCCACGACCATGGCCTTCGTTGTGAATCCCAGCTCCCACAACTCCAAAAGCCCAGCCTTGAACTTTTGGAAATCTGTTCTATTTGTAAATGGTGGTGCCGCCACCACGCAACTGGTACATTTTTTCCCTTCTTTATGAGCCACAGCTGGCAGCCCAGTGGAAAGAGAGGCGGAGGAGACAGAGCTAGGTCTCTGTGAATTACAAACTCCCGGCCATCTACTACCATGCCCTTCTTAGTGATTCGCAGCTCCAACACAACTCCAAGAACCAAGCCTGGAACTGTCCGATAAACTACTGGAATGCGTGCTGCACACAACTACTCTTCCCTTCTTAGTGAGCCACAGTGTTTTTCATCTAAGAGGAAAGAGTGGCTGGAGGAGGCCACATAGCCTGAGTCTGAGGCCACAGGGCCTCCGTAGGGGAGGATCATTGCCAGGAAGCTCCAGCTCCCCAGCGTAGCTGAATGGCCTGAGGAGGACGCCAGGAAAATGCCCTTCTTCGTGAGCCACAGACAGTGGCAGCAAATGGAACACAGTCGCCCTTCCCTCACAGACTCAGTCTGGCAGCCCAGCTCCAGTTCACAATGTGGCTGAATGGCCTGAGGAGGACGCCATGACAATGCCCTTCTTCATGAGCCACAGTGGTTTGCAGCAAATGGAACACAGTTGCACTTCCCTCACAGACTCACAGTCAGTGACTCCGAGTATCCATCCACCAACAAGGGCCAGGCTGCACCTTTCCGACAATCTGTTATGTACGCCTACGCAGGCTTCCCTTCTTCGTGAGCCACAGTTGGCAGCCCAGTGGAAAAGCAGAGTCCACATGGTGTCTGACTCTGAGGCCTGAGACCACTCTGAAAAAAGGACTGCAAACCAGAGGGTCTTCCTCCCCAGCTGTGCTGGTTTCCTGGTAAACTCCCAGCACAGCCATGTTCCGTTCTCAGTGAGTGACATAGCTTTTCAGCCCAGCCCACAGAAGACAGTAGGTCTGAGAACCACAGGCTCACTGTCTGTGTGAGTCAGAGTACCCACACAGAACCAAGCCTGGAGGCTTCCTTGCTCCCTACCTTCACAGAGAGCCACAGTCAGTGCATTGCATCCCAGTGGCATGCCCTTCGTAGTGAATCACATTCCCCACAACTCTAAGAGCCAAGCCTTGAACTTTCTGATAAACTGTCCTATTTATAACGGTGACAGAGGGCCAACAGCACGGCAGTAAGTTGTCCTTCTTTGTGAGCCACAGTGGTTTGCAGCAAATGGAACACAGTCACCCTTCCCTCACAGACTCAGTCTGGCAGCCCAGCTCCAGTTCACAACGTGGCTAAATGGCCTAAGGAGGACGCCATGACAATGCCCTTCTTCGTGAGCCACAGTGGTTTGCAGCAAATGGAACACAGTCGCCCTTCCCTCACAGACTCAGATGAGTGAATGCACTGTTACAGTTGGTCTTCAAGTGGTTTTCTGCCAAGAGGCGGGCGCAGCCGTGGTTGCTGCATGGGCAAGTTGAGGGGAGTGGCGATAGGGCTGAACTTGAAGCACTAACTGGACCATGCTGTTAGGGTGGAGAAGCGGCTGGAAGGCCTCCGCTAAGCCGGAAGTGGGGGGAGCCTGACAGGCAGGCAGCGAGAAGACACAGAGCTAGAGCCACATAGGCTTCCAAAAGGACAGCAAGCCAAGCTTTCTGACTTTCTTTCCCAGCTGTGTGCTGGTAGACTTGCTCCTAACTGCCGGCATTCCATCTCCATGCCCTTCGTAGTGAATCACAGCAGTTCCACAACTCCAAGAGCCAAGCCTGGAACTTCCTCTTGAAAGGCTCTTCTATTTCTAAGAAACAAACGATTATTGTTCAGAACTGTGGCACGTGCAAGTACATTCCACTCCAGCCCTTCATTGTGAGACACAGTGTTCTGCAGCCCAGAGGACAGAGTAGCGGAGGCCTAACATCCCCCCTAACCCTAACCCTAAGACCACCACCAGCTGTTCCTTCCCAAAACTCATTCATCATCATCAACCACAACCTAGATTTGAAGCCAGTAGTTTTTCTTTTCCGGCAGCCTTTGGGTCAAAGAAAACGTGACAACAACTAGGGTATGACTGGGTCACACAGCAGCACAGCACCAAGATCCACACATGGAACTTTCGGATAGGAGTACGCACACAACAAGTACGTTTCCCTTCTTTGTGAGGCACAGTGTCTTGCATCCCAGAGGAAAGAGTGGCAGAGGCCACGCTGGAGACTAATTATGAATGCTGGGCCGGTAAACCACGACCATCACCTTCATTGTGAATCCCAGCTCCCACAACTCCAAATGCCCAGCCTTGAACTTTCTGAAAACTCTTCTATTTGTAAATGGTGGTGCCACCACCACGCAACTGGTACATTTTTACCCTTCTTTATGAGCCACAGCTGGCAGCCCTGTGGAAAGAGTGGCGGAGGACACAGAACTAGGTCTGTGTGAGTTACAGACTCACACTGTCCTTGTGGGTCAGAGTATCCACCAAGAACCAAACCTGGAGGCTTCCTGGTCCCTCCATTCACAGTGCAATGCAGCTCTGAGTGAAGAGGAGCAGCAGAGGAGGCTGACAAAAAACACACACACCGGCAGCACTTCCTGCAGAGAGGCATGCATCATCCCAAAAATTCCCAATAGAAGCGGAGCAGCTGTCTTTCCCTTTCCACAGCCCTTCTTTGTGGGTCACGTGACTCACAGACCATCCCAGATGACAAAGTATGGGACTGGGTAGCCAGAAGTGCAGACTGGAGGAGGTTGAATGATAAGCAACTGGAAGGCATGCTCAAAGCCGGGACTGGTGGAGTCTGACAGGCAGGCATGTTGGCAGAGGGCACGGCAGGCAGGGAAGCATCTTGTCTGGCTTACAGGTATGGGTAGCCTAGACGCAGGCTTAGAGGATACCAGCCACCCAGGCTAGGGATTGGGAAGGCACAAAGGCAAAGTGCCAGTAGGGAGGATTGATTCTGCTTTGGGAGTCAGAGTTTCTATTGCCACCCCAGGAGAACGGGAGTTGCCAAACAAGGAGACAGAGTTGAAGCAGGAGAACTGGGTGGGTCTATTTCTTTAAGGCTGTAAGGAGGAGAGCTAGTAGCCCCCTGATAATCAGTCTTTGAGGTAGGTTGTTGTAAAGTGCTTCCTCACCACTTTGTTAGCAGATTGGCACCTAAACCCCAGGGAACGGTGTGAAGCACCACGGAAGGCAGGTATTAGGGTCTCACTCAGACCAGCCATGGCCAACGGGGAAACATTGGGCCAATACTGACCCTTTCCAATGACACTTTGAGTGGCCCTGCCTGGATTTGGAGACAGGCCAGGGCTAGAAAAATTGGGCCAATACAGACAGACCCTTTCCAATGACACTTTGAGTGGCCCTGCCTGAATTTGGAGACAGGCCAGGGCTAGAAAAATTGGGCCACTAATAGTACCCTTCAGTTGTGTGTGTGAGAGAATACAGGTAGGCAGGCAGGCAGGCAGTCAAGCAGGCAGTTTTGCAGGCATTAGGCACTGGAGTAGGCAGGTAGTCACAGGGCCAGGCAGGCAGGCAGGCTCGTAGGGCCAAGGGGAGGCAGGCAGGCTTGCAGGCGGGCATGGAGGATTGCAGGCAGGAGGTTAGGTTACAGGCAGCAACTTAGTTCTTGGAGTGGTGGGGTAATCCCAAGGTGGAAAGGTTGAAGCGGATGAAAGTCAACCTTTCCACTGTCTCCGGGTCCAGGCGACAGCGGCGCGGCCTCAGGACATCTCCCATGTGGGAGAAGACACGCTCACTCTGGACACTGGTGGGTGGGATGGACAAGAGGTCCAATGCCAGAGTTGAAAGAGCGGACCAGAGGTCTGCCTTTCTGGCCCAGTAGTGCAGTGGGTCTGAGGTGAGGGGTTGGAGGGGCTCGGCCATGTAATCCTTCACCATGGTCTGAGCGGGGTCCGCTACTTCTTCCTCCCTTGGCTCCACTGAGGAGGAAACTGCCATGGCTAGGGCAGAGGCCAGGTAGTTGGCTGCTGGAACGGAACCTGGTCTCTGGGTGTACGCTCCTGGAGTACAGAGGGATGTGGATCCTTGCGAGGACTCCTCCTCAGCATTGCTCTGGCTTCCGTGCACCCTCTGAAATGCCTGGCCCTGATCGGAGAGAGCCCTGACTTGACGGCATAGCTCCGTCTTCCAGGATTTCAGTTCGGCA